>JAEIGD010000092.1:0-268834 GCA_018903425.1 Zaprionus nigranus
AAAATTTTATTCTTTTCTTTACTAACATTGTGAATATTGTAAATTGTGCAGAACATGAAGATACTTGTTGTGGCTGCATGGCTTCAGTTAAAATTATACTTATATATTATACTCTATAAAAAAATATATAAAATTATATAAATCTAACTTTAAAAGCCATATATGTGTAATTTCTGAAAGGTTGACAGAAAGGGTGTGTTATGACCGGGAGTTCTTTCAGATTGAGCGAAAAGGAACTCTATAGGTGCTGGGTGGGTGGAGTGGGGCCTTGATTTCACCAGCGCACCAGTGGTGATGTCCCAGGTGCTGCACGCACCCCGTAGAAGGAGTAGTGGTTCTTTTCTAGCTTTCTCTTCTATTAAATTCTATCACTTCTTCTTTTTGTTTGTTCTTTACTTTTCTTTCTCATTTCTATTTTCTGACCCAAGAACATAGTGGCAAAATTCTTTTGGTTTTTCTTGTGTTTCTTCCATAAAAGAAACTGAGAGGGGATTCTCCAAAAGAACCCCACAGGCTGTTTTGCTAACCGCAAAAAGAATCAAAAAGGAGGGCGGCCTAGCCAAAGAACGGAGAATATCCAGATATGCAATATCTAGGAAATATAAATTCCATTCCGAGGGTGGACATAAGAAAGTGGCGCCCAAGCGTGGCGAAGGCAGCGTCAAAAAACTGCGCATGATGTCGAAGAAAGTGTCAAAAAACAAACGAAAAAATGCGTAGTAGCTACTGAAAGCCTCTAGATAAAAATTAATATTGCGAGTAATAGCAGTTGGAAATCGAAGTGAGCAAGTCCTAAACATCGACCACTGAAACTAAGACTCGGCATAAAATAATAATGAAAAAAATACAGCAAGGCAAGGGAAAAGCGTTGACGAAAAATGGATTCTTGGAAATATAATATTGGCATAGCAAAAAATATTATCCCCCCGAGTATATAAGCGACTCTTGAGACTTGACTGTTTTTTCTTTTTCACTATATTTCTTTCTCTTTCTTAACTTCTTCACCACTATCTCAACTGCGGGTAAAGCACACAACCTTCGTTACCTTAGAGTCAACTGAAGAAATCAATTTAATGAAAATAAAAACAAATTATAACGTAAACAATTATAAAAAATAAATAAATTTGAAAAAACGAATCAATAATAAAGACTAAAAATTGACAACAATACGTAGCACAGAAAACTTGGCCGAGAAAATGAAAAACCGTCAAGTGTTAAATGCGAAATTTGCGTAGAGCCATTATGGGAATCCGGCTCAGCAGAAAGAGTGTTAATTACACCATGTCAGCACAGCTTCCATGAAGCTTGCATTTCTGACTGGGCAAGACAGTTTAAAGTCTGTCAAACGTGCCAGAAAACGCTACAAGTAACGGATTTAAAAGACCACCCAGGTCAGAGTTATCACAAAGTACAGATATGAATTTGGGGTTAGAACCATCGACCTCGGCTGCTGCGAGGCAACAACAAATGGTGCTAGAGGCTCAAAACGAGGAGCTGCGCCCAAAACACATCCTCACAACACGAGGTATAAAAAAATGCCTCAAGTGGGAGAATCGGTAGAGGGGCAACCAACAACCCAGAAATGTTAAAGGCCCCGGAAGACCGAACGGGGCGCAGTAAACGCACGAAGTTAGGCAAACACGGCGGGGGAATCTCAAATACTGCGAGCAACTCGAACATCGTCTCCAAAACATCGATTATGAGCGTCTAGGGGCGCAACTAGAAAGTATGTGACAGACAATTAGCCAACCTCACTCTCAGGCAAGTTCCGCCCGAAGTGAGCCGACAAAACCTGATTTTTATAACGAGTCGAGTCAGCAGTCAAGTAGCCTCTCGGTACAGCACGACAATAAACCCGGAAAAGATTACTCAGCTCATCCATAGCTGAATCTCAAGTTTGATGGGTCGGCAAAAGAGTCACCGTAGAAGAATTCCTATATCGAGTAGCCACGTTAACCAAAGACTGCTCGAACAACGATATTGATTCAGTCTGCAAAAATCTACATATTTTACTAGTGGGGAAAGCTAGAGAGTGGTATTGGAGGTATCGCAAAGAAAATCCTCAAATAAATTGGAGGGAGTTTGGAGCGGCTTTAAAAGAGCAATACACAGACTACTGAAACGACACCGACATATTAGAAGAGATTAGAGAACGCAAACAAAAACAGGGGAGAGATTTGGTATTTATGACGATGTCATGCTCCTAAGCTTCTCGAATGTCAACATCCATTCCAGAGCAGCAGCTCATTGAAATGTTGACAAGGAATTTACTGCCCGAGATACGACACGAATTGTTTTTATGTGCAAATTCGTTCGATTGCACACTTGCGAAAGCTGGTGCAAATGCGCGAAAATTTGCTAGGTGAAGTCGCGACTCGGCGGTTCCCCAAAGCCAGCACCTAATCCGGTGTTCAGCCGAAGAAACGTGGCAGCTTTGAAGATGAAAATGGTGCACAAGACACAGATCCTAATTTGGGCGATGTCGACGCAATCCAAGCACCGATAAAAATGTATCGATGTTGGAATTGTGACGGTGAGGGTCATGGTTGGGATATGTGTTTGGAAAATCGCAAAGTTTTCTGCTATGGTGCGGGGCAAAGAACATTTACAAGCCGCAATGCCCCAACTGTTTGGCAAAGAGAGCGGAAAAAGCCAAGGGACCATTCGTGAGTCAGACACGAACGGCCCCGAAGCAACACTAAGTCCAAATTTACCTGATTTGACCGGCTAGCTCAGAAAATCTGACCAGAGCTATGCTTTTACCGGACATGTCATTAGAAAAAATGTGCTCAAAATAAAAATACATTAAGCCTGCATACACAACCTTATGAAGCAAGGCTCGCAAATTATGAAAAAGTTAGGGAAAGAATATTTGGAAATGATGCGGGTACTAAGCCAAACGATCTACGCAGCGCTTGCGAAAATTTTGGAAAGCCGTAAGGTTGACTAAAAGACTACTGGTGTCCTCAATAATAAATAGAGAAAGCGATGGGCGTTTTTACGCTAAGGTTTCCTTTTAGGAGTAACCGAAGAAGGGTTATTGGACACAGGGGCAAATATTAGTTGCGTGGGGTCGACTTTGGCGCAAAACGATTGGGAAAAAGGGCAGAATTCAAAAATCAATTCCAAAGTAAAAACGGCAGATGGCAGATCGCACGAAGTGCTAGGTTTTCTCTCAGCGCTTGTGACATATAAGGACAAAGAGACACTTTTTAAAACTCTTTGTAATTCCGTCAATTGAGAAAATCTCATTCTAGGCATCGATTTTTGGAGAGAATTCAATTTGGCCCCAGGATTGATCTCCTCGTTAGAGTTGGAGGATTCTAAAGAGGAAGAAGCAGATACAAACGCTTACCCACTAGATTCGCGACAAAAACAGCAATTAGAAGCCGTGAAATCTTTATTTCCATCATTTGCTAACCAGGGTCTGGGAAAACATCACTCTTGAACACAAAATCGAAGTTGGAGACGCCACTCCAATAAAACAACGATTTTATCCGGTATCTCCGGCTGTCGAGAAGCTGATGTTTGAGGAGATTGATCGTATGATCGAATTAGGAGTCATTGAAAATCCAGTAGCGCATGGAGCTCGCCAATGCGTCTGGTAGTGAAGCCAGGGAAACTACGTTTATGTCTGGATGCTCGTAAGGTGAATGATTGCACCAAAAAGGATGCATATCCTTTACCGAGCATCGAAGGCATATTCGCACGATTACCGCAAGCCAATCTGATTAGCAAAATTGATCTGAAAGATGCTTATTGGCAAGTGCCATTATCGGACGCATCTCGACCGATAACAGCGTTCACAGTACCCGGGAGGCCATTATACCAATTTCGGGTAATGCCTTTCGGGCTGTGCAACGCTCCTCAAACGATGAGCCGTCTCATGGACGAGGTGATTCCTCCCGAATTGAAATACTGTTGCTTTGGATACTTAGACGATCTCTGTGTCGTATCGGCAGATTTCGACGCACATCTAACAGTACTGCTGCGCCTGGCTGATCAATTTAGAAAAGCGAATTTAACCTTGAATATTGAAAAGAGCAGTTTTTGTGTGACCGAAGTGAAATATCTAGGTTCATTATCGGAAAAGGAGGCATTGCAACAGATCCTGGAAAAATTGAATCGATCGTCAATTGGCCTGCGCCGAAATCAATAAAAACAAGTTAGAGGATATTTGGGCCTAGCGGGTTGGTATAGACGATTTATAGCTAACTTCGCCGAATTAACCACTCCGATTACAAATTTGCTCTCAGGCAAGAAAAAGTTTTGCGGACTGAAGAAGCACAAACTGCGTTTGATCAGCTCAAAAGCGTCTTACGCTGGCTCTCATCTTGCAAAATCCCGATTTTAATCGGAAATTTTATTTGCATTACGATGCCAGCGACTATGGTGTGGGACGCGGTGCTGGTGCAAATGAATGATTTGAACGAAGAGAGACCAGTAGCGTATATGTCTGAAAAACTTCACCTTGCACAAAGAAATTACAGCGTGACAGAAAGAGAGTGTTTGGCAGTCATCTTGGGCATTGAACGATTCCGATGTTACCTCGAATTACAGGAATTCAGCAGGACCGACCACTCTAGCTTGTCGGGCTGATGAGGCAATCAAACTTAAAAAGGGCGCTTAGCGAGATGGGCGATGAATTTACAGGGACATAAATTTAACATTAGCCACCGAAAAGGGAGGAACATGTTGTGCCAGATGCGCCGTCACGAATGTTTAATGATGAAGTGGCAGCCATCGAAAACTATGGGCCAGAAGTTGACCTGAATCCTCCAGCTTTGATGAAGAAGCCTATAGGTTGTGCAGGAGAAAATAGGAGAGGATCCTGAAGCATATCCAGATTGCAATATTATAGGCAAACACTTATATATCAGAACGGAACATGACCATGGGGACTCGGAAGGCAGCCGAAATGGTTGGAAACTCTGGATTCCCCAAAGTTTGACCAACTCTGTAATAAAGCGAGCCCATGACGCTGTAATATGCCCCCATGGCGGCACAGGAAAACATTAGAACAAATTCGGCGAAGCTATTATTGGCCAGGATGGTGACACAAGTAAGGGAGTATGTTCGGCTATGCGAAGTATGCAAAAGCACAAAGCTCCAAACACTACTTAAAACCTCCAATGGGTCAACAAGCCGAATCTTCTAGACCTTTTCAGAGGCTCTATATTGACTTATTAGGACCCTATCCGAGGAGCAAACAAGGACATATTGGCCTGCTGATAGTCCTCGACCACTTTTCCAAATTTCATTGGCTGTGGCCACTAAGAAAATTCACAGCAAAGGCAATCATGGAGTTGGTACAGAACCAAATCTTTTTTCGCCTATGGAGTGCCTGAATTGCTAATTAGCGATAATGGGTCGCAATTCAAAGCACACGACTTTAATGCTTTCCTTACAGCCTTTGGGGGTAAAACACCAATATACGGCAGTGTACTCGCCACAATCGAATGCATCGGAAAGAGTTAACCGATCAATAATAGCGGCAATTAGGGCTTATTTGGAAAAAGACCAAAGTGCATGGGATGAGCATATTCCAGCAATCAGCTGTGCGTTGCGAAATAGTGTGCACCAGAGTCTAAAATGTGCTCCATATCAAGCATTATATGGATTCAATATGATTACCCATGGTTCGCAGTATAAGCTCTTGAGGAATTTAGGGTTGCTGGAGGAGAATGTAGGTGGCTTCCGTAATGAGGATCAACTGCAGCTGCTGCGAAAGCAGCTAAAAGCAAATATGAAAATTGCTTATGAACAGCAAGCCGAGAAATACAATTTGCGAACAAAAGAGGTAAATTTTAAAGTGGGACAGGAAGTGTTTAGGAGAAATTTTCTACAAAGCTCGTTTGAAAAAGGAGTGAATGCCAAGCTAGCACCTCTGTTCATGAAAGTCAAGAGTCCGTGAAAAGCAAGGAAATTCCACTACATTCTAGAGGACCCACAGGGAAAATTAGTGGGAACATATCACGCGAAGGACATACGGCCATAATTAAAGGAGAACCTACACACTTCTGTTTAGTTCCCTACGGACGCCTACGAACTAAACAGTGGTTGTGATGAACGGACAGAGTCTTATAATTAATACATTAACATTATAAATAAATATTAAAACTAAAGTTTCTTAAAATATATTAAATTAAATTAAAGCTAAGTGTGAGGAATCTGTAAGAAAATCAATTAATTAGTAAAATAATTAATGCAACTTTGCATACTTACGGGGATTATGATAGAAGTATGAGGTATCCTTAATGTTGTTTCGTCAGTGTTGTAACTTGTCCGAAAGAGAAAAGAAAGGGGGGCAAGGAGGAGAATAAGTATGGCGATTTACTAGATTTTGCTAGATCATCGCAGTCATACATTCTCCTCCGCGACGACGGGTGCCTGTGTAACAAAGACAAAAAAGAGGAAAGAAAACGGAAAAAGAGTGTTGACCAAGAAAATAAAAATTTTTGAAGTAAGTTGAACAGCAACAATTTTTATTATATTCTGGATACTAATTACCTGGTTGGGCAGTTTTTCCATTACAGCCCGAGGCGCAGTGTCAATTTACCTGCAACAGCATTTCGGGCACAGCAGCGTTGGCGCGCTAGCAGCCTAGTACTAGAGGGCGCGGAGTTCTTAACGGGGCATGATCTGCGAACTCTGGAAAGGAAAAACAGAAGAGCGATGAGGACACAAATTCACCATATATAAAAAAATCAAAGAAAATACCAGACATAATTATATACACCGAAGGCCCAGGCAAAGACAATCTGTTTGACAGGGAAATCCATTTCACAAAAAAAAAAAGCAAAAAGAAAATCAGTTAGATCAAAAACAAAGAAACGAAGCAAAGAAAACTCACCATTGCAACAGCTTACGGCAGTGTGCAGCTTACGGCAGTGTGCAGCTTACGGCAGTTTCACAGCAGCTACGGCAGTGTGCCACTTGCGGAAGTTTTGCAACAGTTTGGCGATCGTTCCAATTGCAGTTCTGGCTACAATTTGGCAGCAACTATTTGAGAGTTATACTTGGTATTTTTACGACGATTAACTAAATTCCGAAAGAGTAAAAGAAATCAGTGTGATGTTAGACTAGGCAAATTAAATTAGAATAGTGCGTTAATGTCATACTAGGGAAAGGAAAACTGTCTTAGTTGCCATATTTTTTGTTAAATTTTCGAATCTTGCTTTATTTTCTGCCTCTGGTGTATGTAAGTTTATAAAATAAGATCAACTTAAACACATTTAGCAACCAACGATCTATTGGGCCCAACGGAGAACTGGGGGTAAGTGTACACTTGTTTTATATTTATTACTACACCATTGGAAATGCACAACATTCAAACAAAAGAAAAACAATAATACAAAAATAAACATATATATATATAAAAGAAAAACTACAGAAAACGAAGCAAGCAATAAACATTTTTATGGTTGATACCACAAATCAAAACAATAAGGGTAAACACAAAACAGCTGTTTGCATGGCACTGATCATGGCATATTAAGACCTTTTTCTGATTATGATTAAATTGTGTAGGTACTTACCTGTTGTCAGTATAAACTGGATATCCACTGGCACTACACACAAACTCACACCCGATAAAATTTAGCTTGCGCAGCGAATATTTGCGTTACGAAAATTAAATGCGATAATTGCGACTTCTAAATTGTAAACACATTGAGATGCGACTAGATCGATAGGTTTTTTTGAGGAGTTTATCGAATAGTTAGTTAGCGTCGCAATCTTAAAAATAATGTTTATTTGTATATTAGGTTTATATTAATAAGATATGCGCATAGGTTTGGAAAAAAATTTTTATTCTTTTCTTTATAACATTATTAAGATATTAAATTATTAGGAACATATGAATACTTATTATTATTAAACATGAAAACGGTTAGGAATTTAATATGTATATATTTTATAAGAAATAAATGAAGAATTATATGAAGTTTAATATGGAAATCTAAACAAATTTAATAATGATTTCTGAAGGTTGATGAAAGGGTAATGTTAGGCCAGGGAGTTCTTCAAATTAGTGCGAAAAGGACTCATAGGTAGGGTGGGTAAAGACGCGGGACCTACACCAACACCAGTAGTGTCCCCGAAGTGCACCCCGTAGAAGGGTAGTGGTTCTTTTCTCGCTTTCTCTTCTATTAAATTCTATCACTTCTTCTTTTTGTTTTGTTCTTTTACTTTTCTTTTTCTCATTTCTATTTTCTGACCCAAGACATAGTGGCAAAGATTCTTTTAGTTTTTCTTGTGTTTCTTCCCTCAAAAAAGAGCTAGGAAGTTCTCCAAAAGAACCCCCCACAGGCTGATTTTGCTAGCCGCAAAAGAATCAAAGGGGAGGGCGGCCTAGCCAAAGAACGGAGAATATCCAGATATACAATATCTAGGAAATATAAATTCCATTCCGAGGGTGGACATAACAAAGTTGCACACATGTGTTGGCTGGATTGGCGTTTTTCAAGTTTACGCGCGACGACTTTTACTTGCCGCAGTAGCAGCAGCGTCTTAATTTACTTTTGAACTCAGCCAGTTGGCAAAGAAGTGCAGCCCCGGCCTAAAACAACTGAGCAGGCAAGTGCGCTGGGGCAGGGTGGGGAAAGAGGAGGGGCAGCAATTTCCTGCACAATTTCTTGTGGGTGAACTTGCGGCACACATACATATATAGTCGTGTGTTAAGAGGCGTGGCCTGGTGCTGCTGCCTGGCGCTCAGCAGTGCAGTTAATTATAATTAAGACGAGTTAACTAACCACTTGCCAGACACTTGAGAAGGAGAGAGAGAGAGGGAAAGAGGGGAGGTAGAGGAACTGGCTTTGTGTGTGCGGTGCGATTTAAATTTGTCAGCGGCGTCGTTGTTCTTTGTTGTTGTTGGCTTTAATTAAAGTTCGCGTTCATTAAAAGCAACGCCCCGAAAAGTAGGCCACAAAAAGTGTTGCATATTCAAATTGCGCGACTCTCGCATCTCGTTTGCTTATTCAATACCCGCTTTGGATTTGTTGTTGCTGCTGTTGTTGTAGTGTGGCAACAATAGCATGGCTAGAGCATGTTAGCCGTCAAGGAAGCTGCGCGAGCTGTTATGCAAAATCCGCCAGCGGTGACGTTGTTCCTTCATTTGCAAGGACAATGCGACAATAGGGAGACAGAATAGAAAGCGTTGAAATGAATGCAACACGACTGACTGAATGGCGAGTAGCGAGGAAGAGAGAGGAGGAGGAGAGAGTGGGAGTGGAGCTATGGCATGCCGATGGCAGCCCACCATGGAATGCCATTATAATAAATAAAGCGCCTTTCACTCATAACTCGTGCACAATGAATGAATATCTGCTGTCATCTTTGCTGGCTGTCGCTGTGATTGTGATTGTGACTGTGTAGCTATATTTGTAGAGCATGTATATATATGTAGCTGTGAGTATGTAGATGTATCTGTGAGCTGTAGCTCTTTACTGTATTTGTAGCTGTATCTGTATTTGTGACTATTTATCTGTATCTTCAACAGCCATATCTGTAACCGTAGTTGTTGCTCGGACTAAGTATCTCTTGCTGTGACTCTTTCTGCAGTTGTGGCTGTATCTGTGACTAGCTGTATCTGTGACTAGCTATATATGTGTCTGTGTATCGGTTTCTGCGAACAATGCGACTGCGTTTTAATAAAGCTGAATAGCAAGGGCTTCGATGGCTTTAGTCGGGAATCGCCTCAAGTGGTGGCACTTGCAATTAACGCCAACTGCTTAGCACACTGGCAATGGCCATAAATATAGACAGACACACACACATACATAGTCACTCACTCACACACTCTCACTCACACACACATGTAGATATGCCCGGGGGCCATTGCATAAAAATCACATTAACAATTTGCTACAACATGTGAGTATTTTATTTTTATTGCTGCATGTTTTATTCTTATTTCATGCGGCGCCTGCTGCTGTCCTATGCAAAGCACAAGCACACACTCACACGTACTCACACACACACATTTCGCACACATGTTGCCACACATGGAACAGGAAGCAGGATCAGCGTGTTGCATCGAAAAGCGCAATAAAAACGCTTAATTTTTCACTTTTACACGAACGTGAATAACGCCTCCTGTGCCAGAGGGTTTGTGGGGAAGCGGGGGGAGCTGTTGCCTGCCCCGAGTGTGAAGTCTGTGAGTGTGAATAAGAGTGCGAGTGTGTGTGAGTGTGGATGCCTTGGAGTGCTGCTGCTGTAAGCCATTTAAAAGTTATTTAATTTAATAACACGCACAAAACATGTTGCAAGTAAAAGCAAACGAACATTCTCGTAAATATGCGAGACACTTTCTGTGCGTAAATATGCGAGACACTTTCTCTCTACATCTGTAGAGAGTAAAAGTTAGAGACAATTTAATTTATATAACTGATATATAATATAGATATAACTGATATACCTCATCTGAAATTCGTAGCGTTGAATTGTTAAGAAAGAAATTAAGGAAAACATCTGTTATTAAATCTATTTCTACTTTTTAATCTATTCTTTATATTATTATTGTAGTAGGCTGGTAGAGGGTCACACTAATATATCGATACTAATATAACACGATGACTATGTTAAGCCGATGTTAAACCTATGTAAATTAACGTTAACACTGAGAGAGGCATTCTGTGTTAGCGTGTCGAATAAAGAAGAAGTATTACAACGTCGTGTGTGAATTAATTAAGTTTTCACATTATTTTCATAAACAAAGTCTTTAACTTAATTTGTCGAATATCTGAAAAACTCTTTCAACGTTCACCAAACTGACCTTAATAAATTTTCAACAATTTTTACGAATTCGTTACTTTTTGGCAGTTTTATAAAAAATCAATTCGACTTTTAATTAAAAAGGCATTTTTGCATTTTAATTGCGCACAGATAAGATTAAATTTGCAAAAACAAACAAGGCGCGCGGGTATAAATGAAATATAAATACGCTGGCGAAAGGCAAACGATATATCCCATATATGTATATTGTATTATGCAACATGGACAACGACTGCGGCCAATACCCATTGATATTTAAGCCGCAGCAACAATACGAACACCAATAACAAGCATGACGAGGGGGAAGGGGAGCAAACAAAAGTGATTGTCAGCTTTTATTTATGCCAGTCGCTCCTGTTCTTATTTTACAGATTTACAAAAAAATCGCAGGCCGAGGATTCTCGGATTTGGATTCGTTAAAAAGGGAAAAATCAGCAGGACAGACGAGGGGAGTAAGAGAAGTAGCCCCAAAAGCGAATGCAATAAGCTGCAGCAGAGTCGCCGGTCTAAGCCCCGCTGAGAGTGAGAGACAACAGCAAAGAAAGAAGGTGAAGAGGCAGAACAAACAAGAGAAGAAGAAGGGGAACAAGAATAACAACAACAAGTTCCCAAGGTTGCCGACAGAATCGCCAGAATTGCTTTCTTGTACTTTGGCCACACATGCGCTGCGGCTGCGCCGTTGCCAGCAACATCCGCATTCGCATCCGCATCCGCATCTGCATTGGCAGCAGCGACAGCGACAGGGACAACAACAGCCACAATGAAGCTGTCAAAACTGTCCAACCAGACGAACTCGCAGGATCCGCAGGCGGTTAACTCGCGCATCTTTGTGGGCAATCTGAATACATTTCAATGCTCTAAAACGGACGTGGAGCGCATGTTCCAGATCTATGGTCGACTGGCAGGTAAGCAGCAGCTACATCTCCCCTCTTCCCTTGGTCCACATGCTAACGAAATCTTGTTTGTCTTCTGCTTCTATCCCCCTAGGCATCTCCATGCACAAGGGCTACGCCTTTGTGCAGTTCACCAACCCGTTTGACGCCCGCAACGCCTGTCACGGTGAGGATGGCAAAACCGTGCTCAGTCAGACGCTAGGTGAGTCTTACCTAAGGGTCTATATGCTAGGAAACTGTGTCTAGTTGGGTGTAAGGAGAATAGTGAAACTATAGTAAATCTCTTTGTTGTTTTCGAGAACTCACCTAGAAATCCAGTTGTTTACCTATTTGAACGAGTATTGTCATCAAAATCTAGAAAACCCCGTTCAGGCACATGCGAATCGGTTTATATTATATAAATGTTTGTATATATTCATAAAAACATTGATATGAATTAAAGATGGAACTGAAAACATTATAAAAATAATTTACCAAATCAAAATTGGTTCATTTTCGGACAAAGTTTTGACAATAATAGTAGAAACAAGCACGAAAGCTAGAGTTCAGGGTGACCAAAAGGATTTCTAAAATAAATAGCTTTTATTAGTTGTGTTTTTGTGTTGCATACTTTATGGCGCTGTTTGAAAATCACTGACTCTAAATTATTTCTTAAATGATTTCTATGCTAATTATACGAATGCAAACAATTTTTCAGAAATTATTTGGGCTTTGATAGTTACTAAGTTAACCAAAAATTGACTATTTTGAATTAAAAATACTGTTCGAATTCGGTTGTTATCAATATACGAGGGTGAAATTGACAAGAAATTTGGTAGCCTTTGCTCTCATTTTCTCTGAGATCTAGGTTTTTATATGTACGGACAGACAGACAGAAAAACAGACATGGCTATATCGACTCATCTGTGGAATCTACCACGCCTCCTTCGGTTGCCACAAAGTTATAATACCCTACTAACCTATCGGTAGCAGGTATAAACATAAGATCTTAACTGCATAAGAATACAGAAACGTTAATAACAGATATATGCATGTATTCCTTTCACCTTAGATAGTCTCCCCAGGTGTTGTTGCTCAGCTAGCTGTAAAGAAGCTAGAAATTGCCAGCAGTCAAGTTAAAGTTCCCCTCAATCCCTTCGCGATATGTCGGGAATGAAGTACTCAGTTCTTTGCCTGCATTGCTTAGCTATGCAGACCTTAACCCTCGCCCAGTTGCATGTGCGATGCGGTTGACTCGTCCAGGGTTAATGGCCGCCGTGGGCCGCCCCGGCCTGGGCAGGGCTGTGCCGGAAGTGCTGCACTAAAATCGAACAAGCGCGCGGCGAACCTTCCAAGGCGCCGTTATAGACTCTGATCCTGCTCGGCACTGGCATGTGTAGTGGCCATATCTTAGCAGCCAAGAACCTTCTCCGCCTGCCTGCGACTGCGACTGTCTGCGTATTTTGTGCAGGCGGAAGTCGCTGCAGGCCGCGACTTAAAGTGCCCGCGAACAACAATAAATTCTCGCGCGATACTCTTTTAATGAAATTTCAATGTATGTCGATGTCGGCTGCGGATTCTTCTACCTGCAAGACTGACTACCTGCCTGACAACTGACTGTTTGTCGATTTAATTTACGCGCTTAATGAAATTTCAGGCGTCACTAGCAGCTGCAACGGGACAGATAGACAGACAGACAGACAGAGACAGAGAGAGAAAGAGAGAAGGAGAGAGAGAGTGAGTCAATGAGGAGTGCAGCAAACTGACAGAGATTCCTTGGCATTCTTTCATGCGTGTCTCGTGTGCGAGCGAACAACTTAATGCACTTAGTGCGCTGTGTCGATGATGACGCCACATTCCGCCGGCATACGCTGCGTATGCGCAAGCTGTCATATTCATACGCCCCGTTGTGTGTGTGCGAAAACTTTATAGCGCGCATATAAAAATCATTTCTCGAGCTGTCACTCCCGCTGTAACTGTAAATGGGGGAGCTCTATGCAAATGTGCGACGAGCTAATTTCGCTGATTAGAGACGCAGTGAAAATACCACAAAAAAATGCGAGAAAAACAAATGGAAAAGCAAAGTCGAGTGGACGACGTCATATTTCATTGCTACGCGCCATTGACTTTGCTCAGTGGAGGGGAGGGGAAGGGGAAACGGGTCTGTTAAGCGATTTTACTGGCTTGACTTTGTGCAAATCCTTCTTCTTATGCTCCGCTCGTCCTTAATCTTAATTATAGCCTGCCAGCCCGCTAGCTGGACCCAGACAAACAGCAGCGAATTCCATGGAACAACAACAGCAAAATGAAATGCAAAATGCTGCCACAGCATGCCCTCTCCCGCCCCCTGCACAGTAATTTGTAGTTACAGGCGGAATACCCCTGCCCCAGACACTCCTTGTCCCAACTTGGGCTTGTCTCTCTCACAATTTTTTTGGGGGCGTCGCATTGCCTTCGCTGCCTTGCCACCCTGCGGCGCAGCTCGCACGTCAAACTTTGTCATGAATTATGATGAACGAGCTGAAGGGGGCACGAGCATCTCACGCCCCTTGCTTGTCGCACCCTTTTTATATGGAAAAATGTAAAGCTGAAGGCGCGATTTCGAGTGGGAAATGCTCTTATAGCTTGCAAGATATGATAGCTTGGCTGATCTAATGAAAACAATATATATATCATCTTTATCTTTATGTGCTTCATTAATATTATTATCATATCCGGTGTTATTATGAGGGTTCTGTCAAAAAGATTTTCAGCTCTTAGAATTTTCATTTTCTTTTTCTTTACTTTATTCATTATTTGCAACACTCTACATACATAGAGCATTCTATATTCGACTTTAAGGTCTGCACTTTTATCTTAAGCAAATACTGACAGTGTCTTTTGCCGCTGTTTTTGTTTTTATTAAGATTAATGATTGCGACTCAGATTGAATTATTGTGGCGATGCAGTTGGACAGGCCACACTGCACACAAGGCTGACTTTTAATCAGAGAGAGAGTGGGAGGGAGGCAGGGAGAATGGAGAAGAGGGGAAGGCCTGCATTTACATAATGAAAGCACAACATCAACAGCAACAACAAAAGATCTAAGCCTAAAGGAGAGAAATGAATTTCATTGTTTTCGTGAGGCACAAAGTATTCTCCATTTTCTATTTTCTCTTTGGTATTTCTATTTTTCGCTTTGACTGCGAGTCCATTGTTTGGCACAAAGCTTGTGTTTGGGATTAGCTTTACCGTTACTTAAGCATTTTTTTCTCTCTTTCTCTCTTTGCAGATGTCAACATGGTCGCTGAGCCGAAGGCGCATCAAATCGGCAGAAAGCGTCAGAATGTCAGCAAAACAGGCAACGATTGGTGAGTGTAAAATCAGGGAAAAATTGTACGGGAAATGTGGAAAAGAGGAGTCGGAAAAACAATTTGGCAAATCACAATTTCATGCTTGAGTTTTTAATCTAAACAAATTGGGCAAAGCTAAGGCAAGTTCAGGCACAATTTAACGCCGCAATGTGAGGCTCAGTTTTGGTTGAGATTTACATATCATTTAACGGGTAGAGACGGAGGGGGAGAGAGAGAAGGCAGGGGGCGAAGAAGGAAAAGAGAAAGGGAGACTTTTGTTGGGTGTATAAAGAAATAAATAAGGGAGTTATCCATCAGCAGATGGACATGAAGTGAGTTCGGGAGGGGTAGATAGGTTATGTTTTGTCTGAGTATAAGCAGGAATATGGGCTTGCCTTGTACATATCTACTCACTCCTACATGCATACTTGCATTCACATGAGTAGATATGTCCCTCTACCTACTCACACTCGTATTCATTTCGTTATTCGCTCATTCGTTTCGTTTCGAGTCTCCTTTGTTTCACGCTGCCCCGCATGAAATATTTGGCGACTGTCAACTCTATTCGAATTTCGTTGGCACTTCCGTCGTCTTTGTGCGCTGTCTCTCCCCTCCCACATCCCCCCCCCGTCCCCTGTCTGTCCCTTGTCTGGGTCAGTGTGTGCTGTGTGTTGTTGTTGTTGTTGTTCGAGTGCTGCGTCAACACACTGTGCAGCGCAGAAAAAAACGCCTCTGCTTCTGCCTCTGGCTGTGACTGACAGTTGCAATGTATGCTATAATATCCTGCTACGGGTAGATCCCCCTACCCTCCCCTGCAACCTCCCTCTCTCTGCTGCTCGTCCTGCTGTTTGTCCTGTCGCTGACATGTGCACTTGTTTGTCCCTGCTGCGGCCTTAATGATGACTGAGCGAGCGCTGCCGCTGCCACTGCCACTGCCTCTGCCTTTGCGAGCGTGCGGCGACTCTGTCCACAATTTATTTTGGGCACAAGGAAGGGGATGGGAAGGGAGGTGCAGACAAGCAGGAGCAGCCCATGTCGACTTGCCACGTCGTGTGGAAATATTTAATTTAAGCTTAATGACGCCGAAAGCGCCAAGTGCGTTAAGGCCTTAAAGAGATCTCGGTCCGCACGGCCTGCAGCGAGTTGATTGCAATTAAAAGCAGCTACAGGCAGCCTCACCTGAACTCCCCCCTCCTCTCCCTGCACAGGTGGTCTGCCAGCTCATTCGTGTGTGTGTGTTTCTCATTTAAATGCCCGAACTGACCGACCAACCAACCACAATTGTTGGCCACGCCATGGAAAACTGGCCCAATATTTGACCACAAATGGCTGGCGAGGCTGGCATTTTGTATCAATCACAGTCAACATGGAGCAGTAGAGGGGAGCAAGGGTAGTAAAAGGGACAGAAAAGAGGCAGGAGTGGGGCAGGAGCAGAGTGACGGGGCAAAGGTTCGTCCAACTCACCCATAATTGGCAAATGACAATTGGAAGCGGCGTCATAGCGTCGTTGCCAGGGCTGAGTCCTAAACAAATATTGACTGGCTGGCTGAAGGGCAGACAGAGGGGGGAGGAAGAGAGGGGGCAGTCAGACACACAGACAGGCAACAGTTGTTGCCAGGCTGTTGCTGATGTTCTTTTTACTCGTTGCCAACATTGACACTTCAATTACACTGCAAATAAACCACTTACCGCATCTAATGAGCTGTCAATTCTTTTCCCCCTCTCTGTCTTACTCTCTTCTTTCTCTCTCTCTCTCTCATCCACAGGGACTACTTCTACGACAGCTACTGCTCCTCGGCACTGCTGCGTGGTGGCGGCAGCGGCGTCAGCAACGGCGTGCGCGCCAAGAAGCGCAAGCGTCTCATGAACGGCAACAACAACAGCCTGCAGGCCGCTGTGCAGCAACAGCAGCAGCAGCAACACCAGCAGCATCATCACAACGCTGCTGCAGTAGCCGCTGCTGCAGCTGCCGCCGCTGCCGTGCATCATCAGCAGCAGCAGCAGGCGCAGGCACAGGCGCAAGCGCAGGTGGCACAGCAGCAGCAACACCAGCAACATCAGCAGCATCAGCAGCAGCAGCACCAGCAGCATCATCACCATCAGCAGCAAGTGGCTGCTGTTGCCATGGCGGCCATGGCCAATTTGTTGCCACAGCAGCAGCTGCTGCTGCATCAGCAGAATCTGCTCTCGAATGCGGCAGCAGCAGCGGCTGTGGCAACCACAGCGGCTACGACGGCGGCGGGCCCCGGTGCCCTGCACTGGTCACAATACAAACAGGAGCAGCAACAGCAGCAGCAGCACCAACAGCAGCAGCAACAACAACAACAGCAACAGCAGCAGCAATTTGTTGCTGCCGCCACCGGTTTCCAGTTGAAGAGCGTCATCGCCGGCCAGTCGACGACATCGCCACAGAATGCAAAGTCAGCAATAATTGCTAATCAAACAGCGCTCGTAGAGCAGTATGCTGCTTACTCCCAGCAGCAGCAGCAGCCATCGCAGCAACAGCAGCAGCATCATCAGCAGCAACAGCAGCAGCAGCAGCAGCATCAACAACAGCAGCAGCAGCAGTTGGGCTGCCTCCTGCAGCCGTTAACTTTGGCATTGTCCCCACAGCAACCACAGCCGCTACAATTGCACAGCCAATTGATGCAGCAACAACAACAACAGCAACAGCAACAACATCAACAGCATCAACATCAACAGCAGCAACAGCAGCAGCTACAACAGCAGCAGCAGCAATTAAGTTTGCAACAACATTGGGGACCATTCAAAGTCTATAGTGAGTATTGACTAGATTAGTTCTAACCTCCCCCTCTCTCCTCCCCCATACCCTTGAGAATGCTTCCGTGCTACCTTTATTATATTATTGAACAGGTAAAAGTAAGTATAAGTTGCAGTTATCTTGTTTGTTAAGCGGAATATGTAAAAGAAATGAATGTAATTTATTTAGTTTTAGTTTTTTATATTTAGCATAAATAATATCATGTTATTTCTATGATTAAGAACAAGACTTTACACTAAGTATATCAAGTTAGAGCTAAATTTGACAAGCTAAAGAAGAATTACACCCTCACACTAAAGTGGACAACCCGGTATTATGATATACCGAGAAATAAGAAAGCAGATATACTGACGAGAACGGGAGTAGATTATTCAATATCAGAGAAGAACTTAAAATTCTAAGAACAAAATAGATAAAGATACGGAAAACAGTCTGGGATCTTACAAAAGGCATGCACCAATCAAAGTGCTTCGTAATCTGCTACAACACAAAGCAATATAATGACTAGACAAAGCTAAGTAAGAACTCTCCGGGAATTCAGGCTAAAGGCCCAAAACACACTTTTGGACTGTTTTAAACTGTTACAACTTCATAATAAAACCATGAAAGACTTGAGAAATATAGACAGATCTTATATTATTATATACTATTGTATATATAATATAATTTATTTATTTTTTTTTTTCAATTAATTTAAAGTCGACTAAATGCAGTCGACTGAATTAGATACAAAGAATTATTTAAAAACTCAATTTAAAATAGTTAAACACTAAATATAAAATTAATTTAATTTGTTTGAATTTAAATTTAATTTAATTTAATTTAATTAGAATTTAATTTTAATTTAATTTAATAATAATACAGGCAACCATTTTAATCTAACATAACTACAGTTCAGTTGTGGCATTATGAACACTCCGATATAATAAATCCAACTAGATTTTGCTTTGTAAACCTTGTCAAAAATGACGAAACTCGCTGAGGATGACGACGAATTGCTCGGACACTCTGAATATGAGAAATGTGTCAACGTCGCAGACTTGGCACTAGTGGTTCATATCATCATTATCACCTCATCTGGTCATTCTCATTGCGATCGCCCTGCAAGTTGTTCCCGTGGCAGCGCCGCATAATCTACTGGATCCGCATAATCCTACTGGGCCAAGGCACAAATTGCAAGCTGCCTACGTCAAAGGATTGCTCAGCCTCAAAGGCAGCCTGTTGGCCAACAATCTGCAGCTGCGTCCAATACTCTATCCCCAGCCCGTTGTGGAGAAACCAAAGGACATTGGACTCGCAGCCAGCATGAATACTGAGGGGCAGAAGCAGCGGGTGGAGCAAAAGGTAAAGCAGCAACAACAACAGCAGAAAGAAGAGCAACAGCTGCGTCAAAAATTGCAGCAACAGCAGCAGGAGCTGCAGCATCAAGAGCAACACCAGGAGGAGGAGGAACACGAGGAGTCATTGAAGAACCCACGAGAATCTTTTCTGGCCGCAAAGAATTTGTTTCTGTCCGCAACATCTCCATGGAGCAAAGAACGCGAAGCGCTCAAGAAGCGGGTGCAAGAGAAGATCGAAGAGTTTAGTAAGGCGCTGCACAGAAAAGAGAAGCTGGTGGAGGCCAAGGAGCCAAAGGTGCCAGCGTTGTCATCGAAAGAGTTTTTCGTACTGACCAAGGAGCCGTCAGCAAATGAGATAATGGCGAGAGCAAAGCAGCCGACGGTACAGAAGTTAGTGCTGGAAGTAAAGGTGCCTACGCTGATGGTGCAGGAGGCAGTGCAGGAGGTGAAGACGCCGTCGCCTACGTTTACAGTGAAGGAACCAACAGTGAAGCGGCCACTGCTGACAGCTGAGGAGCTGGGGAAGGAGCTAGCGCCGACAAGGATGCAGGCAGCAACGACTGGGATACAGCCAGCACCCATTGGGATGCCGGCAGCACCGACTGGAGTGCAAGCTGTACCTACAGGGATGCAAACAGCACCTACTGGCATGCAGGCAGCACCCTCTGGAATGCAGGCAGCGCCTACTGGGATACAGCCAGCACCTACAGGGATGCAAGCCAGCACCCACAGGCATGCAGGCAGCACCTGTGGAGAAGGAATGTGTGCTGGCAGTGACGCCAACTCCATCGGCGAAGGAGACTGCAACAACAGAGACGCAATGGCTGGCAATAAAAGCGCACACACAGGCACAGGCAGCAGCAGTGCCACCAGTGCCAGTGGTGGATCAGCAAGTCGAGGCAGTGACAGCAGCGTCAGCAACAAATCAGAGATCAGTGTTGGTACCGAGTCACTGTGCGACAACACGAAAGTGTCTCCGTATCAAGGATCCATTGATTCAAAAGTGGAAGGAGCTTGAATGTGAAGAGCTGACGACTCTGCAGCCTTATAACTACTGCGCACCAAAGACTGTGAGCCCAGTGCCGGCTGTGCAGGAGGCACAAGCGCGCAATGTGTTCAAAGCTCAACTATCTCAGAAACTGCATGAGCTCAAGGAAGACTTGTACAATCAGGGCGTGGAGCTGATCAAGAAGGACTTGCAGCTGGCAGCGCAGGCCACTTCCGAGACGCCGTTGGTGATGCAACAAATGCCGGGGCCAATGCAGGCAATGTCAACGTTGCAAGGTACGCAAGGACAAGCGGCGGCACCACCAGCAACACTGCAGGCAATACCACAAGCTCCTCCGACAGCACAGACGAATGGTGAGTCCAATTACTATGCCAGGATGCATCTGCTGCAGCAGCTGGCCGAGTACATTGGCCGAAATCCACAGCAGCAGCAACTACAGCAGGACCAAATGCAGCAGCAACTACAAGAGCAGCAGCAACAACTGCAAGCGAGAGCAGCAACTGCAGGCCAAGCAACTGCAGAGCAGCAGCAACTGCAAGAGCAACAGCAGCAACTGCAAGAGCAGCAACAGCAACTGCAACTGCAGCAGCCTCTTGAAGAGTCCCAGCAACTACAGCTATCCCTGCAGGAGCAGCAGCAACTGCAGCTACCTCTGCAAGAGCAACAACTGCAACAGCAACTGCAACAGCCGCTGGAACAGTACCATCAACAACAACAGCAGCCACATCAGCCACAGCAGCCTCAACAGCAGTTGCAACTGCATCAGCAACATCCACAGAAGCTGCAGCGCCACATTGCCAAATTGACAGCATCAGAAGATTTCTACGACGAGGATTACTGCGAAGACTCAACAGATGGGCCAGTGACCACCACCACCACCAGCAGACCCATTACCAAGGTGTATCAACCGATAACACATATCACAACGCGGTTCACAATGCCATCCACAACGCAGTGCACAACATTTCTTCCGACGGAGCCTCCGAAGAAGTGCAAGGGCAAGTCCAAGACGACAACGCCGGCGCCTCAACTTGACACTCTCACACCCAAGTCGCCCTGCTCCACCAAACCCACACCCGCCTACAACACGTTGCTCATTACAAACCCGGAGAAGCAAAGCAAAAATCCCCATCATCGCATCGAGCCAGCGGATCTGCGTGTCAATGCGTTCATTACGCTGATGCGATATCGCAACAGGCCATACGATCAGCAAGAAGAGGATTTTCATTTGCAGGCCCCGCCCAAACTGAAGGACACCTCAACACAGAAACCTCAACGACTGCAGGCACCTAAACGACCACAAGCAACTCTGCGTCCACAGGCAGCTCAACAGCCACAGGCAACTAAAAGGCCACAGGCAACTTCAAGACCACAGGTAACTCCACGACCAGAGGCTGTTCAGCGACCTGAGCCCATGAAAAGGCGGAAGGGTAAGGTGCGAGACAGAGTGCGAGAGAAAGCGCGGGAGCGGGAGAGGGAGAAGTTGGCGAAGGTATACGCGAAGAAGCGTCCACAGCGATACGCCTTCAACCGTCAACAGCTGCTGCAGGCCGAGATTAAGCTGTGGCCCGTCAAGTTATCGAGTCAGTTATAGGTTTCAATTTTATTATGATTGACATCGACAGTATCATTATTTATTCATTATAAACTTGTATATTAATATATTTTTTATACTTAAGTTAAACTTTGTCGCGATAAAGTTGAAAGTTTGCTGAAACTTTTGTTTTACTTTGAGGAATTTGCAAATACCAGAAATGGAGGGAAGGTGTTTTATGTTTTATGAAATGACAAGAAGGGAAATGATTTATTTGGGAAGATTTAAGATGATTATCTTAGAGAATGCATTTGATTTATTATGATAAAATATACGAGATGGTATAATATACAGATATATTAAATATATGTATGTATATAATATATAATAGATATTAAGTGACATTTTTAGATGTTATAATGTGAAATAATGTGATGTGATACAATATACTATTATATTATCTGGAATATGATCGAATTTATGATCAAATATCTAGAATATGATCGAATTCAGTATCAAATGATATGATATAATAAATTAATTTATGTTATATGAGATGATATACACTAATATAATGCATGGTATGTTATTACGTGTTCTAATAGTGTTATAAAAGTAAAATATAAGATATTTAGAGTCGAAAATCGATAACTCAGAGTATTTAACCTCATTGATATGAGCATATTTTAAAAGATATTCATAATATTTATGTAGGTTCCCAATCAAGAAACCAAAAACCTTTACTATCTAAATTCTCTTTTATACGCTACAAAGTCAATCAAAACTCTTTGCAAGACTTTCCTTTCATATTTCCCTATATGGCCGCAATTCCTTTTCGATATTTACAATTGCCATATGCATATTTGACCATATGATTATTTACCATGTGTTTCAGGCAATCCGGACACATTAATCTGCGGCAATTGCCGGGAATGCTTCAGTGAGCTGACTGAGTTATTGGACCACAAGAAAAGTTACTGCAAGCTGAGGTTCACATGCAAGTGTCAGGAGCTAGCCTTTACAACAAGTAAGTTGCCTGGCCACTTGCCACGCCCACTGCCCCTGCCTCGTCCCCCCTTCCCCACCTTCATCTGCCTGCTGTCGGCAATTAATTTATGATTGTTAAACACTTTTTGTCTGTCGGCATGTGTGTTTATCTAAGGCCCATTGTGCAGCTGAGTGTGTGGCAGAAGGACTCCTTGTTGCACAAGTCAGCAACATCTGTCTGTCTCACTCACACACTGACACACAGTTCCTTTCTCCGTCTCTCTCTTTCTCTCTGTCTGTCTGGGGCTGCCTACAAATTCATTTAAAATTGAGTTATTTATGCGCCTAAGTCAGCCCCCTCGCCCTGCAAATTCCAACTTAAATAACTAATTAATTCTTGCATGTTTCACACACACTCTCACACACACACACATATAGAGTCGCCACCAACTAGCGCCAAATTGTTGTGCGCCGTTTGCAAGGATGCGTTCGCCAATCCGTGGGACTTGATGGTGCACGCACAGGCCGCACACATGGTTAACATTTACGAGCTGGGCGACGAGGTGCCCGCCACACCCACTGTGCCTGCCCTTGGCTATGGCCACGCCAACAGCAACAGCAACACGCAACAATGGAAATGGCAATGGCAACAGCCACGACAATCCCAGCAGCAGCAGCAACAACAACAACAATGCAAGCGATGCAGCGGCTGCAATTGCAACCAATGTACATGGCATGACTGCCTCCGCTGCCTCTGCCTCTGTCTTGCTGCTGCTGCTACTGTTGCTGATGAGGCAACAAGCATCATAACAAAGCGCATGCCAACGTCAGCAACACTTAACAAGGAGCCAAATAACAATAACAAAATTAGCAACAATAACAACAGTATCATCAACAACAACAACAACAGCATCAATGGACACATGTCGCCCACAGCCGAGGGCGTCGATGCTGCTGCCGACGTCAACGTTGCTGCTGCTGCTGCCAGCGGCGCTGCCAACGACGGCAGCGATACAGAGATGCACTCAATGGACATCAAGTTTGACCTCTGCGGCAGCCCCAAGGAGGGTGTGTGTGTGTGTTTGGAAGTAGCAATCCAAGTGTCACTAAAGACTGTATCTCTATTTACCTCTCTCTCTCTATCTCTCACTCTCTTCCTCTCGCTGTCTCCCTTCTAGGATGCTCAGCGAGACGACCTGTCGCTGGATGGTCGTCTGTCGAGCAACTCACAGACTCACTCGCACTCCGATGACATCAACATGAACATAAAGCTACTCAACGGTTCGGTCTCCTCTCGCGGCAGCACGCCCGGCCTAGAGTCGGATGAGCCGCCGGCTACGCGCGCCTGCATTGTGCGTACCCTGAGCATTGTGAGTACGGAGAGAGTTTTTTTTAAGAATATTAGCTATAAAGTACTTAATCTGATATTAAGTCAGCATAATTCTACAGTCTTTTTAGATATCTACAAAATAAATATTTGTTTTGTGATATTTTATTCCTTTGTTATTTGGAAATACTTTAAGTTTTAGAATCTAAATTCTATTCATATTAAAGTCTAATTTTCTATGTTTATCTATCGACCACTCGTACTTTCTCTCTAATTTCGATACAATTTACATTCCTGTCTTCCCTTTACTTTCCATACCATCTTTACTCTGTTTACACTCTCTTTCCCCTTCCTGTACTACCAGACTTTATTCTCTATTCCTTACTATCTGTACTAAGCAAACAAGTAATTATTCATCTTTCAACTTAATATAATTCCATTTTCTTTAATCTTTATATTTATACTACACATGCAAACTTTCTTAACTTTAACTAACCTCAGATCATTTGTTTTTCTTGCATACTTTCAGGAGGCCACTGGCACTACCAGTTCGCCCACAGCGAACTCCTTGAGCCTGATGTCGAATGGCCTCAGCCTGGCCCTGGCACCACAATAGGCCAGTCGTGCTCCAGTCCATGGATAGTCTTAAGATGAATCAAAAGCGATCTACTCAGATCGTCAGAGAGTTCAGTTGATCGCAGCGTTGCATATGCAACACAGTGTCGTATGATTAAAGATCAAAATGCAGAAAGGAGTATTTAAAATGCTCGTATTGCTTTATCGGCTTGTGGAATGTAATCGCATGTGCAATTTATTCAGTATTTTTGTACTAGAGACTAAAGCTGAAATGAAGATGAAAAACAGAAATAAGATCAACGTAAATTACAGCAAAACATATCATTTTAAAGATAGCAAACTAGATACTATATTGTAGCTATAACAAATATAAACTAAAGAAGTCTATAACATGTAGGGTGTACTATAATACTAACACTAGTGGATGTCTTTATTTTTGTGTTCGTGCAACAGTATTTTGGGTTTCAAACTGCATATGAGAACAAATAGGTAAAAGATGGCAAGATATAACATGGAGAAGGTAAAGCAGATCAGAATATATACTATATATATATATCGAGTAATGGCATTTTGTAGGACAAATGAGCTTTGTATATAGAGTTACGTATAATGGAAATACCGAAATCAAGTAGTTAACTGTTAACACATTGAAAGAGCAGATACCCAAGAATTATATTTGATATCTGGCCTATAAACATATTAACCGATGCTGCCCAAGATCGAAGTGTGCGGCCAAAGCACAAAATGTGCTAGATCTTTATTATATTTTCGATGTTTTTCTTATGAGTTTAAAGGTTTAGAAAAGTAATGTTATAAAAATAGATTGGAAATGGGTTTTTGAGTTATTTTTAAGTTGTTTTCGAAGCTTAACCCTCAGTTGGGAAACGATTGTTTATGGAGATCTAATAAATTGAACAAGCCAAGCATTATAATTATTCATTATACGTACCATGTAACATACATATAAATATATATCGGAGGTAGCATAGTGTCAACATGTGTTTCAAAAACCGCAGCAAACATTTTGCTTAAGTCCCGAATAAATAAAACGGAAAAGGCTTAAAAGTTATAATTAAATATGAATACACACTAATACTTATACACACACACACACACACACACACATATTACACACATACTTATATAGATTTAGCAGCTATGTAAATAGTTTAGTTATATATCAAATGATAACAAGAACAACAACATTTAATTCAATGGCCTCCAGCTAAACATGTAAACAGGCAGAGCAGATGTAATGAATAAATAAGAATTATTACGGAAAATTCCAGAATTGTTTTTTAATCGCATTTCCTGAAGTTTTTCTTGCTTGAAGAGTGAAAGTTTCTCTCTTTAAGCTGGAGTCGGAACGAAGTCTGGTTGCTGTTTGGGCCGCCACATTAGAAATTCTATTTGGAAGCTCATTAAAATAAATGATGATCAACTGCACATGAAGAGAGAGGAACAGGGGTAGGAGTAGGAGAGTGGGAGGAGGGTTCACGACGCAGTTTGTAAACAGGCAGGACAACAGGACAATAACAAGGACATCGCAAACATTGTCGAAAGCAAAGCGCACGATAATGAAAAGCGCCAACAAAAGGTGAGACGACAAAAAGCGAGGCACAGACGCAGCGTTGCTTCCGTTCCATTTCCCATTGTCCCCCTCCCCCTCTTCTGCAACTTCTCTAGCCGCTACACACAATGCCAAAATGCAGTTAACTTTATTAAAATGCGCAACGCTTGTGCAACTGTTTGTTGTGCACTTGTCCTTGCCACAGGCAGTTCCTGCTTCGCATCTGCTCCTGCTCCTCCTCCTGCTGCTGCTGCCTGCCCCCAAAACATTTTTATTGTGCCGGCAACTGCGACATGGTCGCCGTCTGGGTCTGCAAGCTGACTGGCCGTTTAGTTGCCCGTTTCGAGGTCACGTTAAGCGCCTGCGGTCGAACCGAGTGCAGGATTTAAAATGCATAAGCAGAGAGGCAGCGGCTGCGGGGAAGGGAGCAGGGAGAGTGGAGAGAGTGTGCAGTGTGGCCTGACATGGACACTGCAGCAGCCGCTATTCAATTTGGCCACACTTTATGCTAGGGACCAACCTTAAAGTGCGCAGTGGCTAATTAGAATGCCTCGCCCAGTCCTGGCGCAAAGGTAACATTTAGTTCCAGCTAAAAATTACGACTAGGCGACTGGGGCTGCCTGCGGGGAATGCTTGGCAGCCCCCGGCGATGGTTGCAAATTACGCGAGCTAAGCCAATGTGGAGTAATTGAAATGACACCGAAAACTAGCGTAAACTACTTAATTTCACACATTCCACACACACCCGGCGTATGCGTGATGCGGCATCTGCGTGCGCTCGCCGTCCTCCAGGGACGTTGCTCCAAGCCCCCTTGAACAACAACGACAACAAAGACCACGCCGTCGTAGACTATAAAAGACAGCGGCAGCGCATTTGTTCACCTGACTGAGTCAGTGTAGCTCAAGCGTGTCACAGCTCGTCGCGAATCCTCATCGTCATGTCGTCGCAGAGCACGCAGCCACAGACACCCATCAATGGGCTGGAGAATGGCAGTGGCATCAAGCATGGCAACATTGCCATGCTGGGCACCTCGAATCAATGGAAACGTGCCGCACTAATGGCCAAGTCAGCCTCTGCAAGTCGCGATATCAATTCCGATGACAGTGAGGACGAGGTGGACACCAAGCAGCAGATCAAATACGGCAGTGGCTTCCAGGCAGCCAAGGCCATCATCCACGAGTACTGCGACTACAGTACCATACACGGCATACGCTATCTGGGCGAGAAGAAGCGTCCCTGGCTGGAGCGTCTGTTCTGGGTCAGCGTGTTCCTGCTCTCCATTTGCACTTGCTTCAAGCTAATACTGAATATCTGGGACAAGTGGAACAATAATCCGGTCATTGTCAGTTTCGCCGAGAAGTCCACGCCCGTCTGGCAGATACCCTTTCCATCGGTCACGGTCTGTGCCGAGACTAAGGCAAGCCAGAGGTCCTTCAACTTCACCGACAAGTACTGGCAGTTGCGGGACTTTCGCAATAATGTCAGTGGCATTGTTGATCTGACCGATAAGGAGTGAGTAGCGTGGGTTTTAAAAGAGAAATTTGACAGATATCTGAGTAAAATAACAACAGGGAAACTCTGCTATAATTGTTTATTATAGAGGGTGCAGTATTTTGAGAATTGCCAACTGAATCTTAGCACTTCCTATTTTTATATTCCACCTTTCAGACATCAAAAGCAGCAGAATACATTAAACTTTCGTATTTTGAGTATTATTTTCAAAGAATTCCCAAAATTTCATTGGAAGAAATTTAATTTCAAGAGAAATTGCAGTATTAAGAATCTCTCTTCTAACTAAAAAACAAAATATTATACAAAAATTTATGTATTTATCTCATTAGAATAAGATTAGAAATCAGAGTTTGCAATTCGTTAAAATATCTCTATCCATAATCCAAATTTAATAGAGTTAATTCACTTAAATTTCTCTATCTTATCTATCAATTACTATTATATTATCTTGAAATTCCTGTATTCCTTTGCTAATCAACCTTAATATCGTATATAGAATGTAATGTATAATACCAATTAAAGTACACTCAGTAATACAATAGTTTATACTGACTTATTTAATGATATCTTAATCTATAATATTCGAATTCGAGTATTCCAGTTACTACAATGAGATCCTACGATATATACAAATGTATAAACAATATATACATATGAGCCTTGTATATATAACTTCCAACCTTATCTGCTTTCCAGAAAAGGCATTATGGGAGCCGTTACTCAGGTATGTGACCATCATCTACACGACGTTGAGTTTGGGTCCGAAAATCGCAAGGGCATTGAGATTATCGACTCGCTGAGTGATGTGGGGCCCCAGTTCGATGAGACCTACCTGGACTGCAAGTGGCGCAATTCGCCAATCAAATGCAATGAAATCTTCCATAAGTTTGTCACCGAGGATGGCGTCTGCTACAGCTTTAATTCGCTTAGTCCCGCTGAAATCTTTCGCGCTGAGGGGTAAGCATTTCTAGAGATTGCCCAAAGATTAAAGATATAGATAACGAGCTCTTTCAGCATCATACCCGACTTCATCTTCCGCGAGGAGAACCGCTTGGCCACCGAGTGGAATGTGGAGGATGGCTACAGCAGCAGTGCCGACACAGAGACCTATCCGAACCGTGTGCTGGGTCCGGGTGCTAAGGCGGGACTGTACCTGTTCATGGGCGGCGTCGAGTTAGATTTCGATGACTTGTGTCGTGGGCCAGTGCAGGGCTTCAAGGTGCGTAAACCTCTTGTTTAAGATGGAGTATGAAATTCGACTCTTCCCCGACAGATTCTGTTGCACACACCCGGCGAGGTGGCGCAGGTTGCCCGTCAGTTCTTCCGCATACCCTTCGACCAGGAGGTGCTCATTTCCATACGCCCTAAAATCATCACCACCTCAGATGGCCTGAAGCACTACGAACCCCATCGCCGGCAATGTTACTTCCAGAAGGAGCGGCATCTGCGCTATTTCAACATCTACTCCCAGACGAACTGCGAGCTGGAGTGTCTGGCCAACTTCACATTGACCAAATGTGGCTGTGTCAAGTTCTCCATGCCACGTGAGTAGCAGTTCAGTTGAGGTTTCACCTGGTAATCCTCGATAGATGCAGCTTGTTATGGCTTTTGTTCATAGGCAATCTGAACGTGCCCGTTTGCGGCTCTGCCAACATGAAGTGCTACAACGAGGCTGAGGATGAGCTGCTGCTGAAGGAGTTCGAGCAGGGCTTGGTCACCGAGGAAGAGAACTTACGCGGCCAAACCGACTGCAATTGCTTGCCCTCGTGCACGTCTATTGCTTATGAGGCGGAGATATCCCAGGCCGATTTCGATTATAAAACTGTTGCCAGCAGGAACAATGGAGACAAGGATAAGGAGAAGAAGCGCGAGGGGTGAGCGAGCAAGAAAGACCTGTCTATGATTACTTTAACAATGTCTATCTCTATCTTGCAGTATGAAGATGTCACGCGTTTCGATCTTCTTCAAGGAGGCACAGTTCCTTACCTCACGCCGCTCTGAGCTCTACGGCACCACCGACTTTCTGGCCAATTGCGGCGGTCTGCTCGGCCTCTTCATGGGCGTCTCCACGCTGAGCATTGTCGAGCTTGTCTACTTCTGCACAGTGCGTCTCATTTCGAATTTGCGTATGCGTCGCAAGACACGCAAGGAGCTCTCTCTGGCCGCCAGCAAGGAGGCCTAGACTCCAGGCAGAGGCTTATCAATTAACCATGACCAACCACATGTGCCTTCTCTTCAATGTTCTATGTTAAAAGTGCAAACAATGGAAATAAACTTTGTATTATCTCTCTCTCTCAATGTCAGCACAGTCAGCAAGTCGCAGTTGCAGTGGGTGAGGGAGGGGAGGGAGTGGGAACTGAAGCTGCAGCTAGATAGCTTTGATGGCTTGTGGGGATTGGCACCCGCATGCTGTCAGAATCGGTTCTCAGTGCGGTCTGTTGTGTGTGCATTTCAAATGGAATCAATTATTTTATTGTGTGTGATTTGTGATCTGTGTGAGTCGCTTCGATTCGAAAGTCAACAAAGGCGAGTCTTGCCACAACTGAAGAGAGGAGAGAGGGGTAGGGGAAGAGGAAAGGGGCAAGCATGAGTTCACCTTTTGATTGCCAGCGTCTGTGACTGCCAATTTGACTTGGCCGGGCTGGCAGAGCTTTAGACTTCTACCTCGACTGTGCAAATAGCTCAGCTAGCTTCGTCTCGTTGCCTTGCTCTCTCTTCTGCTCTCTACTCTTCTCTTTCTCTCACTCTCCTTATGCCTGCGCTGTCTGAAGTTGTCTGCGTGCGGGCCTAATGGAAATCCAATTGAATTAAGTTAATTATGTTGGCAAATATTTAAACAATAGCAGCAATTTATGCAGACCAGCCTCACACACACACGCGCATAGACAGGCACACACTCAGTCTCTCTCTCTCTCCCCTTCTCTTTCTCCCTCTCCCTTTCTCTCTCAGCTTTAAGCCTACTGCACTTGTCATTTAGTTTAATTCAATTTGCATGCAGCGCGCGGCTCTCCGCGTCTCCTTTATTAGTTCATAATGTGCCACAGTGGCACGCAACAGCAACCGTTGTGCAACAGTTGTGTGCGCGAGGGAGAATGAAAGAGAGACAGAGGGGGGGGGGGAGTACGAGGCAGCGTGCTGAGTTCATTATGGCAACAAGTGTCGAAATGTGTCGAAATATTGCAAATAAAGTTGACACATTTGCATACCTAATAAAATGTTTCTATGCAACACATGTGGAAATATGCTGCAGCAACGTGCAACTGCAACTGACGTGGCACAGTGGGCACTCCGCGGGGGATTCCGCCACGGCATGGGCTTTTTTGCTGCCATTGACAGGCATAAAACTGTGCCGTGTGGCGAGTGTGTTGCTGTGTGGGGAATTTCTGCTGCTGTATGTGTGTGTGTGCACTCTGGCACTTGCCACTTCAACGTTGCATTCGTGCACGCCATAAATACATGTGTGTGTGTGTCTGTGTGTGCATAAAAGAAATTTATGACAATTTTATATTGATGATGACGAGGCGGGTTTATACTTAAATGATTCCACTAGTGCACGGCGGCATTGCTCGGCATTGGAATAAAAACACTTAGCAGCATTTCTGTTGATATAGAATTGGAAGTGGAAGTTCTCTATGTATCTATTTCGATTTTGTAGTTTTTTAATTCCCTGTAATACTTTATTCAACTCTACTGTATGCTAAACTTAAGGGAAACAAATTAGTTGTAGGTTTAATTGTACAAAAAGGCATTTGAAACATTTTTCAATTCAATTTTAATATTTTAAATATAAAATATACATTTTAAATATGTACATATTTAATATGTTTCTATAAAATAATAATTTAAAAATATTATATAATCCGATCTATTTTATTAGCAAGATTTACTTTAAAAATCTGTTTTACTATAGCTTAATTTATTGTTTATTTTTTGGGTAGAAGTGTTTCTTCAGGGTTGAATTTGCAGTTGAAACATCTTGTTTAAACATAATATAAATAAATTATTACAAATTCTTAAATATCTAAAATGTTTTTAAAGTATTTTATATTAAGGTTTATTTTATTCTACATTTATTTTCATTATATTTCTTGAGCAAACATTTCCCTTTGCTTTGCTTTATTCAAAAGTTGGAGAATCTGATCTAGCTTGATTGTTGTTGGCTTTGTATGCGTTGCAAGGAACTCTGGCAACAGTTTTGTGCGTGTGTGTGTCTGTGTGTGTGTGTGTGTGCGTGCATATCGCATCAACAGTGCCTGCTGCACATAATGGGCTTGACTTTGGCTATTAAAGTCCTCGCTTGAAAATCAGCTCGTCAACTTTGCCCGATGGCAGTAATCAATTTGCATTTAAAAGCGACGGACAATGAAGAGCGAAATAACTTTGGGATAACATGACATTTGACATTGGCAGCGGCAACAGCAACAGCAACATGATGAACAACAGCAACAATGAGTCAGGCAAACTGACAGCGCAACTGTATAACAATATCAATAAAAAGTTGCAGCAATTGCAAGTAAAATTTCGAAGCAATTCGTAATTAAACTTTTGCACGGCACGGGCAACTGTCCGCAGTGTCTGAGGCAGGCGGCAACAACAACAGCAACAACAACCAAAATGCCTGGCAACAGGCAACAAACAATCGCGGCAACCCTTCCCCATCCCCTCTGCCCATCAGGCTGGCTTCATTTGCTTGGCATGGCTTTAAATTTCCGGTTTCCGGTCTTAGGCACGCAGTCAGGTGTGTGTGTGGGACTGTGTGTGTGTCGCCATTGGCGGCCATGTTTGTTTGTATTTAAGTCGCTTGCTGAGCAACATTTTGCGGCATTCAAGCCGAGGCCAAACCTAGTCGAGGCGCTGTCATGTTGCCGTCGCCGACGCTACCGCTTGCATTGGGCGACTGCTTAAGCGGAAATGACTTGAATGCTTTCGCTATCGCCAGTCAAACACACACACACACACTGGGTACACAGACAAACAGACAGAGACAGAGCACAACACACAGCACGACACGACACGTCACACGTGGCGTATGTGGAATTTCGCACTCGATTGCTTGGCTCACCTGCCTGCGAAGGGGGGAGGCGCACCTGGAAAGTTTTGTGTAACGTGATTAGCGGTTTGCGTTCTGTTTGCCGTTGTGTCTGAGCCGGAGTCGTTTGCATGCAACAACAGCAGCAGCAGCAACAACAGCAGCAGCAAAAGGAGCAGCAGCAACAACTGCAGCAACAACAACTGCTGCTGCAGTAATTGCAGCTTTAGACGCAGCAGCTAGTTTGAAAAGTCATTAAAAACTTCTGCGTGCCAAAACTTTCGAATGCGAATTTCGAAATTTTCGCAAATTTCTTTTGATTAAATCGTTTTGCCTTCGCTGCGACAAGACAATTAAAATAAAAGATGCATGCGACGAAATGGCAAATGGCAAATCAATGTATATCGTGACATCAATCGCAAATCTTACACACACACACACAGACACACTCGCAGCAATATTGTCACACACATTGTCACGCACGACTCGTGTTGCTGCTGCGGTTTGCCTCACGAATTTGTATGCAAACCGCGCACTAAATTAGATTCTTTTTTACTGCAGCCAGCGACGGCATCGCCTGTTGATGATGACAAGAATCCTCCATGGCAAGCAGGAGCTGGCGATAAAATGCGTAAGCTCGTTAAAATTGCAGGCGTCGCTTCGTTTATAATGCGCGTAATGTCATATCGATGAGTGAGGGAAGGGGAGAGTGGTAGAGGGAGGAGGAGTTGCTGCTATTGATTTGACTTTTGCGTGCTATGCGCTGCCTCAGCCTTGCGTAATGCATAGCGAAATGTTTGATTTTTGATTGAGTTGGGTGAGGGGCATGAAGGAGGGGTAGGAGAGGTAGCAGGATAGGAGAAGGGGGAGAGGGCAGCAATAAAGCCAGCATGCCACATGGGAGCTACCCGTTTCCATAAAATCTAAATGAGCGTCTGAATTGCCTGCTAAGTGAGCTTCATTATGGGATTAGCTAGATAGATAGCACAGATATACTGGCCAAAAACAAGGCTTATAACTCAGCTAACAGAAGAGTGACCATTTGCCAAAAAGAATCTAACTATATATCTATATACTAACTGTCAATATCTAACATTTAATGGGGATAGGAATCGCGGATTCCAGGATATACAAAATCAGTCGTAGCTCTAAATATAGTAAAGAAACTGATGTCTTTATAACGTCGGTGCTCTAACATGATTTAAATCTTAATAAGCATGTGAAATAAGCTTCTTAATGGTACTACGACTTATAATAAAGGATATATCGTCGGTTTGCCCCAACAAAAAAGATTTTTACTCAGCTAAAAGTAGTGTGACCAAACTGTTCTTAAGGTCATTATAAAACTCTATCTACTGTCTAAAATTTCATGAGAATAACCTTCGTTTATCAACAGATATACCTTCAAAACGTTGATAACTGATCTGATAGTAAAGGAATTGATGACTTTATAAAATTTAACCATAATTTTGTATACTGCCTAATGTTATCGAAATCTTTAAAAGGATAAGTCTGTTTATCAATTATAAATAAATAATATTTACTCAAGCAACTTTTATAACTAAGCAAATAAAAGTATTATATAACATGATATGTGATACTACTATAGTTCTACCTGCAAAGTTAACAAAATACCAAAAACATTATAAGCAAGAACAACATTACCTACCAAAGAACTGTTCATTTGTGCGCTGCTCGCAGAGGACAGACTGAAGACAGACTCTCACTTATTATGCATTACCTAATGAAAACTGGGCCGGGACCTGCTTGGCACTACAGGCAATCTAGCTGAGAGGGGAAGTAGGGTAAACGAGGGAGTCAAGGCGTAAGCAAATAATAAATAAATAAATAAACGAAAAGCGCAAATAACATTTGAGCGCCAGATTTAATTTCTAACGTTGAGTGCGCATATTAAAACAGGAAAGAGGAACAAGCAAGGGAGAGGAGGAAGGGCGGGACAAGGAGGATGTGGGGCCAGAACGTGGCTGTGAACAACAAACAAAGATGATGCGGATATCACTGCGTCTGATGTTGGTGGAAGTGCAACGGAAATGCGGGAGTCCACCACGAGATACGTGGCTGGAGTTGGGTGGAAAGAGGAGGAGGAGGACAAGGAGCTGGAGACTGTGCAGGGCTTCAGGCTGTGCCTGTTTTTCCCCCCTCAGAAAGACAAACAATAAAAGCGCGGGCGAGTTGGCTGGCAAAATGCTGAAAATTAAACACGCCAAGTGGGGGAGAGAGTAGGAGGCAGGGGATGTGGCGGAAGGCGTAATAGAAGTTAGCGCGGATAAACAATGAATTACGGAATCATGAAAGCAAATTGACTTTAATGCAGAAATCAAATATTTACACAGCGCGAGAAAAACTGAAGGCAATGCAATTGCAGCAGCCAAGGAGAGAAACAGATAAAATGAAGCAGAGAGGGAGAAAGACAGACAGACAGACAGAGAGAGAGACAGAGGCAGAGATAGACAAAGACAAACAAATACAAACACACACTCACAAATCGAGGTTATGTTTGGATGATGCTGCAGCCACGAAAAACTCGTTTCGGCACTTAAATGGCAATGCACACACACACACCACAAACACACACACACATACAAAGACATACTCTCTCACACACATGAGCTACCCCACTCAAACCTCTCTAAACTCAGCTTTTACTGGAAGAACCCCAAGAGTTGTGGTAGATGAAAGGAAGATAGTGTTGAAGCAGCGGTCGGGTGGGTAGGGGGTGGGTAGCTTTACCCCCCTTCTCCCTCTAGCTGGTCTGCGGCATATCCGGTTTCGAGTGTATATGTTATTAGCCCGCCGCTCCGACTGCGGCTGTCCGACGTGCCTGAATTTTACGATTTCATTCATTTTTGTGGCTGCCATTCGACGCCACAAAATATGCAACGCAAAATTTTATTGCCACCCCCTCCTACACTGCCCAGTGGGTAAATAAAAATAAAAACTATTATCTAATGTTTTGGCAAAAGAACATTCAGAGCCAAAAACACTTGGCGAGCAACAACTTTATGAATGCGAGCAATTTGCCCAAGAATTTTACCAATTAGAATACAAACGCAGCACATAACTCGCACTGCCCTGTTGACAGAGAGGGAAGAAGAGAGAGAGAGGGAAAGGAAGAGGAGAGAGTGTTAACTCACACAAGTGACAACAAATCTGAACGCCATAAAAGTGTCGCTTTCGATTGTGCGGGGGATCTATTCCCAATTCGAGCACAAAGGACGAGCACAATCGAAAAGTGAGTTGAGTGAAATTGAAAGATTGCACGACTACAAATTGATGATGAAGTGTCCCGGGTTGGGCGTCCTGTGGGATATGGATTCGGACTGTGATATGTTTTTTATGACTCTCAGCGGGTAGGTTGACCAGGCTGAGGGAAAAACGTTGCATATAGAGCAAAGGGAGCTGTTTAATGTTAGAATGTTACCTTTTATTGTATGTATATATTATATTGTATATATCATATTACTATCACATATATGATAAACATATCATAGAGAGTGCTGATGGAGTAGGATTTTAAAAGATCTTTCAATAATCAGTCAAGGAAAGATATTGTTGTATTGTGATTATACTCTACCTTGATACTATTCACTATTATGCTCTTTACATATTGTAAAAAGTTCTGATGGAATTAGAGATTGTTCAATGATCTTTTCATTGGATTTTTCAGGATCTTTCTATTATAACTTAATACCACTACATTGTTCCTTGATTGAAAATTACTCGCTTGAGAAGAAATCTTGTTTAGTTAAATACCTTGGTTTTTATTAAACTTAAGTTAATTAATTCTATTCAGTTTAGTATTCTTTCTTTATCTTGATGCAGGTTATTCTAAAGATTACTAATTCTATTCATCTCTAAATTTTCGCACAAGAATACTTTATATTGAGTATGACAACTTATAAATATATATTCATAATTAAAGGTATATACTTTCTATATTTACTTAATGTCTCCTATACTATGTATGATATATATTATTTTCTACTTCTTATCTATATTTTTTTATATGTATTTATATATACTTTAAATTATTAGAATAACCTTTATTTACTCATCGATTTAATTTCTCTTCTTTATTTTGGCAGGGTATCTACAAGTCGACTAACTGCCCCCTTTACAGCTTTCACTCTCTTTGTGACATCGTTCCATATTACTTTTTATTGCGTTGACTGGCGATGATTGACACCTCGTCTGGCAATAAATTTTTAATTTTCAAAGCCCTGCACAGACAGAGAGTTCCTTACGGACGAGTACACTGCTCTCCCTTCCATCCTTCCGCTCTCCCTCCCGCTCTCTATCTTGCTCTCGATGGTTAGCTTGTTGAATTCAAATTATAGTTGTGCTACGTTCATAGACTTCTCTGCTCTGCTCTATTCTGGCGCTGACAGCGAAGATAAATGACAGTGCACTGTGCGATCGCAACAAATTAACCTTGTTAGGCGGCTGCAGGCAGCCAGCAACAGTTACAGTTACAAGTGTATGTAATTTTTTATCGTCTCCAAGGCAGACTACCCCCTCAGCACTCTGTGACTGACTGACTGACTTATGAATGGCATATGGCAGTTGCAAAGGGGCAGGGTGTAAGGTCTTGCGTGCTGCTCAGCCCGACGCCGATAAATCAGTTTGTATATCAAATTGAATTCACGAGCGTGCACTTGACACCAGCACACGCACATTTATCAGCTGCCACGCCCACCGCCCTACTACAACGGAATGCAGTCGAGAAGGAAACGCAGTAAAAGGAACTTCGTCTTCGGCATTTTTCCAGCACTTTAACTCGATGCTGGCAGAGATGAAAATGGGAGGGAAAAAGCCACAAATTTTTAATTTCGCCTAAAAGCGAAGGCAAAACATCAGCGCGCTTTGCATTATAAATTATTCATTACATTGAGGGCGCGACCACGCCCACAACGACTGACGGCAGCAGCTCGTTTGCACCTAATTTGATTTTTAGTTGAGCTGAATGGGCTGCCGTTGCAGCCAGAGACGGGAGTCGGAGACGGAGACGGAGACGGGAGTCGACTCCAGGCGGGAGTCGTCTCTGGTTACGAGCGAGACGAGCTGCGGTTGCCCCGTGGCATTTCTTTTTTGTTGTTGTTGGCCACGCAAACACATGAGGGAGGAACCAAGGCGGGGGCAGCGGCAAGGGGTGTAAGCTTACTTGGCCGTTGCCATCTTCGGGATTTCATTCATTGCGCTGCCCCCGAAAAAAATGTCTGTTATGTGGCTGGCAGAATTTTGCAGTAATTAATGGCAACTGTTTGATTAAAAAATTCCATAGTAAGTCAGTCACTGTATGTGTGTGTGTGTAGTGGTCGCACCGCACAGCCAACCACTGTGCTTGAGAGGGGGTCGAAGAAGGGGTGGACGACTTGCCCTAGCGAAATCTATGCAAATTCCAGAAATCCCTTTAAGCTTCGTCTCCGTTCTTGTGCTTATTTTAATCGCCGTTTCTCTCGCTTCGCAGCGCGACAGGTGTTTGAGAGCTCTAAGAGTGGCAAGAGCATTATTATACCCTGTAGAAGAGATAGAAATTCTTTACTCCATTAAGCTTAGGTATTTATACCCTTCGACCATTGAAAATGGTCAAAAAAGGGTATACTAACTTTGCACAAAGTATGTATGTAACAGGCAGAAGGAGGCGTGGGAGACCCCATAAAGTATATATATTCTTCCTCAGGATCACAAGCCGAGTCGATTGAGCCATGTCTGTCTGTCTGTCTGTCTGTCTGTCTGTCGTCTGTGTGAACGCACAGATCTCAGCTATTATAAAAGCTAGAGTTACCAAATTTGGCAGGAAGACTCCTGTGTACTATCAAGCAGATCAAGTTTATTTCAAATGTTAGGTGCCACGCCCACCGCCCCCACAAATCAATAATTTAATTTTTGAACTCAATTTGTAAGCGCTGATTAAAAGATACAACTTTCTGACTTTAACATATACTAAGCTTAATGAAATATCTACGTAGTCTCCAATTTCCATTACAATTTGATCGGACAATAATTACAGAAGTTATTTAAGAAAGTATGAGCATAAAACTAAGTGCTTTTCTCAGCTAACAAGGGAGGCGGGCGAGCGCGTAGCACGAGCGCCATCTGTCGGGATTAATTTAAAAGCATGTGCATATGCATATGTGTATGAACTTAAGAAATTAAACTACACGGGAACATACTAGGTCGAAGGGTATCCCACTGTCGCGTGTTGCGCGACTGTTGCTTTTCTTACTGGTTGAGTATTGAAGTAACGAAAGTTGCTTCGAATAACGAATTGAAATAGTTACAAAGCCGCCTCGTTTAAGGCACCTGAGACAGATCCCCATTTCTTAAATGCCCTTTAAAACCACAAAAACATAAACACATAGACACAGATAAACGCCCCTTTCTAAATTAACCCAAGGAGGAAAAATAAGATATTTAGTAGTATCTCTTGCTCTTGATATGATATTAATAGTACTTAATAGATACAAACTTTCATATACTTGTATTATTTTGCCCTGGAACTATCATTCAATATATTAAAATAACAAATAACCTTACACACAAACAGCAAACTAAATTGAAAATGGAGCAATGTACTAATGAAGAAACTGTCGGTATAAGAAAAGATTGGAAACTGATAGCATACAGATGTGCTGTTCTAATATACATTCTGATTTGTTTTGTTAGTAGACAATCTGATTGGAATCTGTTCAATTGACTCCTTTCTATACCCACGCAGATACTGAACATCTGGAATGCCATAATCCACATCAGAATGATACATTCCTATATGGGATGTTCGACATGTGATTTCACGCAATACGAGATTCTGATATTGATAGTAAATCACTGTTCGATTCTATCGCTCTTTGTGGCCACGTACCTTGTGCTCTTCCAGAAGCTACTCGGACTGCGTGTAGTGAGTAGTATCAGTAGAAGAAGAGATAGCAACTCAACGCTTTTTCACTTCACCGGCAGTACATTATGGCTTTCTTCCTTATCACCTGGCTGCAAATGCTGCTCACCCTTGTGATGGTGAATCTCTTTCCCCTTGCCTATGTCGTGCACATGCATTGGACTCGTGGAGAGAGTCTTTCGCATTGGGAGAATACGGTTCGTATGCCCTTAATAGGGGCTAAAGTCGAGTTGTACTTTATGGATGCATCCAATTTATCGCTATCTAGTACGCATGCTGTGGAGTTCTCGGAGCCGATGACTATCTGCTCAACGAAATGGAGTTGCCCAGCAGCTGTTTTCTGGAGCATAGCATGCTGTTCGAGGATCTGCATGACAAGGGTTGCTTGACCAGACTTAAAGGAGGCACGACTATATTTCGGGTGGAGATCCTACCAGTGCTCTTTCAGGTATGAGTGGGAGGGAGTAGGGGGTTTTAAGTAGTGTTAAGAATGAAATGGGAGAATGCGAAGGGAGTAAGTTAAAGAAAGGGTTAAATGAAGAAGGTGAGAGAAGGATAGGGGGTGAAAGAGAAGAAGAAAGGGGGAGAGAAAGGTTGAGTAGTATTGAGTGGGAGAAAGGACATAAATAAATATATATATGTATGTATATATAAAATATATATAAAGAGAAACTAACTATGAAATATTACTCTGATCGTTTTCAGTTCGCTCTGGCCATTATGATACTGTTATACTATCGCCGTCTGAAGCATAACAACGCCCAGGAGCGTACCCTGGATGATCTGAGAACTGCATACATTTTGTACTAGCTACGGCTTAGGCAGCAAATCGAATTTGCATTCGCTTTCTGCATGCAAGACAAATTGGATGGCACTGGATGTCGATGGCGATGGCGATGGCGTTGGCAATTGGAATTGGCACTGGCCAGACTTACAGGATTTACACATCTCTCATGTTTCACAAGCTGCAATCAATAACGATAAACACTCGAGTGTCTGCCCAGGACAAAGCAATGCATATGCATGAGCCAATAAAGAAATCAACAAAGGACACCAAGGAGCAGAGAGCAGGCAGCAGGAAGCAGGAGCTGGACACGGCAGGACACACTCGAAACGAAGCAGCAGCCAAGCGTTTGTCCTCTCTAAGCACAATCCGAATCCTGCTCTCAACACATCTCCTTCAGTTGTCTGTCTCTTCTCTTTTCCATTTTTACACATTCACATAAATTTTATTACTTTCTCTCTGTCTCGCAGACATTAAATTTGTTCGAGGCGCAGCGTGGAAAACAATTTTCAAGCGTTTTGAAATGCATCAAATACTCGTCGAAACGACCAACTTTATGGCTAAATAGTTTGCTGCGGCCCAGCGCAGTTAATGCTTTTTTATGCCGCCTCCCTGATCTGAGTAGGGGCAAACCTCGCTCCCCCCTCAGCGATTTGGCAAACTTTGCCCTCAGTCAGCTAGCCCCATAACCATAACAATAACAACAACAACACTCTGGTCAAGCTGCGGAGTTGATGGGCGGGAACAGGCTGCTAAACCGAAAGGGGTCTCGTGCCTCATTAAACTTTGGCCAACAACTTTTTTTTTGGCACCCTCTGCCCAACAAAGACAAACAGAAAGTTTTGCACTGAATATTTTGTGGAAAAAACCGAGTGTGTAGATAGATAAATAAGGCAAGTGGCGACTGATGGGGATAAACTCGGGCGAGAAGCATAAAATTATGGCACACATACGCCCCATTAAGTGTGGGAGCGAGAGAGCTGTAAGAGAGAGGGTAGTGAGAGTGCTGTAAACAGGGGGTAAATGTGAGTAAAGATGAGTCTTAACAATTCAGTATGGTTAGAACTTAGAGCAGAGTTCTACAGTTTATAATCAGTAATAAGTCGAAAGTTGAAAATTTAATAAGTGATCAGAGATGTTTGTATATGTATATTAATTAACATTGTATATCACACAAATCTCTGATCACATATTAATTTTCAACCTTCAACTATTACTGATTAAAAATTGAAAAATTTTTCCATGATCTTCAGCGGGACTCGAACCCGCAACCTCTGGAACGACAGTCAGCGTCTCTACCCACTGAGCTATCGAGGTCTCCAGGATGAAGCTTGATAGCTCTATATATAAGGACTTTACGACAGAGATTGAGATAGACAGATAAATAGACAGAGAGGCCAACAGACAGATAGCCCGAGAGACAGTCAGAAAGACTGAGAAACACAAACCGAGAGACAGACAGAGAGACTGATAGCATACCCAGAGATAGACAGACGGTCAGACAGACCGAGAGACAGACAAAGAGACACACTTAGGGACTGATAGACAGACCGAGAGACAACCAGACAGACAGGCAGGGAGAGATTCTTGAATACCATTTAATAAAATACATATATTCGCCTGATTAAGTTTAAATGAGCGCCTTGATCATTGTTCAGAACAGAAATATATATTATATATATCTTAAAATACAATTTCAATTAATAAGAAAGGGTGCACAGTTTCAATAATTTCTTTTTTATTTCGTTATATAAAAGTCAACAGTTGTAACAAGTGAAATCTTCGCTTAGAATCCCCAGTGGGTGCCAAAGCCATCGAAGGTGACGTGGGAGACACCAATGGCCGGCGAGTACTTGACGTAGGCAGCGGGAGCAGCCACAGGCGCGGAGTAAGCAACAGCTGGGGCAGCGGCGTAGGTCTTGGCAAAGACGGGAGCAGCCACAGGTGCTGAGTAGACAGTCTTGGCCACGACAGGAGCAGGTGCAGCATAGGTCACAGCTGGTGCAGCATACGACACAGTCTTGGCCACAAGTGGAGCAGGTGCAGCATAAGCAACAGCAGGAGCAGCAGCAGCATAGACAGACTTGGTAACTACCGGAGCACTGTAGACAGTCTTGGCAATCGCCGGGGTGTACACGTTGTTGGTGGTGCGAGAGTCAATCTTGCTGACGCTGGAGTAGGGTGTCAACACGTTCTTTGAGTAGGTGGATACGGTGCCACCGAAGGAGCGCACTACATTCTGCTGTGTGGTGCCCACGGCATCGAAATGAGGCTGCGCCAGCTTGGCAACCACTGGAGATGCCACATAGGTCGTTGCCGGAGCCAGAAGACCAGCATTGGCGGCGCTCAGCACAGCGCAGAGGGAGAGAAGGACGTACTTGAATGCCATTGCTGAAGTTGCTTGAAGTTGGTTAGTTGATTGGAGGATGTTGGTTAACTGCAGCTGAATCGCTTACTGATGCCTAACTCAGTCAAGCGCGCAGCTTAAATAGCCAAGCCGCTAAAGTATTGCCCAAATTTCACGGTCGCATTTCGCATATGTGTGACAGATCGAGTTAGGCCTAAGCCGGCAACCCTGCATCCCCCTCCCTCTTGTACTCTCTCAATGGAAACTGGTTCACTGTGTCGTCGCACAGTGACGCAGCTCATTGGCAGAGTTCGCCAGGCCCCCCGAAAAAGTGAATTATTTTGAATAAAATCGACAGCTCATAAATTCTCAAAGAGAAAACAAAAAAAAAAATAAACAGCGCAAAACTTTTATTTGTCGGGGCGTATTTTTCCATTAAATTGACTCCAAGCCGAGCGGAAAATATGCCACACAGAACAGTGGAAAAGTGTAGGAAAACGAGGGGAGAACCCTCGAGAAGACTTTGCAGTTTGTGTCAACTTTTTCACGAGTATCTGCGGGGTGTGTTTTGCTCTACTGTCTCTTCATCTTTTGCTCCTCTTCTTATTCTCTTTGTATTTGTATTGTGTGTGGAAAACGACTTGTTTATGATTTTTGTGCTTCGTGTAAGTTTTGCAAAATTAATTTTCCCGCTGCTGTTGAATTTCCCTCCTCGGGCTGCTGCTCACGGGGCGCATGATGAATATTTATTGAAATTACCAAAGTTGCCGCTGCTTCAAATTGAATTGTGTTGCCAACTTGGGATACTTTGCTGGCACTCCACAGCATCTCCTTCCCTTTCTCTCTCTCCCTCACTCTCTCTGTCTTCCCGTCTGTACTCCTTTTTGCTGCTGGCAAATTGTTATTAATCTCACACGTGGCCTGCAATGGCGACGCACTCTAAACCTAATTACCTCGTTTAATTTATGCCCTCAAATTGGCTTTCGAATATTGAGCTCAATCACGCAGTCAGACAGACAGATTGGCCAAAATTCGCATCTCATTGTGGGCAGGTTGAATTCGCGTTTGGCACGCGTCAGTTTCGTATAAAAGCCTCAGCGCGTTGCCCAAAACAGCAACAGTCGCAGCTCAGTCTTCAACTCAGCTTCAGCTTCAGATTCAGCACTCTATCAACTCTTTCGTCATGGCCTTCCGTTACTTCATCACACTGTGCTCGCTGGTGGCCTATGCTCAGGCCGGTCTTCTGGCCAGCCATGTCGCTGTGGCCAATCCCGCCGTGGATGCTGTTGCCTCCACGCAGCAGAACGTGGTGCGCTCCTTCGCGGGCACCGTGTCCAGCTACTCCAAGGCTGTGGATACGCCCTACTCCAGTGTGCGCAAGTCGGACACACGCATCCAGAACAACGTGTACACCCCAGCGATTGCCAAGACCTATGCCGCCCCACTGTACACTCAGGCCACACCCATTGTACAGAAGGCTGTCTATGCTGCACCCGCTCCAGTTGTGACCAAGACCATCTCGTATGCTGCCCCTGCCGTGACCTATGCTGCTCCAGCCCCAGTTGTGGCCAAGACTGTGTATGCTGCTCCTGCTCCAGTTGTGGCCAAGACTGTGTATGCTGCTCCTGCTCCAGTTGTGGCCAAGACCATCTACGCTGCTCCTGCTCCAGTGGTGGCCAAGACTGTGTACGCTGCTCCTGCTCCAGTCTACTCGGCACCCGCTCCAGTCTTGGCTAAGACCGTTTACTCCGCACCCGCTCCAGTGCTGACCAAGACCTATGCTGCTCCAGCTGTGCACTATGCTGCCCCAGCTCCCGTCCTGGCCAAGACTGTCTCGTATGCTGCTCCTTTGGCCAACACCAATGTGAACCATGGACCCGCTGCCACCACCTACACCCACAACGCACCCGCTCTGGGCGTCTCCAGCTATGGCAGCTCCCAGACCGTGCATTACTCACCCGCCGAGAGTGTCTCCCACATGAGCTTCGATGGATTCGGCACCCACTGGGGATTCTAAGCAGATCGGAGAGATGACAACTTGTTAAAGCTTCTTGTTAAAGTTCGAAATAAAAGCGAAATCTAAGCAAACCTTGGCTCAGCTAATTATCGAAGGGGTGGCAAGAAGGGCAAGGTGACGGGCAAGGGGAAGGGAGTGAGGTCTTAGCAGAATGAAGCCTAACAAGCAATGAACGTGCAATTGTCCGAGTGGCCAAGTCGCCAATCAGTTATATCAGAGCAATTCGACTTCAGTTGAAGCCGGTTTTGTGCGACGTCATCGCGGGGCCTTCGCTCGCTTGCTAAGCCGCTTTCGAGGGCGTGGCTCGTCACACTCCGCGTACACCACGCATTGTGTATGTTTGCGCATTACATTATGTGCCATTAATTGGATTTAATATTTTCGCACACACACACGGCTTCCTGCTTACACTTAGAGCTGCCCTCAGGCTGCCCTGTTGATCTATCAAATCGAAATTGAAATCGAATCGAATCGAATCGAAAACGAAATCAAACTTGAGTAAGAAATCGGCCTCATTGCCACAGCTGGAATTGTGACCCGATTACGCCACTTGTTATAATTATTGGCAGATAATTAACGGTTATTTCTGTCTAAGTTCGCAATGCAAACATTACCTTTGTCTGCATGACAAGCTTAGCTGGGCAAGATCTCTCTAGACTTTTCGCTAATGCGAGGCAATTGCTCATTACTGACAGCTTCATAATGGAACCGCACAGACCGCACGGCAGGTCTCCAAGGCGGGTGACTTGTAGGAAATAATTGCAAATTATGCTGAGGGTAAACGATCTTGGGTTGATCTTGAAGTCAGTAGGAAATACAAGACAAGGCTCCTGAGGTAATACATGAAACCAGAAACCAAGACACATGCTTGAAGGTCAACTAGGTAGCAGTTAACGGAACTGGTTCTCTGTTTTTGACAAAATTAGGTCAGAATAATTGAAAAATAATGCTGCACATAAGAATTAGACATGCCAAGATAAATTACAATATTATAATAAGTACTTAGCTTATAAGTACTATGAATATAAATATATAAATATTATAAAAAGATAAATTCCAGTATAATATCGATAATCTGCCCGAAATTGTTGCAGTTCTTGCTTCAATTGATATTGCTTTCCTTCATTCCTTCTCGTTTCCATACCACAAAAACCTCTTCTACATTCCATAACGCACATCCATCGCACAATCTCTTGTGAATAGCTGTCAACCAAATGGACTGCTCAAGCTGCTGCTCGCATGCGAAATGTAGCTGTTCAATCAGCTAATTGAAGACCCCCTCAAGAGCTGCTTAAAAATGGTAAGCCCCTGCCAAAGAATCGCATAAAGGTGTCTGGCCTACTTGGTTTGAGGGCCCTCTAATGCGACAAGCAACAGATTCGGATTGATCCCTCGATAAACAATCAAATTAAATGAGCACATGATAGGGAAATGGAAGTACGAGTACAGGGAAAGGGTCCTCTCACTTTGGCTTGGCAAATTAGCAAGGAGCATGTAACGAGATGTTCTCGGGGGGTTTGAGAGTCGCCGCATTCTTGTGCTTGTCTGTCTGCCTTGACAATTAGTCAATAATTTATTTCAATTTCATTTGGCATGCAAGGCACAACACTCCCCACACACAACACAATCAGGGACAACTGTCGTAAGTGCAGTTTAATTACATTTGCATTTGGGCTCGGCTTTTTGCCGACTGAGGCAAACAATTGTTGCAATCCAATTTGCGTAAGCGAATTTTCATGATTTAAATAGCAGAGCCATGGCAAGTCTCCTTATAGAGAGCATTACGGCTTATTGTGTTTATGTGCTAAAGCGAAAAACTGCTGGTAGAGCCTCGAACCCATTCACAAATGCCTTCGCAAGACGCTACCCGTTGCCCTAGCTCTCTCTCTCTCTCTCCGTCTCTCTGGTCACATTCTCAGCCGTCTGCCCGTTGTGGACGCTTCTTGGCATGTCTGTCCCGACCGTGTCCTGGTATAATTAAATTATGAGAGGACATAAGACGCATAATAAGTCATAAATCAAATTTACCTATCCCACGGGTCCGCATCCAGCACAGACGACACCAGTCAGACAAACCAGACCAGAGAGCAGCCAGAGATCGAGTCTAGGTCCGTGTCCAGTTGCCTGTCTGGTCACAGCTCCGGCAATAATTTGATGGACATTATGACGTCTCTGTCTTGGCAAACAATTAGACAATTGATGCATCTGTGGCTGCTTTGCCTGGTTTGGCAGGCCATTCTCGACGTATTTGTAATGCATTTGGTCGACTTGTATTTGCATTGCACACGCTGCAAACGAGAAAAGGGCCGAACCCCAAACAGAGTTGCCAACTGACCCGAGCAACTCTGCTCCGCACTGCCTTGTTGTGTTGTGTCCTGTGCTGTACTGTGCTGTGTGTAACCGGGACTGCATTTTATGTTGTCCATGTCGTTCCCAGATGCTGTTTCAAGTGTCCAATTGAAAAATATCCTCCAACGCAAAATGTGAATGCAAATTTTGTTTGCGTGTTGCAACATTTTCGCATTGCAACTGTTTTCGCTGTTTTCCATGTTGGCCAAAGATTTGTATAGAATTGCTTGGCTTAATTGCTCTGAAATGTGTTGGGTGAGTAGAGTATAGAAATGGAGAGAGATCTACTGGAATTCATCAATGTAGTTTGAAGTTTGCGAAAAATAGAAATAAGTTTAAAAACTGCTGGAGCATGAATTTAATTCACAAATATGTTAGCATATTTTATTGTATAGTTCTGTTTATCTTACACAGCAACGAATTTAAAATGGTAATAAAGAATTATTTAAACATAAATACTTGTATGAAAGGGGATCAGTATATTCCTTATTCAATTTACTACTTTAACTATCAAGAATAGAATAAGTAGTTAAAAATTGTTACGTTATTCCCCTAATTTAATTTAAGATAAGTGCTATCGCTGCCTAATTTAACAATTACAGAAAAATAAAGAAAATTCTTTCCAGCAAGCCACCAGAGATTTCAAGGCCCTCACAGCTTAAACAAATTCAAGAATTTCAAACTCACTCAAGCAAAAGTAGAAAAAGAAGAGCAAGAAACCTTTAGACGACATTTCCATCGCGATATGTTGCAGAAACAGACAAAGGGCAGGCGCAGTCAACCTTGACAGTGCCTGGGCAGCGAGAAGGGGGGCAGGGAAAGGTAGCTGCTGTAAATACAGCCAGGTGATAGGATCAGCTCTTGGCCTCTTAGATTAAAATTTAATTTTTAATTTTCGAGGATTCTTTGCCTTTTATTTGTCGGGGGATAAATAAAAGAACCACTGTTGATTTATCATTATTCTATGCAAATTCACCGCGTTTAACTTTCACCTTTGGCCCTTTACTTATGCACAGCAGTCAGCTGCGTGGAGCCAGCGCTATCAGCCACGTGCAATGTCAATGTAAGCGATTAACATTCAATTAGCTTTTGGCTTCATCAATGATTTTATCGCAGCCATTAGACGAGGGTCGTACAAGGGATGGGGGTATATAAGGGTGTATGTTGTGCTGTTGCTCTGTTCGAGTGCAAATTGTGGCAAATTATCATTAGCTTGTTGTTGTTGTTGCCGCTGCTGTTGCTGTGTGTGTGTGTTTGAGTGTTGTGTGTTGTGAGCCTCGCCGACGACATCTTCACATCTTCAAAAGGTTTTTATGACATCAACAGCTGTCGTTGACAGATTATTGTGGCGATTATTTTAGCAGCGACGGAGTTGGACCCCAAAGCAGAAGGCAGACAGCGCCACGTAGAGAGCAGACCCTACCAGATGTGGGGAGGGAGTTTACAGGGGGTCACAGCGGGTTGGTTGGTAACCACCCAGCACCCTGTGGGCTATACGTGTATGTTGTCAGCACAATGGGGGGACGGGTGGAGTGGTCCTGCTGGTAAGAACTCGCCTACCCTTGCCTCTCTGTACTCGGGCTGCTTTGTGCGTTCAACTTGAAATTGTCAACAATGTTGTCATTGCTTTTGGGCCTTTATCGTTGTTGTTGCTGTTGATGTTGTTGGTGTTGCACATGTGGCCTGCCACTTAAACATCTTGCCGCTTGGCACTTGTGAATAGTAGTACGTATAACTCTGTCTCACTCGGAATACTTGTCATTTATGTTGACACTTTTCAAGCAACATATTCCTTCTCACACAAACACACACCCACACACACACTAGTTTAACTAAATGTCCAAAGTAACCAATTTACTTATCAGAATTATTGTCGCCATTTTACTGCTCATTCAATTCGTAAGTAAGGAGATCGAACTCTTCTATATCATATCATTATTCATCTTCCGATTAATCCATATTTCTCATCTCTACCTCCAGATACTTAATTATGTTGAAATCGATAGGATTCCCCCAGATTTGCTAGACCACCATAATCGGTAACTGCTTTTGTTCTCTGGTTATATGGCTTTCACATACTGTATAGCAATTATCTTTGGCGGCTTCTTTCTTCTGTATACCAATAAGCTATTTCACCAAAAGATCGTAAGTCTACTGTGCTTTCAAGCTCATTGCAAAATATTGACAACTTAACTTAGCTTCTAGCCGGAATCATTATTTTTATTGTACTTAGGCTCATTTTGTGGGTAGTTTTTGAAGCTTGCAATAATGGAGTCCATGGCAGTATCGTACCCTACTATTTCATTACATTAGGATGGGCGGTAAGGGAATACGAGAACGAAAGCTAACTTCGGTATTCCGAACGGTCTATACCCTTGCAGACTTTTATATCCCCCCGATCGTTCCAATACTAGCTAGATACATTTAATGGTGCAGAATTAAAGGGATTATGTATATTCAATAATATGTCTCACTTTGGTAATATAATATATCTAACTTTGTTAAGCTATTTCTAAAATTAAAACTCGACTTCATACTAAAACTTAATTTTCGACCGATTGTTCCTATGGAAGCTGTAGTGGTCCGATTTTGATGAAATTTCATTTGTGGTTTATATATATAGAAAAATGCTGATTTAATATCTTGACAAATAACTAAAGTGGACCGATAGTTTGTATGGCAGCTATACGATATATCGGTCCGAACTGACTCGTTTCGACTTATATACTGCGTGCAGCAATGAAATGTGTTCCAAGTTTCATTGAGCTTTAAAACTGATAGTAGTTTGCGTTGCAACAGACGGATACACGGACATATGGGAAGGAAATATATATACAGAATATATATTATTTAAAGGGTCGGAGATATCTCCTAAGGTACGTTGCGAGCTCCGGGCCAAAATAAATATTCTCTCTGCAAAGGTGTAAAAACAAAGTATCCTTTTATTTCAATGTATATACAAATAATATTCTCTGTTTGCAGTTCTTAACTCTGATTCCAACTATTCTATTGCTTTTCAATCAGACTCCCGAACACGAAATCTTAAGATAATTCTCAAATGTGTGAACTAAATGTTAAATCACTTAGAATCAGTACGATAGTGTTAGCGATTGTTACAGGGGTAATATGTTGCTCTCTGATACGTTAAACAAAATTTCTTAAGATCAATTTTCTTAAGGGATTGTGTATATTCAATAATATATCTAACTTTGATTGACACTGATATGATATGCTATTTCTAAAATTAAAACTCGTCTTCATACTAAAACTTAATTTTCGACCAATTATTCCTATGGCAGCTGTAGTGGTCCGATTTTGATGAAATTTTATTTGTGGTTTATATATATAGAAAAACTCAGTTTTACTAAATGCTGATGCAATATCTTGACAAATAACTAAAGTGGGCCGATAGTTTGACAGCACTCTGTCCGATTGACTCGTTTCGACTTATATACAGCGTGCAGCAATAAAATGTATGTGTTCCAAGTTTCATTGAGCTTTAAAACTGATAGTAGTTTGCGTTGCAACAGACGGATATAAGGACATACGGGAAGGAAATATATATACAGAATATATATTATTTAAAGGGTCGGAGAAGTCTCCCAAGGTACGTTACGAACTCCTGTTCAAAATAAATATTCTCTCTGCAAAGGTGTAAAAACAAAGTATCCTTGTACTTCAATGTATATACAAATAATATTCTCTATTTGCAGTCCGATTATTGATTCCAACTATTCTATTGCTTTTCAATCAGACTCCCGAACACGAAATCTTAATATAACTCTCAAATGTGTGAACTAAATGTTAAATCACTTAGAATCAGTACGATAGTGTTAGCGATTATTACAGCGGTAATATGTTGCTCTCTGATACGTTAAAAAAAATTTCTTAAGATCAATTTTCTACAGTAGATTTTCAATTTACTCGACATCGTCACTGCGAATAGAAATCTCAGCAAGACCAGTGGAGCGACTCAAACTTTACTATATGGATTGATTTTTATCGGTGCTGTTCTGGCTATTATACTTTTCGTGGGAATCTTTGGAGCAATTTTGATAAGACCAAAAGTATTAAGCTTGGTAGGTTCCGAAATTAATGAAGAATTATCTATGTCGAAATTACTATCATCTATTTAGCTTATAGTTATACTACAAATCTTCATACCCAGCAAGCTTTTTAGTTTAATTTATGTCGGATTACTTGAAAAAAGAACTTTAAGTTGATTGTCACGCCATGGTATAGTCTTACGCTCGGAAGTTCCGTAAGTCAAGATCATCATAACAATATCATTTATAATTTCTTCACAGTTTTCTTTTTTTCAGGGTGCAACTTTCTTTATAGCTATAATATTGCTCCAACAATTGAAAAATGAGCTGGATTGGAATAGAATTGAAAGAGTGAATATAAGGAAATTATTTACGTTAGCTTATTTAATAACTTAGTTCATTACTCATATGATGTTCATATGTTGGTATTCTTAACAAGCCCTTAGTTTTAAGTCTGAAACTTTATAAGTATTTTATACCTACCTTTAAAGAAAATTCCAAATTCGTTAGTTTATGGCTTTGAAGTTATTGTCATATAATTTTGTATCAACAATAATTTTGTATTTACAATAAAACTTTACTTCGATAACTGTGTTTCTTTCTACTTTTTCTACAAACACACAAAATTCTTTCACTTGAAATTTGACTTCCGCGGAAATGTGCCTTCTAGGGTTCAAAGTTCTCAGATTTCTGACAATACTATTCGCTGTCGCGCTCACAGTAAGTTGTGCAAGAACTAATTAATATAATATACGAGCTCCCTTTCAGATTGTGAATTCTTGCGACATTGGGGTTACCATTATAAAAATCAATTTTTGCGATGATAAAATGCAGATATTTTTGGGAATATCGCTTTTCATGGACATTATAATGAATCTTGTACTGTGCATGGGTATTCAGGGTGGTGTTCGTAGCATTTCAGACAACGTCAAAGTGGTAATAGCTCTAGATATGTTAGAATTTAAGATATTAATATCTTTTCATTGCATCCAGTATCTTTGCACACTGAGTATGTTCTTTGTGGGCAAAATAGTTCTCTTCAATTGGATTTATGGAGAGAAAGACAACGAGATAGATTCTGTTTGGTATAATCTGGACATCGCCTTTTCGGTAAGTCAATTCGAGAGCTATATGAAGTGCGAAAATATCGAATTTACTACATATTAACGTTTCTTCCCATCAGGCTCTTAGTTTGACAGTTGCAGGACCGCTGTATTTTCAATTGCTTGAAAAACAGGTTGAAAACTTATAACAAATTCGCAACAGTCTTAAAATTGTCAAGTGCATTGGTTTTCTCCGGAAAGATTAACCAAATATACCTAACAAATTAAGAAGTAGCAACTGTCAATTTTATTTTCGTACACCAATAACATATTTGTATATTTATTACCCTAAAAGTAAAAAGATTCAACGAGGTGTTCCATTTATAATGGGCACAGGTAAGCTCTAGAGTGTCCCTAGGCATTGGCCTAGTATTTGATTGTCTCCCCTCATCGACCTATCTAGGGCAATGGACATTCGATGTAGGATTGCAGAATGCCAGTGTGGACAATCAAATTACCAGCAAAATTATGGACAGCAACCCGTAGCGCAGCACACACACAACGTGAAAGCCAATAAAGATAACGATGACAAGATAAACGAAAATTTTGGTCCATTTTCGGGAGTAAGGGAGTGGGAACTTGATGGCAGCGTCGTCTGCTTTAAATGAAATTTAACGATTCGCACAAATAATGATGGCACTTTGCATTTTAAAACACTTTGCGGGGCCAAATGGCGACAGCGGAGGCGGTCAGAAGTCACCGAACGGAAGCGACATTGACATTCAATTGGAGGCAAGACAGGCAAGACACGTAGGAGGGACAGTATATGCAGGATGCGGGCCTGGGGGGACACTGAACTCTGATGCTCATTATACGCATTTCATTTGACACTTTTATTGGCGCAGCTGTCCGGGCTGATATTTCACACTTTGCTGGACGCACGAGGAGGAGTCACAGGAGAGGAATGGGGAGTGAGGGAAATGAAATGTGTAATGCTGTAGCTCCATTTATGCGGGTCCATTTATAGCCAGAGAACGGATGCGAATGCGGTTGCGGATATATTCACCGATAAGGCCATTAAATTTCTCCCTCCCCCTTTCTTTCACTGCCTGCAGCAGCCACTCTTGGCCTAGCCATAAACTTACAGCCAGCTTGAGCATGAGTGCCATCAGCACTCGACCAATTACGCAAAATAAAAGAATACAAGTTCGCACCCACACTCCGCCACCCGCAGTGCGCTCCTGCTCTCTGCTACTTACACGGAAACGTGTCAAAGTGCAGAAAAATGCAACAGCGTGTGGCTCGAGCGAGTGGCTCATTAGGGTTGAGCTTGCCCCAAGGTGTTACCTGCCAAATTGGTTGGAAAAAATACCGTTCACTCGAGTCACACCTTGTCAGACTCAGACGCGCGCTCGACTATGAAATATCCTATAAATTTGCGCTCATTTCTATTTTTTACAATTGCTTAATTAAAGCTCAACGCCGTGGGCCATTTTCATCAGCCTCCGCCTCGTCATGGGCAGCCTGAGGAGTGGGAGGAAGAGTGGCAGGGGCTGTGGCGCATTTCAATTGTCACCAAGCAGCAGCTGGCCCCAAAAACAGCATGTCGTCGTCCTTGCCTTGTCGTCCAGGCGCATGTCCTGCGGCTGATTAAAATCTATTAGAGTCAAAGAGATGTAAGACGCGACTCAGGGGGTGGGCATGCTTGGCTGCTGCGGTGGTTACAGTGGGTGTATGGCAGAGGGAGGAGTACGTGGTGGTGGAGATGGGCTGACTGCCTTGGCCAATGACTTGCCATGTAAATGTCGACGCAATTGAAATGCATGCGGCAAGAGACTTGAAACTTTTTCCAAAATTAGCGTAGCCAAACGGCATAATTGTTCTTCTGTTACGTTGGCAGAAACTGGCTTATAGTATAGTATTATATATTATATAGTATATAGTATCATATTCAAATATAATATATTAAATATGTGCATATACTTTTCATCTTATTAAAATCAAATTATAATATATTCATAGAACTATTAACAAATTCAATATCAATTGAATCAAAATAATATAGTTTCATTCAGACTTGATGCAAATATATACAAATTATATCCCATGCTATACATTTTCAACCTATTATACATATATCATCTATCTTAGCAAACCACACCATGTTCGATTTAAGTACTAAGTCCTTGAATAAGTAAACTTGTTTCATATAGTCAAAATATATTACTTTGATCTATATTTCCTTTATTTCTTCTATAGAAAATGATCTCTCATTGCCAGTAAGGGTATTTAAGTTCTGTTTGTTGTTCCTGCAATGCCGAAAGTCGCCAACAAAAACTTTTTGAGCGCAAAGTTTTCAACGGAAATTGTGCAGCTGTTTTGTGTGCGACGACAAGGTTTGGGGTAGGCGGGGGAGTGAGGAGTGAGAGAAACAGAGCACTTGTTGGCTCTCTACGACATTCAAAGATATAGAAATTTAGACATGACAAGAAAACTTGCATGCAGAGCATGACAAAGGCAACGAAGGGAGAAGGTCGAACAAATTCGTTGAAATTTTAATTCAATGGAAAAAGGCCGCAGAATGCCGACGCTCGTTAGACTACGTGTGTGTGTGTGTGGGTGTGGGAGTGTCTGAGGAAAGTATGCATGCAGATAGCACTTACACGTACCCCAACCTTATCGTATACTCCTGCCCGGGCTACAACAACATCATGTGCAGCCTCTCTCAATATGAATTTTCATGATTAAAGCGCGTGTCGCTTGGCTTTTTATCGCCAAAAGACACAAGGTGCCCCCTTACTCGATAGGGGTTCGACGGGTAACTGGGTTCGATGAGAGAGAAATTTCTTATAAATTATCGTTGGCAACAAATGTGTCCGCACAGCCATTGGCACGCATGCATAATAAAGTGATTTTAAAGGGCGGCGTAAAAATTTCCATTTCGCACAGAGAGCACTCAGCTTTATTGGAATTGAAAGTTAGTGCTCTCTGGCGGAGAGGGGAAGAGACTCGTCTAGGACACATATGGTAGCTGCTCTGTCTGAGTTGGACTTTAAGTTTGCTTCCTCGTCTTGCTTATTAACTGCCATTTACAAATGTGAACAGGGACAACAACGAGAAATATATTAAATGCACCGCAAAAGCGGCAAGTCATAAACTGCTCATCAGTCTTCGGTGCAGTACCGCTCTCCGCTCTCCCGATTCCCCCTTCCCTGGTACCCTGTAATTATACGAAACTTTGCTCTCACTATCACAACTCATTCTCGTTCTTATCCCGTTGTCATTGTCCCGACGCGCAGGAAGTGCCAAAGCGCCGTCGGGCAAAGCGGTAGCAGAGCAGTGCAGTGGAAGAGGGGGATGGGAAAGGGGAAAGGGTCTTCTCTTTGACGTTGATAATGCAATTTCCGCGTTGCGCGCTCTCGCGTAATTTACTGTTATGCAATGTTTCATTTTTACGTCGCCTTTAAGCGCCTTCGGAGATAGTTTTCCTTGTTGTTGTTGCTATTGTTGCTGTTGTTGCTCTCTTCTCTCGATTTATCTGCATAAAGGTAATTGAAAGCAGTTTCTCCAGCTCGACCACATCTCAGGCTGCCGAGATGTGTCAACATCTTTTGGAACCGAAAAAAAAGAAAAGTCTTTCATGTCCATCGTCGTCATTCTCAGTCTTTATTACAAATTGGTTTTCTGCACTTGCCTCGTGTGGCAGTTGCGTGCGCAATTCGCTTCAAATGAATATGGAAGCCGCAGAGCCGGAGAGAGAGAACACAAAAAACACGGTAAAAAATCAACAGAAAACTGAGAAAAATACAGAAAAACAAATTGCAGTCGAGAGTGAGGGAGGGAGGGGGTACAGACGCGTTGACGCTGCACGTGGTAAATCCCGGGGAAAAACCTGGAAGCATAGTCGAGAAACGTGTTCACTTTGCACACGTTAACGAACCGAAATCGAAAGTTTAACTGCGGTCAACGTTGGCATTGTCATGTCGCATGTCGCACACCCCCTTCCACACACCTCTCACACCTCTGCTGCCCCGCTGTCGCTCCCACAGTGGACTGTCAGATTGAATGGTTTATGTGTGACACCTTTGACCGGTCGGGTCGAGTTGCCGACGGTATAAATTAAACCTAGCCGCAAGGCGAAGCAACTTTAACATTGACGATTCTGCAAATCGTTTGGGGTTTGCTACAGATTAGATAACATATGTAATAGTTTAAGATTACATATGATATCATATTCTGCTTGAATTCCAGTTATAATCAATTATAATACCTAGCACAGCTTCATTGACCTACACTCCACTCATTCAACTTTAGATAACTATGCAAACTGTACAATTGTAATGAGTTTATTCCTTCCATAAGTTCTCCGAATAGTTAGCTGAGTTATAGAAGGCTATATCATCTCATAACTTGAGATTTATCTGCATACCCTACTCATTCAACGTTAGATAACTATGCAAAAAGTACAATTATAATGAGTTATATTCATTTCTTAAGTTCTCTGTATAGTTAGCTGTGTTGTAGAAAGCTATATCATCTCATAACTTTTGCCAATTTATAGATTCGTAGCTCTGCCAAAATTTGGCAAAATTTGCTTTATTTCGACAACTGATTTATGCGTTTCTCTTAAGGTTTCGGTTCAGCTGCAGTGCCCCATTCTTCTGCACTTCTCCTTTTCCCCACTTTACTTATTCCTTTGCCATTTAAGCTTCTCTTTTATTTGCCCAGTAAAAGTCACGTGGCATTCATAATTCTTAAAACGGCGCTAGCTGAAATTATGTCGCAATGCTAAGTGCACCCAAACAGCGACAGCTGCCCCAAGTCCGTTGCCTCCCCTACACCCCCTGCTTCCCTATTTCGCTTGCCTGCGCTGTACGTGACCGGCATTTGGTGCGCTGCAAAGTATGCTATGATTTTCGGATCGCAGTCGCACACAATGGCGAATTGATTTCGCCTCTCAAGCTGATTATGGAATTAAAACATATTTCTGCTGGAGTAGAACTTAAAACTTTAAGTGGCAAAGGTTGTTGCCGTACGTGACATACGCCGGCTAGTCGAGTTTATCGCATGACAAGTTGCACAAACACACACACACACACACCTCGCACTCACGCACTGAGAGTAAAAGAAAAAAAGTACGGAATAAAGAAGCGAAAACTACAAAGAAGTTAACTACAAAAGCGCACTGCGAAACTGAACTTGGGTTACAAAGGCAGAAGAGATGAGGAGTGGACAAGCAGCAGCAAGGGAAGAAGGAGAGCTGGAACTGGAGGCAGATAAATAACATTGAATGCGAAAATGCAGAGAAAAACGAAAAGGGAAAAATGAAAAAAATAAACAATACGCCTTTTGAAATGCTAAACGAGACACACACACACATACATATACTCACATAGTATCTCCTTCCACACACACATCTCCACACGAATCTTCTCATCGTCGCTGCTGGAGGCGCTCTTCACACGCTTCTTCACACTGCGCCAGGACGCGCACAGAACTCGTGTGTTTTTATTAGCAAGACCCACCCCCCTTTATCACTCAGTCCCTTCCCCCCTTGCACATCCCTGAGTTTATCTGGTTGTTACTCAGCGTGCGCTCAGTGCCAAAAAACATTTATCTTGTCGTATTTATTTTGTAGCGCATTAATTTCGTTTCATGTTCGAAATGGGAATTGACTTATTTGCATTCTCCTTTAATTTGTATGAACATCAGTAAGGGGGTAGTAGTAAATGGGCAGGGGGGTTGCAGAAGGCGGATAAGCAGAAAAAAGGCACAAGTTTTTTACTCATCTCTTCCCTTTTTTTTTGCCCGTATTAGATGCCACAGGTGCAGGCAGTGTCAAATTTGTGATTGATGAAGTTGAGTCCTGTTGCGGGCTATCAGATTTGTTATAGGCCCATGAATACCACGAAAATGATTGATTTACAGTATCTTTAAAATGATATTGATGGGTATTATAGCTTTGCTTTTTTGTGTAATTAAGAAAAAATCAAGGAGAATTTTGATGGTTTACAGAGACAGATTTAATACGACTGCCAAACTTCCGTTGGGGACAAGTTTCAGGCTTCCTCTTCAAGAATAGATTTCAATATAAACATTCGTCAACCTTTGATTCACTTTTTAGCTTACACACCGCTACACAACCTCATAGATCTAGTTAAAAATTCTGAAAATGAAACCGCTGCATTAACAGGACAATTCACAGTGAAGCTGTTCGTCTGTTCCACATGACGTTGCAACACACAAATGCATTTTTCATAAGGCAGACAGCAATAGATTCCCCCACACACACATACACGTATAAAAGGGAAAGGGTTGCCACCCTTGCCCCCGTTCCTTACGTCGCCCCACCTGTAGACAGCTATCGACACGGCCGACTGTAGCCGGCAGCCGGCACTGACAATGGCCAAAAGCGAACAATGTCAGCTGAAATTGCGATTGCGTTAAAAATCTATAAATACCAAAGTAACATGCAACAATGAGAACAACAGCAACAACAACAACTACAGGTACAGCGCAGGACATGCTGATATTGCAACAACACAATCTAATCCGGTTATTGCATTTTAAATGTGCCACAAGCTCTCATTTTGTCGGGCTGCCCGAGACCCCACGGCAATGGCGGAAGGACAACGCTTCGCAGGCCTCTCAGGCCAGGTCTCTCCGGCCAGGTTTCTCTACATCATTCCCAATCAGCACTGGCTCTGCACTCTTTTTTTAAAGCAATTACAAAGCAATGACAATAGACGAATATGACAATTTCAAGTGTGGACTTGACAGTTTTATTTGTTGTGAATAATAGGAGGTTAATTATTCATATTTATTTATTACATAATGCAAGATATGAGGGGGAAGAATGAAGAGAACTTGTAAATCACTTTAATTTAAAATAGAAACAGGTGACAATTCTTTAGATAACTCTTAGATGCACAAAGATAAATGATTGAGTCTATGTAGATGGGGCTTAAATAAATATTGAGGCTGGTTCAGATTCAACATTTTAAAAGAAAGTGTTAATTTGCGATTCTTTTATTCAAAATAACTAATCAAGAATATATACATTACACAGTCAATTATCTAATTAAGAATATATATGCCTTACATGTACTAAACTTATTTAATTTTCTTTAACAAACCAATCAAAAATGTAAAATATATCCTTAATTAAGTGTAAACTTAGCAAATCTTTATTTCAGCCCAATCAAGAATATATATCTCTTCTGCTTTACATCCCAATGAAGAATATATATCTCTTATATAGTCTCGACTTAATCAAATCTCTTTTACAACCCAATCAAGAATACGTATCCATTTATAAGGTCTAAACTTAATCAACTTTCTTCTTCATTTAGAACTGCCTGCCTTAATGCGCTGCACATTATGCGACAAACTTATAATACACTTAACCAAAATTAGAGCACCCACAGCAGACTATGTGTGTCTGTGTGTTTAAGAAAGGTGTCATACACTCACACACACAGAGACCACACACACACACATGGAAAGGCGCTTATCTCCAGCCGGCAACAGGCAGCAGGCACAAGGCACGAGGCGAGTGAAACCACAAGCGAACTCTTTGAAAAAGTAATGCAATTTCACAGCATATTAAACAGTCGGCAGAGAGCAGAGAGAGGAGAGATAGGGAAAGAGAGAGAGAAACAGAGACTGAGCAGAGGCAGCTGCAAGTGCAACAGTTGATGTTGTTGCTAGTGTTGCCACCGCAAATCGCAAACAAATTTCAAGCAAAGTTTGCCATTGCAGGAAGAGACGCTGGAGCAGGTCTCCCTTCCCTTCCCCCTTCCGCTCTTCGAAAGGTAAAAAGCCAATCATAAGTGGAATAAGGTGAGTGTGAATTGAGTGTGTATTTGTTGCGTAAGTGAGTGCCGCCGTGGGGTACTCACTGGCTGCATTCATGAACTGCCAGCAGAATGGCTAATCAATTGCGCGCACTTTACTCACAAATCAAATTACAAGACTTGCCACCTTCATCTCTTTACGCTTCCCCTTCTCCCCTCTGCACTCTCTCTCTCTCTCTCTCTCTCTCTCTCTCCCTCTCTCTCTCTTTCTCTCTCTTTATCTTCTCGATTTTTAGCCTTTGCACAAAAGTTTTTTGTCCGCACAACTTTTGCTCAATTTGATTTCCAAACAAACAGGAAAAAAACAACGTAACTTTCGACTTTTCACCTGTTTTCCGAGTCGGAGTTCGAGTCGAGCTCCTCTTTAGCCTGTCGTTAAACAAACTTATCCAATAAAAGTTTGTCAACATTGATTTAAAGCCGAGACGAACGCATCCCTCAAAATAAAGAAGGTGTGGGCTCCTCGAGATCTGCAACGGTAAAGAGGTGGAGTAAGTATATCCCAGCGGACTGTCAAAAAGGGAAAATACATATATTAAATGGGATTTATGGCCTTGCTAATTCTATTCTAAGAGGGTGAAGATGTATTAAATGCGATTTATGTGTATACTACATACAATAATAATGATATAGAGGTTGAAATGTATAAGATGTTATTGAGATAGAATAAAATAAGAACAGAGGGAAAGGTAAGGAAGAAAGACTGGTTTGCTTCTGGCATATTGTTATGTATATATTATATAAATAACTAAGATCCATCTGGAATAGAAAATCATATATAAAATATATACATATTCATATATTAGATACATATTGCATATTGTAATACATATTCAATCTTTAATCAAACTTCTGTTTCCCAGCTTCTTTTCTTAATCCCCCATGCTGTTGACAGTTCTGTGGCAGCTCAAGCATGATCTATCAGTTAAATAATGCAGCCTATAATACAGTTAAGCCTTCCCTTTCCTCTTCCCCACTCCCTACCCCCACAAAAAGTGTTAAGTACGCTGCATAAGCAGGGCTAGTCCGAGCAGAACAGACAAAAGTTTTCATTGCAACTCGAAGCTGATTCTTCTCTCGTTCTCCTTTTGTTGTCTTACAGTTATGTGGCAAGCACTGCAGCTACCTACTTGCAACTGTGGCTACTTGCTGCACATCTACTTAATACTTTAATAGTTGCAAAAGTTAGTCCAGCCAGCGAGAGAGAGAGACAGAGAGAGAGAGAGAGAGCGAGCGCGTTAAGTAGCTGTTGCTCTGCTTGTTCCATCTGTTTGTTTGTCTGTTTGTTTCTCCCTATGTCGGGATAGTGCTTAAAATAACTGTAAAACTGCCAACATAAATCTAGCCACAACATCTTTTATGTTGGCACTAGCCTGAAAAGTTAACGGTAATGCGCCCTCGCAGCACGTGAGCTTTAAAGGGAAGTTGCAAGAAGTTCCCTAAGTTGCTTAAGTTCCCTTTAAGTTGAGATTAAAAAGTCAACAAATTGATGCGTATCTTTTGCATATTGAATAAAAATGAAAATTGTGTTTGGCATATTAAGCGGGCACAAAAATCGAAAGCAAATCTCCACTCAAGTAGCCTCTGCCCCTCCTCTACCCCCTCTTCCTAGCTGGAAAAGTGATTTTTCTTGTTGGACTTTTGGCTTAGCAACACAGCAAATTCCTCGAGCGACGTCTGCGATTTTGATAATAAGTTCGAGTAAAGTTCAGCAGAAACAGGACGAAATGTCAGACAATTGATCGGAAATGGAAGACGGATGCGGATGCGGATGCGAATACGGATGCGAATACTTGTACAAAGTATCCTTCGTTCTTGAAATTGCATTCGATTTGTAAATCGTTTTCATTGCATTGTTGCCATAAATATGGCAACTATTTCGAGCTCATTTCGCACAAAACACACAATTAAATGGGACAATAAAAAATGCTGGGTAAAAACTATAATTATTTTCAACTCAATTTACACTCTTTCTGTTCTCTTCTATCTTTCTCTCTCTCTCTCATCCTATGTCATTTAATACTGTTGACATATCATTATTGTTGCAAAGCGAAAATATTTTAAACAAATATTTGCAACAGCTGAAAAGTGCTGTAATTCAAGCTTAAAGTGACGCATAGTTTGGCCACGCCCCTGCGGCCTCACACCGCTCAAAGGAAAACCGCAATGTTTTGTCAAATGCCAAAAATTCTCCACGCGAATATTGTTGATGTGGGTGACAGTGTGAAAGCGAGCAAATCGGTGGTATATATAGTAATAGAACATAGTGTGCTATATTGTCAATAAAATAATAGTTTTATATATTATTTTCAATATATTTTATTCACTCCAGCTGATAAATTACATGTGAAAATTTTCATGCTAATAACTGCAAGAATCAGTCTGAACATTCATTTTAATCCCCTACAAATTATTTAATAATAATAATTATAATTTCTAAATATTTCTATTTGAATGTACTTTTAAATGTTCATTGTTTACTCTATATTTACTGATTTATATTTAGCATTTATTGTACAGAAAACCTAAAGTTTACTTTCATTTTGTGTGGAATCATTTGAAAACTGCATTCCACATAAACCACTTTGATATCATCCACCCACTCCTTATTAATATATAAATTCTAAATATACTACACATATATTGTATATTATAAATATCTTACTAATTCAATTTATTTCAATTAAAACAATAAAAAAACGAGCTTCACATCGCAGCCGGTAGGATTCGAACCTACGCTCCCAGAGGGAATCTGATTTCTAGTCAGACGCCTTAACCGCTCGGCCACGACTGCTTGACGGACAAGTTCGAACATGTCCAACTAGTAGCGTGGTACAAAAACAACATTAGCTATTTATAGCTATTAATTTAAAATAAACTTAATAATATACTAGCAGATAAATGTCTAATCAGCTACCAAAAATAGATAATAAATTCCACAAAAAACTCAATCAAAGCAGTTCATATGTTGTTATCTCTTTCCTCCACTCAAGTGCTCAAACTCTTCAAGCACCCCTCGCTGTGTGTGCAAACAGTTTTCATAACTATAAATTTTATTAATTTGCGAGATAGTTCAGAAGTGTCCATCGAATTTGCCGCTGCTAATGAGCCAAACACAATGCAAATTGATAGCGCATTCTGTGGGAGGAACGGGGGTAAAGGGAGGAGGGGACAAGGGGAGAAGTGAGGGTTGGCTTAAGGGATTAGCATCATTATGGGCAGTTTATACGCTTTGCATATGTATGCGCGTTTATTTTGCGGTGCGAAATGTAATTTAATGTAATTGTTTTTAATTTTCGTGCATTTATTATTCAACACTGGCAGCGAGGTGAGCAGGGGAGGAGGGGGAGGCTCTTGAGTGTCATGAAGGGCTCATTTACTTAGCGCTACATAAATTAACAAACGGTCGACTATTTTTGGGGGTTATCACAGGTTATGACAGCGAGGAGGGAGGTGGGCAACTTCAAAGCCAACGAGACCACGCGGCGTATGCACGATGCGCTAATGAGGCACAGTTTTGTTTAGTCGCAACGCCCCAACGGTAATTATGCAAATTTGTAATGAGTGTTAAATTTTATACAAGAGACAACACGTAGCAAACTGCGCGGCCTGCGCTTTGAGCCATCATTGACTGCGGCTAATTCCATTTAGCAGCTTTGCCTGCCACTTTCCTTCCCTGTCTCTCCCTTTCCTCCCCTTCTTTGTTGCCTCACAAATCCGGCTGATGCGAGAGAGATCCCGTTAACTGACTGACTGCTTGCTACGGCATTTGCTCTTTAGATTTATACGGATTTTGTCAAACATAACATGAATCTGCACTTTTATGCTGCGAACTGCTGCCGCTGAAAGCCGATTTGACACACAGCCACGCCCCGTATTACAGCAGGTAGGGGGCAAGGGTGCTTTAAGCGCTTATCAGCCACATGAATGGATATACACGTATGTATATAAAAGAATAGCTGGGTGTATAGCAAACTTGGTTGAGATCAGTTGCATAGAAGGAACTACACTGAAACTAAGCCAACTAAAACCAACCCAAAGAAGGCCAAAGAAAAGGCTATAGAATTCATAGAATGTAGATTTTAGGGTTTAAAGAATGTAGTTTTCTATTATATGACTAGATTGTAGAGTTTAAAGAATATATTTTATAATATAACTGGTTAAGATCTTCCTGCTATACAATGAGTTCTAAATGCTTTATTTTATGCAAGCTTAAAAATCTCTGATTGAAAGGTATTCTGTGAATTGAATCACAGAGATCATAATATAGATTGGTTAATGATATATTACTGACTTTATTACACATACTTATACTTATATATTTTCGCTATAAATATATTCTTTTTTATTCTCTATATTAAATTATCCAAATTGAAACTCACCAATTGTTTCCCCTTTTCCAACCTCCCACTGCGATCTGCCTGCGATATGATCTGGAATTAGTTTATTAACCGTAACGGCAATAAATATGAAAAGCAATATAACGGGTTTTATGTCAATTTGCATTAAAATCAATTGGTTACGTTCAGGCTCTCTTTTTATTATTCCCTCCCACTTCTCCCCTCTGACCCGTCTATGTTACAACAAACAATTGTGGAGAGTGAAATGCGACTCCAGCTCGCGCCATTCCAGTTGGCATAGTGCGATATATGGCAACTGTCTTTTTTCAATTAATACAGCACACATGCACACACACACATACACAGTCTCACACATACATATGCACATTCACACACCCACACACACGCAGTCGTGCAGTTTGCCGGGCTTTCAATGCAAATGCAGATTTTCATGGCTTGCGGCAGCTTTTCGCAAACAGATTGTAAACAAATAAATGCCGCTAGTAGACGTAGATACGTCTGCACACACACACACAGGCACATGCACACACCCATACACACATACACACACATATGAGTACATACACATATAGCCAGTCTGCCCATTCGACCCGGTCACTAGTGGCCATTCACAGTTGCCTTCAGGCAGCTCTTGCGGCCTTTGCGTTTTCATATTTTATACCAACAAGAATATATATATATATAGTGTATATATATTGTGCAGGTCTGCACTATCAATGACTGTGTATATTTATATTTATGTAACGCATATGCAGCGAAATGTGGCAACGTTTTTCGCCGCTTAAGTGGTTAAATTGGCCGTGATAAATTGTCGCACAGTCAAAGTTGCCACAGATGGCTGCTGCTGCCCCCGCGGGGCACCTTGAGTCGGATAAGCCATCAGGCTGAGTGCCGAGCGCCAAGTGAGTGTTTATTCATAGTGCTGCCACCCGCCCTCTCCCTTCTCCCCCTCTCCCGCAGTGTGCCTGCTGCTGACAGTAATCATAACGCACGCATCAGCTTGTATTATTAGGGGCTGCCTGACATATGACAACTGGGAGTTAATCGTGAGCAGGGGCGGGGGCAGGGGGAGCAGGGCAAGCAGGATATGGAGACAAAAGTCAAAGGCATTATGTGTGCTCCCCCCTCACAACCGCACTTCCCTGGGCTCCATTGTAATTGCGTCTGTCTGTGAATGATGGCAACCTTTTAGACGCACCAAATGAAATGTCTAGTCGAAATGAAGTTAGTCAACTTAGTCAAGATACATTTCGTCTTGATTAGCTGACATCCCAAGAGCCTCCACTATACTATACACACTATATAGATAAATATATCTTGCAGTCCTCAATCTGAACTTGCTTCAATTAGTGTCGACGAACTGATGCAGCCCTGAGGCAGCTCTGCGAGAAACGCGCACAGTTAGCAAGTTTCGCCTTTCGCGCTCTTATCACGCCATTCGTATCAGACCGCGTTGATGTGCATATCATTTTTATGGGCATTTCATGCAAAATGCTTCCTGTCGCCAACGACAAGCGCACGGCGTAGTAGGGTGAGCGGAGTCGACTTACAGGTGCGCTGCTATGAAGTTAAGCAGGAATTTAAATACTTTTGGAATATGAAAAGAGAAAATTTATTCAAAAGAGATTTATACAAATTCATTAAATATTTTATTTTATTTTATAGAATTTATTTGTTATATATTATTTATTATATTATTTAATTAAAATTTAATTTTGAGCAAATAACACCCTGTAAATAAAGTTTTAAGGGAAATGTAAAATTAAAGAACAAAGTTAAAGAAAGTCTGCGCAGTCAGACTATATTGGTTTTCTCATTTAGGTTATGTTTAACAGTAACTTGAAATTATTATGGTAATCATAGTATAATTAGAAATTCCTTTGCATTATTATGTTTTACTTTAATGACTTGGTTTATCAGTAAAATTTATAATCCTTGACATATAGTATTTTCTTTAGATAGTCTGTTTCTTTCTGTTTCCGTTTTGCTTCCCTTGAATTTCTATGTATTCATTTAAAATCTTTGAATATTCTCTACAGATAAACAAAAGTTCTGCCTTTTAGCTATATTTTCTTTCAATTTAATTATCTTAATACATATGTTTATCTCTCTGTCTAATCTATTTAAATATATACAATTTCTTTCATTTTATATTATATTTATAAGCCTATCTTCCCCCTATAGCTCATCACTATATTCGCTCTAGTGTGCCTTTTTAAGGCTGTCCCTTCTCCCCTCCTCTCTTCCACACCTCTTTTTTTTACCACTGTGTCTTCTGCTGTCTCTAACTTGCCGGCTGACCGACTGCATTTGCAATTTATAAGCGTATATATTGTGTGTGTGTGTGTGCGTGTGTGTGTGATTGCATGTGTGTGTAGCGTATCTAGTAACTGCGGCTTTTTGTGCACTTGTAGCTACACGATTTTTTAAGGCAGCACTGACTTTGTCAATGTTGTGCGCGCTGTTGTTGTCTCACTCACTCCCAAACTCTGCTCTCTCTCACTCACTGCCACTTCTTCCTCTCCCTGTACATCTTCCTCCCTCTCTTCATGTGTTACGTTAGCCAGCCAAAAGGGAAACAATGGAAATGCAAATTGTTTTTATGTCTTTGTTTTTAATTTTTGCCAGGCAACACGTTCGTGGCCAGAGAGTTTTTCTGTGTTTGTCTGTGTGTGTCCTTTATTTGTATGTGGGTGTGTGTGTTTGTGTCTGTGATATTCGGCAGGCCTTTGAAAGGATTTGTGTTCTACTGCCGTTTGCCGTTTGCAGTTTGCTTTTTTTACGCTTCCACTCAAAAGCCGCAAAGAAGAGAAAGAAAGTCGATGAGGTAGTGGGAAAGAGAGGGGGCAACAATAGGAATGGTCACTCTTGGAGTGTTGTTGTTGTTCGTCCCGCTTAGTTTTCATTGTCGCCGCATCGTGTCGTCACATTGCACTTTTTGTTAATTTGCATACGGCGCAGGAGACGTTGCATCCGCCACGCGAAGTGAATCCTCTCTTGCCTCACCCAGAGTTGCACCTGACATTGACGTATGAATTTAAATGCGAATACATGAATATATATGGTGAGTATATGCCATATTCATGGCCAACACGGGAGTTCAACGAACCCATTGGAGCACCTTCATTAGATGCCATTAGCCAGAGGAGAAGTGGCAGGGAAATGGTAGAGCAAAGGCAACTGTGGCTCACATTTCACACGGCATTAAATCGAGCAGAAAGGATTCACAGTCACCTTAAATTGCCCAGGCTCACTTAACGGTCAGGCACATGGCCCAGGTCCAACTGCTGCTCCTTCTCCAGCTCGATTTCGAGTGCGTGTTTGTGTCATTAAAGTTTCATCATTGCCGCAAAATGAAAATAGCAACAGAGCCGAGAGCAACAGCAGCAGCAGCTACGGCAGCAGCAGCAACCTCTCAAATCCCAAAGCCCCCGCGGGCAGATGCTGACCCAAGCCAAGGGAAACAGGGGGAGGGGTGAAGGGGTCGCTGTCTCTTGCTGCTGATATTGTCATTACATGCTTCAAGGATATTTCTGTGGCGTAACCAAGGCAAATGTACTTTTGACAGTCCGACAGTCTTCCAAAAGGGTTGACCCCAATAGACGCACACACACACACACACACACACACACTGGGATACCACAGAAAACTTTACGCAACGCAAAAGATTTGAATTTGTTGCTCGGAACAGCAACAGCTGCCACATGACAATGCTTTGTTCCCGCGGGGCATTCTATAGAACGTGGGGACGGCACTCTCCGGACTCCCCAAATTGTTGAGCTTTACCCGTAATAGTTGGCACTGCCCACCAGCGCAATATGTGTTAGTTAAGTGTTTTAAATATTTATCAATGTGAGATTTGCCAACGTCTACAGATCTACCTCCCCATTTTCCTCCTTCTCCGCCTGCAAGCCAATCATGTAAATCTGTCCAGTTTCATTGTTGAACAAAGGCGGTAAGAAAGTTTGAGCTGACATTTTAAACAGGAGTTCAAATTTGTAGATCTTACCTCATATAGTAGTTTCTGTATTTTATAGATATTAAGCAATTTATATGTATGTATATACGTATTATTATAGTAAATTTAAAAACATTTATACCCATATTATTCAAGATTTTTATAATTGTTTTATATCGTGTAGGAACTTAAGAGTTTATTTTAAAAGTTTTTTAATATCAAAAGCTTTATTATTTATATATTTAATTTCTCTTAATCTTACCTTTAATTATTACCAGTACGTAATCCAACGAAATGTTGCCAGGCCTTGTAAATGTTGCTAAGCAAATGTTGCCAGACACATTTTGTGGAACGTAATTGATTTCATAGAATATTTCCAATCTTTCAAATTGTTAACACAATTTGTAAGAATAAGTCAACTTCCCAAAGGTGTAAAGTCCAAAAAAACGAAATAAAAAAACTGATCTAATCAATGTAAACTAAGTGACCCTAAGTAGAATAAATTGTATAGATAAAGAAACTTAATCATCTAAGACCTCAAAATCCTCCCTTACACTTATTTACTTCACATTTTACCTTTAACTTTAGAATTGTTAATTCCAATTATGATCATTATACCAATTACGTAGACCTAACATATATTTACCTATATGTAGGTAACATATGCATGTGTACACTTCCACGATTGCTTTTCAATCTTATCAAAGGAGTTATAAATAACTTTTAATTGGCTTCTGCTAACATTAAAAACCCCTACAAATACAAGCTCGTTTATTTGTTTATATTATTAATAGACCCGTAACGCATCGTAAAGAACTTGAGATTAGTCGTGCATACCTCAGCTTGCATCGTAAACACAATCATCGTGATTAGCATACCTGACTGGGGGGCCAGTTCGAGCTGATTGCCAGTCGGCAAGATGATCTTGGCCAGCATATTCGTTTGCTTCTGCATTGCCTCGGCCGTGAACTACCTGCGGATCCGAAGGCAGCGTGGCCTGGTGGTGAATCTTAAGGGACCCTTCACCTGGCCCCTGGTAGGTGGCATGCACAAGATTGTCTTGCTCACACAGAAGAGTACGTTCTCCATTTGCAAGTGGTACTGGGAGTGGTGACTTAGTTTTGGCAGATTTCTTCCAGCACAGCACGAAGTACCTCAGCAAGTATGGAGCACTGAGTCGCTGCTGGGTCTTTCATAGACTCTTCATACCTGTCGCTGATCTGGAACTGCCTAGACAGCTGCTGCAGAGTGAAACCCATCAGGAGACAGGTTACGAACTGATGCAGGATTGGCTAGGCGGGAGTGTTAGCACATGCAAGCGAAAACAATGGCAGAAACGACGTGAGCTCTTGGCAGGATACTTCAGGCCGGAATATATGCTGCATCTAAGTAAGCTACTACAACAGCAGGCAGAGGAACTGCAGTTAGGATTACAGGAGGAAGCCGAGGAGCAAAGTGTCTGTGATGCTTGGCAGCTTGTGTCGTCACAGGTGCCGCAGACGATACTGCTCATCACTTGCGGAGTGCAGCCCAGTGAGCAGTACAGAAAGGCATTCACTGAGTAAGTTTTAGCTGTCAATTATTTAATTTATGTATTTAATTGGGTATATGGTCTCCCTAATAAAAGTAATGAGTTGAGCGTGGTAGATATTCTGAAGTTATACGAGTAGAGAGGTAAAGCTATGGCTTTGTTAAGTTGTAAAATTAAGAAGAATCGATATACGGTCACCCTAATAAGCGTTAAGTATTACAAATTCTAGATAATGTTGGATATAGTTTGTTCTACAACAATGTCTCAAATATGATTGGCTGAGTTCTAAAACTTGGAAATATGGTCGCCTTAAAAAGGGCAGAACATAGTAGATAAAGCGAGCATTCTATTGAACAATCTAACACCAAATGTAAAGCTATCATTACGTTTGCATTATAGATTATAATAGCGTAAAGATCAAATCTCTCAAATTACATGATGCAAATAGAACCAGACAAACTGAACTTATGTCAACAATATGTAAGTAATTTGAAATCAAATAGTTGCTTTATTATTATCATAGTGACATGGCATATAAAATGACCACAACAAATATATAAGTGAGGTATATTACTCAAACATACATATATGTATAATTATATATATATATATATATAGTACCTATATATTCACAGTCTAACGGAGCTGTACCGACGACGCTTTCTGAGCATCAAATCAGCGAATCGGTTCACCTTCAGGCTGGGATCTCCGCTGATGCGACTACGTCAACAGAGACTGATAAAACTCATCAACACGGAGAATAAGCTGTTTATACAACAATGGAGACAAAGTCAGGTAGTTAAGGTTAATCAATTGGATGAGCTGCAGAATGAAGGCGTTCAAATAAATCAGCTGGAACCCAAGACTGTACAACTTTCGCTGCTGCAACTGCTCATGGCAAGTGAAACTATGACGGATGAGGAAATCTGTGCAGAGCTGAACAACTGCAACTACCTGGGCTAACTGCTCTGCTCCACCACACTCTGCTTTGCCTTGGTACAGATAACCAGGCATCCCTCTGTGCAGCAACGTTGCCTAGAGGAGTTGCGGGATAATTCTTCCAGAGAGCAGGAAGCTCTACCTTTTCTGGATGCGGTGCTGTATGAGACCTTGCGACTGCATCCACCACAGCTGATTGTGGCACGTCAGCTTGCACAGGACTTTCCATACAGTGGGTAGCACATTGTACCTTAACCTTATCCTTAACCCTAACTTTTATCCTCCCCTCAGCACACTCTGTTGTGGGAGATGCCGTTCTGCCCGCCAGCGCTGAGATCTACATCAATCTATACGAACTGCAGCGCAGTGAACAACATTACGGCTCTCAGTCCAATCAGTTTGATCCCGAGCGCTTTCTGCTTAATCCACCAGAACTACTTAGCTTTGGGTTAGGTCCACGTAGCTGCCCTGCGCGTCCGTTCAGTCTGCTACTGCTCAAGTCACTGCTGGGAAGCATCTTAACCCGCTACGAACTGCTGCCCTATGGCGATGCACTGCGTCCGTATCTACGACTGGCGCCGGCATCACGCAATGGCTTTCAGTTGGCTTTGAAGCCCAGATAGAATGTGATATGAAATATATAAAATAATTAACACTTTTTAATGTAACAAAAAAATAAATCATTGGAGTATTTTTTGGGTTATTTTACGTAGATAATACTCAAAACTGGACAATTCCCTCGCCAACCTCACGTTCTCTTCTACAACTTCCGCTTGCGCATGCCCAACTGGAAGCCAGTGTCCGAGCGCAGCACAATATTTACCACAGGCTTGATAGTTTCACCCAGCGGAAGCAGCTCGTAGGCACGCACGATCTTGGCCAGCATCATCTTCATCTCCAGCTGTGCAAACTTCTGACCAATGCAGTTTCTTGGTCCAGCACTGAAGGGAACGTAGGCAAAGTTCGGAGTACGTTCGCCACTCGCATGGCGCTCTGGTTTGAAGAGCCAAGGCTGCGGGAAGTTCTTTGGATTATTCTGGGCACCAACAATGCCCATGATGATTTCCGTGCCGGTGGGAATGATGCCATCACCTAGTTTGGAGTGTGCTACAGATAGTAGGGTTGCCATGAATAAAGCTCACCAGAGGGAGAAGGACTTCTGCTACTCACAGTACTTAAAGTCCGACTGTAGCTTGCGTCCAACAATTGGAACCGGCGGATGCATACGGAGCGATTCCTTCATGACGCACTCCAGATACTTCATGTCGTTGAGATCGCGTGTGGTCACAGGGCGACTACGATCAGTGCCCAGCACCTGCAGGATCTCCGCGAGCAGCAGAGCCTGTGCCTCGGCATTGCGAGAGATCTCCCACAGACAGAAGGAGACAGCGCTTGTGGTGGTGTCGTGTCCCTCGAACATGAAGGTGTCCACCTCCTCGCGGATCTCATCATTGCGCAGTGGACGTCCATCGACGCTGGCCTGCAGCAGCACATCGAGCAGTGCCATGCGACGCTTCTGGCCCAAGTCATCCTGCTGCTTGGTGTTCTCCTGTTGCCTCTGCTCCTCCTCCAGCACAGTGCGACGCTTCTCGATCACCTTGATGGTGAACTCGTGCATAGTGCGTATGAGCTTCATCTGGCGCAGCTTGAGCCAGGGATGCGTCAACGTAAAGAGCAGCTCGCTCTGCAGGTAGATGGACATGAAGCGCCAGGCCATCAGCGAGGTGCATCTGGCCAGGGGATACGAGAACATTTTTAGGAGATTCGTTATTGATGGACAGTTAGATTACTCACTCGTTTACCGCCTCCGCATAGGGCGTTCTCTCGGTCAGCTGTGCATCCACCTTGGTGCCCATTGCCGTCTCGGCGATGATGTCCAGTGCTGCCAAACAGATGAAGGGATACACATCGAAGGTACTGACACCATCGGCCTTCTGCTCCAGACACTGCACACAGATGTTCGATTGCTGATCGAAGACCTCGACGAACTGTTCCAAGATCGAAAAGTGGAACGTGGGCGTAATGATCTTGCGCCGTTGATGCCACACCTTGCCATCGCTAAGGAGCAGCCCGTTCCCAAGCCACTGGCCCAGCAGCTTGTACACGTGATGCTTCACCAGATGCTCCTGGCTGGAGAGCATCTGCTCATTGAACTCCAGATCGCTGCTGAGGATCACTAGACGATCGAAGAGCCAAACGCGTTGCAGCGCACCTGTCTTTAACACCTGCTTGCGACTCTCTTCAATGAAAGCTGAGAACGTAGAGGCAGATTAGCATAGAGCGAGAAAGGTAGGTGAGGTGTATACGAACTAATCTAGCTAGACTGTGGGCGATAATGATAAGCTGCTTGGAATTTGTGCAGCAAATCGAAAGTGCAATTCGGGAGGAATTTGTGAGTACGAGATTAGGGTACTTGTACGAGGAAAACCTTGAGGTAAAGCACTGAGCAAGTTCAAGAAATCGGTGGATTGTATAGGAATATATTTATGTATGTATATATATATGTAAGTACATATGTCTGTCTGTGTGTTTAAATGTATTTATTCATGAAGGGCATAAATAATATAAACTATATGTCATAAATATATATTCATATTTCAAGTAAATACTTTACATATACATATATCTATGAATACATAGAACCCATATGTAAGCTACAATTGAATGCATATGCCCTCTGTGGGGTCTTAATTATATATAATACTCTGTTTACAGTACATACAATATTTTGTTGAGCAGCAGCATGACTAAGATAATATCTTTAACCCCTAATCTTTTGGTATTGCAATTACTCAGTCACAGTTTATCTGCTGCGCTCTACAGAACTGTATTGTATACCATGCATTCATATATCTAAATAAATAATATGCAGTATATTATGCACATAATTAGGGAGTGCCATAATAAGAATATATCAATGACATTATTAGAACCTGTTCTCAGATATGGCAAGTCACAGTAACACGAAATACTCGTAAATTGCATATATGTATGTATGTATGTATATTGAGACAATTGAAGGGGGAACCAGTTCGGCTATGCCGACACAATATATCCACTGCAAACGACCGAGATAACTGCAAGCTCATTATCGTAAATGAGCGTTTGCTATAAATATACATATGCACATATAATTATATATGCCCGATGTCACGCAAGAACAAACACATAAACACAATCTTCGCACACTATAGAGATCACTTTATATACACGTATGTTCGTATTCCCTTTCGATACGCACTCTTCGGACTCAGCTTCAACATCAGATGTATCGCGCCGAACACGGGCGGACAGAGAGGTCCTGGCAAATTGGCGACTGCGGCACGACGCCTTCTCTGCCGCCAATGGAAGATGAAGCCGGCACTGAGCAGAAACACAACCAATGCGATCAGCAGCATTTTGCACTCTGAGTTGGGGAGACAACAAAAGCTAAAGCTGATCCCCGTTCAGTCGAGCCGAGGCAGAGCTAATCTAATCGCGCTCTCGAGCGCAGAGAAGGGGATGGGGGGAAGCGTGGAACTCGCGTGCTGATAGTAACGGGAGCTGGTCGAGCTGCTGCCGTTCGGCTCGGGCTAATCAGCCGATTAGCACGTACCGCATCAATGTTCAGAGAGTGTGTTAATTATTTCGATGAAACGAGAGCCGCGTCGGGCCTCTCAGTTCCAAGTTGCAACTGAGGGGAACAGTTGAACCTTTTCTCTTCTTTTTTTGAGTAATTTCCGCTAGAAGAGACTCGAGCGGAAATTAAAACATTTGCCGGGCCATGGACAGCTTGAAACTCGCTGGGATCCTGGGGATGGATGGATGCCAGCCGAGTCCGAGTCCGAATTGGAGTTTGGAGCTCAAAAAAACTAATTAACAGTTGCTTCCTGGGTCGACGGGACCAGCCAGGCACAAGAAACTTTGACTCTGTAATGACCTTTTATCATAATAATATTATGATACTATATTATTTTTTATGACTATTTTCAATTGCGGCTCCGCCCACACAGTTATCTGTGTTGTCTACATTTAAATGGATGCTCTGCTCGTCTGGGAAAATGTGCATTTTCAATTTTCGCAATGACTGTGATAAATAAAGCGAGTCGGCTTGGAGTGATCCGACACCCCCGACTCTCAGAAAGATTTTCCACATTAATTTTGTGCATATTAAAAATGCAATTTGTTGCGTTAATTGCAGCAGCATGCGAAATGTATCAGACAATGCGACTGATAGCAGGCACCCTCACAGCCAGGAGGGCAGAGAGAGATAGGGAGGAGAGAGAGAGAACGTTCCCCAGTCCGAAGTTGGACTCAGCCAAGGCACGTTAATAGCGGGCGCACGCGGGTTTCACACGGCGTATGCGTAATGCGAGTGTCTGATTGTCTGACGAGGGAGGCGACTGTGTGGGAGTGCGTGTGTGTCTGTGTGTGTGTGTGTGTGACTGTCCAGCCACGTGAGCGAACAGTCGAGTTCTTCGGCCCCTGGCCCGGGTCGGATTTATTTAAAAATATATATTTTTAAAATACGAGACAACTGATATTTTCGGGACTGAGGCCTACAGAAATTGATACAAATGGAAAAGCGTTGAAAGCGCAGCGCGATGCACGGAGCGCAGCAACAGAACAGAAATTAAAGTGCCAGCTCGATTTTTGGTATTCAGTTTAAAGCGGTAGAAAAAAAGGTATAACGAACGAGAGAAAATAAATAATGAAATATATGTAAAGATATGTTGGTTCTAAAGTAACAAAAAGAATTTTAAATATTTCAAGAGCACAAACTCTCTTTAGTGTATGCATTGCATTTAAAGTTAAGTTTACTAAACTTTAGTTTAAATATACGTGAATTTATTAGATATTAAAGTAAAGTAAAGACTTGATCATTTGATATAAGATAATGCTACAACACAGAGAGCAGAAGGTAGAATTAGGTGAGACGCAGGCCCGTAGTGAGGTGTGTGCAGGGTATGTTTACACAAGGGCGCCTGCCAGGGGCCTCGCCCGCTAAGAGCCTCCGGCTGTCGAGAATGCAAGAGCCTGAAATATAGATTTCTTAAAAATTATTGATTATTTTAGCAGATATGGCAGCCCTTTAATTGGTATTTACTTTCCTTATTTTGTGAAACGTTCAATGAACTATTAAATAATTAATTGGTGAGCAGGAAAGGAATAGCAAAACAAAGCAATTATATTTCCATCTTAAACTGTAAAATACCTAGCAAATTAAGTTAAGCTTCATACCACAACTAAACCTTAAATATTTATGAGTTTATCTCTGGTGCTATCGCTTTGACCAAATACCGCTGAGTTCACTGATTCGGCTAATTGAGTTAAGGCTCGAAGGCTCAAAAAATGCCCCCGAAAGCGACAACTGAGATGAGTAGAAGAAAAGAGAAGAAGAGCAAGTGTAGCTAAGGCGGAGAAGAGGCAAAGCATAGCAGTGGCATAGCCCACTAACCGTTATGTCTACTAGCTTTTTATGCCCTACACTTTTATCTTTCATTCGTTTTGAAGGCATTTTGCGGTTTAAAAAGCCATTAAAAAATGTAATTATGTTGATAAATACGTCTTAGCGGGCATTTTGCATTTTGCTATTCCCGCTAAACTTCCTTTTTGACGGGTAGCGCGAAGGGGCAGGGGGGGAAGACAGGGCAGGGCAGGGTAGGGCAGAGTATGCAGCTGCTGCTGCGGCTGTGGCGGGGCCAAGCATGGCTGTTGCCATTGCCACTCAACTTTGGCCGCAACAGCAGCAAAACAACATGGTAAAAACAGCAACAAGAGCAGCAACAACAACAACATTAACAACAACACAACAACAACAGCAATAACTACAACAACAAATACAGCAACAACTATAACCACAACGAGCAGCCTCGGCCTTTCTTCATATTTTTTCCGCCAACTTTTTGCCCACAATTTACTTGGCTCACGGCGTGGCAAATATTTTATCATTGTGCCTTTTTGCAGTCAAGTGGGGAGAGGGGGGAAGGGGAGTGTGGGTCAGAGGGCAACCGCAGTATCCCAGGCAACAGTAGCCGTTGCCGTAACCGTTGACTGGCTGCATTTTGCGCGCTATTTACGAGCGCATTTTGGTTTGGCTTTTTTCCCGCTGCTGGCTACACTTTTTCCATTTGTTCTAAGTCGAAAATTAGTTGGGACAGTTTTGCGTGCGAAGAGAGACAAGGAGAGAGAGTGAGGGAGAGGGACATTGCCTGTTAGTTGCAGTCATTCTTCTTCCTGATTGCCATCTAGAGGTACCCAGCATCATCATCAATCTATGCTAGACTTGATTTCACCTGCGCTGCTCAGGCTAATGAGCTGGCAAAAATCAGATTTCAATTTATAGATTAGAGATATCGAGGGTCCTTCAATGCATTCCTGGGCATGTGCATAATTCATAGCGAACCAAATGAAAAAAGCAATCCGATTAGTTCACTTGACTTCCGTTTCTGTCCTTCCTCTCTCTTGCTCTGTCTCTCTCCATTCCTTCTTTCTCTTTGGTCATTCAAGTCACGTAGCAATCGTGTCCGATTTTTAAGTTTGCACTGCACAAATCACGTAACCCGAGCACTCAGAGGAAGAGCAAAGCAAGGGGGGGATGCTGAAGAGGCTGCTCCTGACCCTGCCCCTGCTCCTGCTGTGGTATTAACACAACAAGCAGCTAATGGGCTACTCGAGGCTATTTGTAGTGTGCACTTTGTGTGGACGTTTTATGATTTGTTTATCCAGCAACAGCTCGAAACGTGAGCGAAATTCCAGTGAGCTGCCACTGAGCGTATTATACAATCTAAAAGGATTATATTCGATTAAGTTTTAAGCATTTTATGATTTGATAAAGTCTTTAGAAGTGTATGTGGCAGAGAGGGTTAAAGAACTTAGTTATGCTGGAGATAGAGAGAAGTTGTTGGTTTGTACATGTTTGACTGTATTTCTACAATATTTGACATGTAAATGTGTTTCGATTTAATATGTGTAGCTAGTTATGCTGTCAAATTATAGGACAAATTTCAGCTGAATCGTTACTTAAATCTTTGAGATAAAGATAAAACAGTAAGAGATGTACAATAGGTTAGGTTGAGTAAAGATTGCAAAGAACTCTTTTTTTTACCCTTCGACAGATTTTGTGTTTATAGGCATGTTAACCAGGAAGGCTCGTTATAGAGTAGTGTGCGGTAACTTTAGCTTAGTTATATTTCTAATATTTTATATGTTATGAAAGTATTCCTAGCAACTTGTCTAAAGAAATCACAATTTCAATTTTTTGTCAGATAAATTCCCAGGCCCTAAGTTAGAGCTTACTCCATTACAGGGTATCTCTAAGCACTCATTTAAAAATACCTCTAATTATGTTTTCAAGTTATTTTATATTTCAAATTTGAATTTGCCTTTTAAAGAACTAATCTGACCTCTCTTAAAAATAATATGCAGTTAATTTGTATGAATGAAGACACTTCGGGAACCTCATGGCAGCCCCTTAGAAACCCCAGTGGGTGCCGAAGCCGTCGAAGCTCATGTGGGAGACGGTCTCCGCGGGCGAGTAGTGCACAGCCACGGCGGGCTGATGACTGGCATAGGTGGCGTGGGTCACCGGGATGTGCTGCTGTGGCTGATGGTAAACGGGAGCAGGCTGAGCGTAGACTGCAGCGGGCTGGTGCTGTGTGTAGACTGCGGGCTGGTGCTGTGTGTAGACTGCTGCAGGAGCTGGAGCTGGAGCGGCATAGGCAGGCTGATAGACATTGTTGCTGATGCGTGTGTCCTGCTTGTACACCTGCGAGTAGGGCGTGGCCACCGACTTGGCATAGTGCGAGACGGTGCCATCGAAGTTCCTCACCACATTCTGGTGCGTCTCGGCCACGGCGTGTTCATTGCCAGCGTAGTCAATGAGGCCAGCCCAGGCGGGCGACAGCAGCAGCAGGAGGAGAGCTGAGCTCAGAGCGAGAAGTTGCTGTTGGTTTGCCATGTTGTGGATGTGAAGGAACTCGATCAACTGTTGCCAATTGCAGCACCAGCTCTGGCTTATAAACTGAGGCCACAAAATCTTTTGGCCCAGTAAATTACTCATGAGTTGGCCCAATTATTCAGGTTACTCTGCCTCCCACCCCTCTCTCTCTCACCTTTCTCTAGCGCGGCTAATGCGATTGGGTTTTGCGTGACTTTCATAAATCCATTTCTATCTGCAGATCGTGGCAAATCAATTTACAACTGCCACACGCAAAGTGACAGCCGATAGAGGGCGTGTCACCCGCGCACTTGTGCGTATGTGTGTGTGTGCGTGTACACTTGATGTTGCATAACAATTGCTCGCTGGCCCTTGCTGCCACGCCCGCGCTGAGCCGCTCTTGAGGTCGCAGCACTTGCTCCAGCTTCACTTGCTCTACTTGCTCCACATTCAACTTGCTCCACATGCCGCTGCCACTGAAGTGCCCTCAAGCGCAGGGCCAGCGCGATTTATGGCCCATCGGAGATGCATTAAAGATGCCAAATTGTTAATGCATTCCGACTGTAACTCTTCAACTGCTTGCCGAATGGATGTTGATGGTGATGACGGCACTCCTGATGCCAACACGCACTGACAAACTTCGCACATGATCAGCTGTTCTCAAGACCAAGAAAACTGGGAATGTGTGGCAAGAAAGTAGCTGCACTGCATTCTGATAGCTTCAACTTGTGTCTGTTGAATTATTTAAAGAAGAATACAACTTTAATTATAATTTATAGTTAAAAATAATTAAAAATTAAATCTGCATTTTAGTTCAACTTTCTTTACTTTCCTCAATTTATGGTCTTTAAAGAAATAAATAAAACTTAAAGAAAACTTCCGAAAATTCATAAAATATCGATGACAATGCAATAAAGAGTGCCAATCATAAACGAAATGACATTCCAAAAGAAAATCACATGATATACATATAGTATATGTAGTTATTACAGTTACAAGATTATAAAAGGCTGTTTCAGATATAATATTTGCAATATGCAATATTAAACTCTTAAACTCTTTAGAATGTCTTAAGAAGCTGCACAAGTTGGCAGCGAAACTTAAAGGATTCAAGAGTTCTCTTAGTTGTTATAAAGTTACACAAGTCAAACACTCCAACTAAAGTTGTTGTTGTTGTCGTTGTTGTTATCGAACTCGAGTTCTCGATTGTCCGACACTCGAGTCGAGTTGAAGATGAAGAAGAAGAAGAAGTGATACGATACGATTCGACTCGATATGCCCATAAAATCGCCTCGGCTACAATTGAGTTATAATGCAATTGGCAAACGTAAAGAAAATGTTGTTAACTTGCAGAGAGGGGGAAAGAGAGGAGGAGTGTGAGGGAGAAGGAGAGCTGAGCTTGGTCCATTGCGGCACAATGTTGCCTTGACCATGTGAGGAGGAGACACACAAATAGCATCAACATTCACGAGATCTCGGCAACACAAATGTGATTACGATTACGTTACGAATGTGTGTGTGTGTGTGCGAGTGTGTGTGCCTGCTGAAGTCACCTTTGTTTGCCGATGACTTTGGCTTGATTTGTGTGTGTGCTGTGTGTGCGAGCGAGATGGGGCGACTCCATTATGGCTCTTATGAAATTTGGCACATAAATTGTATTATTGCATTTATGCTTGATTTTATTTCCGTTTGCTTGACAATCGCCATGTGATTGTGCGGGTGCTTAACTGTCCAGCCATGTGTGCGATAGAGAAAGAGAGAGCGAGAGAGTGGAGGAGGGAGACAGCGCGTCCTTTGTATTGACTGTTAAATTGGCTTTCGTTGCTTTTACGTCGTTAACTGAATTTGCCGTAGAGTGAATTCGTCTTCATCTTAAGCTTTCAACTTGCCTTTTATAGTCCTTACTCATGTGAGTGAGGGTGAGAAGGGAGTGTGTGCAACATTTGAACGGTTTCCTGGCTAAGCGTCTTAGCCAACGGCGAGCACAATTTGAACTTCAATTAGCTGCATTGGCCAGGCTAATAAACGCAGTACGAGTTACGTATATACTTAACCTAACCTCACTGGAGCAAGAGAGAGAATACGCCCTTGCTCTCTCTCTCTCTCTCCTTCTCTCAGGGATACAATTACAAATGACGCGCCAGCGCCAGGCCGAAAGTCAATTAACGGGACTCACATAAAAGCACCACGCGCCACGTCTGCTAATTGGAATTGAAACATAAATTAAAAGTCAAAGACGAAGACGAAAACGTAGACGAAAGAAGGCTGAATGCAACTGAAACTTTACGACTTCCCTGTAAGACCACACACACACAAGTGTACAATTGTATTTCGAGCACACTAGTAACGTAACACCGCAATACACGTACGTAACGCGCTGCAATTTACGTTTTGTCGTTGTTCTCTTCGACTATTACGATAGTTTCAGCTGTCGTTGTTGTTGCTGCCGCATTGACAGCTTAGATTAAGTGTTGACTATAAATTGTGTTGTTGGCTTTTTTTGTTTAGTTTCGTTGGTTCAACTTGGCGGCGAGTTTGTGGTATTTATGAGGTCAGCGCAATTGCCACAATCAAGCGGAAATTATTTACCAACAATTACAAGTGGAAATTGTGAAGTATTTCCCACACATCTGGAATGGCAAAGTGCAATTTTAGGGGAAATTATTTGGTACTTTTAAATGCCTTCTCTTAATTGGCTTATTAACTTTCTGGCAACGTCGCAATGATGTGCCATTGCTTTTTAACCCTTATGTTAAAATGCTGTCATATAATGTAAAAACTTATTAAAAATCATCATTTATAATTACTGAGCTCAGTTTGGGTTTACCATCATTATAGGAATATCATAAAACACTTGAATTCTATAACTGTTTCTGCCACTTTCAGCCACTGCGGTTGCCTGGTGTTAGATTGCCAATCAGACATCCAACCTTTCTGACCACACTCCACTTGACTCACCCCACGACCAACCCCAAATACTGTTCTATTCCCATTACAATTCCCCTGCCCACACCCGTGTGTGTGTGTGTGCGTTCTTCGTCCTGGTTTATGGTGCAAAAGGGACCTGGCTTCAATTTTCTTTATATTACGGCTTGATTTAATTTGACGTGAGACTTCTGTGGAGCTATGGTCTTGTTCTTGACCGCCACCACGTCCGTAAATGGGAAAAGCCAAGGAAGAATGTTCAGCATGAAAGGTGGGTGGAAAAAGTTAAGCAAGCGTCGCATTCAATGCGTGAAAATTCAAATTTCTTAATGAAAATATTAACAGCAACAAAAGTAAAAGTCATTTGCCAGCTGCCACACGCAGCACAACAAGCTCAAGAAATTCCGATCTGCCGGATTGATATAATTTCATTAAGCGACATCGCCCCAGACCCAGTTACAGTTACAGTTCCCTAACCCTCCTCCCCAGCAAGTTACAAGCAATTATTGTTGTTTTCTTGCGTTGTATTCTCAAGTTGCCACGCCCAGTGCACACACCCAACGCCCACGCGGCTTTTATAACACGCTAACAGAAGTTTATTGAGGGGGGAAAGGAGAATACAAAAAAATACTTGTAATAACAAATAGGAAAGCGAGCAAAAAATGATAATGAAAATGCATAAGCAGGCGGGGGAGGGGACGCTGCTTAGAAGGCGTTGGGGTGTCGAAAACTCATTAAAACTTTTTCACAGCCCATTTAAAAGCAATTTGTAAATTGCGAGGCTTGCACTGGACCAAAGTGTCAGCAAGTGAAGTAATTATTATTTACTTTTAAATCGAATGGTTAAAATACTAAGTAAGATAGTATCCTAATAGTACTACCATAATACTTATAATAATACTAATACTAACCAGCAAAAAATCCTTAACAATACTAAGTAAAGTTGGTTTGCATTTCTAATGGATTAGTTTCATTTCTTTGAAATTTGTTTCCCTTTGTTAACTTTCTGTATCGTAATTCTTAAATTTGCATTCCCACATCCTGAATTTAATCCCTTTTAAACGCCACAACAACACAAATCCGGCAATCGTTTCGGGGCCCGTGGAAAGGACTCACAATCGCAGATATTAAATCACATTTCCGCACATTTCTCGGGCATAAGAAAAATTGTGTTAGCTGCGGTTGCTGCACGCCCTTTACCCCTCAGCCCTCTCGTCACTGCCTCTGCCACTTAAGAATTCAATGCGAAAAGTTGTTCTTCACCTTTGCCTCAGCTTAGTTCTCAACCTCCTAGTCTTCCCACCCCCTGATTTCCCTCCGGCTGATTCCTTATTATTCATACGCTGCTTTTTGTGGTGTGCAGCGCCCGAAATTCCCACAGGATGCAACTCAAAGCGGACGTCGTGCAGCACCGAAAAGGTTGCCCCGCGGCCGACGCAAGGCGAAGTGCGGCAACCCTGAGAGCAGGTGGGTTAATATATGCGCGCATTGTCAGTACGTCAAGCGTTTTTATGGCTCATGTGGACTGAGGTTTGCGAAGAAACACAGAATTCATATTGGGAGGCGCCACCATTTAAAGAGAGAACTATTCCAATTGCATAGACAACAACAATTTAACTGTATTAAACATTAAACAAGCACAGGTAGGCTATGCATGCCGATAAATTATATGAATATTATTATTTTAATATTTATTAAATAAATATGGAGCAAATATGTCAATTAAAATGTCATTTGGTTACAAATTATCCAATTTTCAAATTTATTTTGCCGCCAATTACAAAAAGCCTTGCCAGACAGTTGAAAATATGTTGCATTGCAGCCGGCGATAGTTTAAACGAAATACCGATGTTTATCATTCTTCTTATATCGATTACTAAGTGCGCAATGTGACCATATTGCGATTACTTTAATACCGCACACATTAAGTCGATTAATTTATATACAGTATATTATGAAGCAAACCAAAAACTAAGAATTCTCTGTGTTAGCAGCTAGATATTTTTTCTAATTGTTTGTCAAAATTAACAGAAGAAAATACACTTACATTTAATTAATTTTACATCTGTTGGCAATCATACTAAATCGTATTTGACAATTCGACAAACCCCGTGGCAGAGAGAAAGAGAGCGAAACGAAAAAAAGTTTAGCGACATCGGATTGAAAAATACGTCGTGAGAGAGCGAAAGGGAGAGAGCGTGAGCAGAATCGAATGAGTGCGATTCGATTGGCAAAAGCGACGACACAACGATACCCCAAAACATCGTCACCGTCGATTTTCTTCCCCTCTGTCCATTTGGCAGCCAGCCGTCTGTTTAGTTTTTGCAGTCAAAGGTAAAGAATCTTGATTCACATTTACGCCGCAATTGACAATAAACGAAAATATCGAGAGACGGACGGCCGCAAAAATGTTAATAAACCTAAAGGTGAAAACTTTAGATGCACGCACACACGATTTCAGCATCGACAATGAGGTAAGTGTTAATGTATGTGCGAATGTCGGATAGTGTGTGTCTCTGTATGTGTGTGTGTGTGTGGGAATTTTTTATTCCACTTTTTGAGGTTGTGTGAGGACCAGAAGCTTCCAAAAACCCGCTCTCTTCTATCATTCTTTTTACCCCTTAACCAGATAACCATACGTCAGTTCAAGGATCAGATTGCGGAGAAGACGAACATTGCAGCCGAGAATCAGCGAATCATCTACCAGGGGCGCGTGCTTGCCGATGACAAACAAGTCAAGGAATACGGTGAGTCACTAACGGAGTGAGCAGTTGATCAAACAAGCTCAAACTCAAACTCATTTCCACTTGCATCTCACTTACTCTCGCCTTCTTTCTCCTTCATTTCCCCTTGCAGATGTCGATGGCAAGGTGCTGCATGTGGCAGAACGACCGCCGTTCTCACAGCGCGGCGCCAATGCGACCAACAACGATGAACCGATGCGTTTCCGCAACATGATGGGCGGACGCCCGACGCCCCGTAATTTGCGCAATTCACCATATTTTCGAGCACTCGACGGGATGCTCGTGGGCACCATGGCCATACCAGTAAACAACGGACCCATGGCCGCCCCTGGTGTAAGTATATATGGATCGATATGAGACAACAACTATGACGACGACTACATGCTGTGTGTGTTTTCCATACAGTCTGCCATGATTGATACTAATCAGTCGAGACTATTGACAAGAGTCGTTCTATAAATAGTTTCCCCCATATCAATTGTCTTTAATCATCTTGCGCATCCCTTTCAGACTCGCACGCCGCCCAATCGGTTTCCCAACTCATCATCCTTTTGCATTAATCGGATAACTGTGGCTCTGCACATGATCGACTGTGCCAACAATATAGCGGCCTATCTGGAGAATCCAGAGGTTGGGCTCAACAATCAATCGCTGGACATTTTGCAGCGAGGCCGCTGGACCATGGAGTCGACGGTGGTGGAGGTGGGTGTCTCGTCGACAGACATGCCGCGCAACAACAACATAATCGACATGGTGCAGGATGCAGTTACTGCAGCACTCTCACGCAACACTCCGGGTCGCAACTATACAGTCGTCCAGCTGCCTACAGTTTACACCAATGAGGGGGGAGAAGGCGCTGGAGCACAGCAACGTGGTGCCGGCAACGAGGGAGATAACAGCGAAGCTGCTGCTGCCACTGCCGATGGAGATGGTGCCACAGGAGGAGGAAGCAGCGACACAAGCGAAGAGACCACAGCAGCTGCAGCAGTTATCATTGAAGATGTCATTGAAACCGACGATGAGGCAGCCGATGCCGGCGGAACCGAGCAGGGCGATGACGAACGATCCTCTTCGCCACAGGAAGAAGCCGGAGCGGCAGGAGAAACTGCTGATGCTGCTGGCAGTGCTGAGGACAATGCTGTAGTGACCGGCATCGGTCCACGTCGTCGCACACGTCCGCAGGTGCTGGCCAATGTCATCCAACGATATCGCACTGTGCAGACACGATTGGCGCCCTTTGTGGAAGCCTATTATGAGATACTGGAGCAGGATCCCACGTTCGAGGAGCACGAAACCACGAGACGCGAGAATTCCCAACGCATTTTCGATCGTGTCTCGGAAGCTTTCCACTATCTGTCGCATGCACAGCATGCTATATCTGATCTGATGCTAGATCTGTCGCAGCCAGGACCGCGTGTCCTCACCTGCCGTCCCATCTTGGTGGAGCAAAGCGGCTACATTAGATCGAACAACATATTCACGCCCAATTTGGTTGCATCGCCACTGACTGAGCTGATTGCTCAGGCTCCGCCCATGGCAACGACGACGTCACGTGCCGCTGGCGCTGTCACTGGAGGCGCAGCTGGTCCAATTGCCCCAGCACAGGAAACGCAAGGAGAACAGCAAGGAGCAGTCCCTGTGGAGCAGTCGCAGAACCCGCTTAGTATGCAGCAACGAATCGACAACGATCTCAGAAATGTCTTTGGAGCCGAAGGGGCTGAGGGAGATTGCCGCTGGTGCTGCCGAAGCAGCCGCTGCAGCTGCAGTTGTTGCAGGACTCGTCTCTACATCAGATCGCGTTGAGGATCCAGTGGATGAACCAATGGTAGCACCAGGTGCAGCTGCTGGCGCAGAGCAGCAACAACCGCGTCCAGAAATGGGTGAGTCACGTACAGATTGCAGGTGGAATCGAATCGAAATTGAGTCTCTCTGTTGCACATGTAAATCTTCCTTCCCCTTGTCGATTTTATAGATGAGCATGAGGAACGATCGGTTGCGGGTGGTGACGAATCACCCACTCCACGGCTGCGTCTGTATATGCCAGTGAGATTGCCACCTCCCAGTAGGTCTACTCCCGCCCTCCCGCTCCTGTGTTGTGCCACTTCTCTGTTTTGAGCAGTTTGCAACTGCTTTAGAGATTCGTTCATGACTCAGAATCTGCCAATTTATGATCGCATATTGATCATAAGTCTGTTAGCTTCTATCTTAATCCTGCTATAGTTCAAGAGGCTTTAGCCGTATAAAGAATTAACCCAATAACATATTCGCTTGCAGCCGGTTCTCCTCTTGCCTTTCTACTTTGTTACTTCGTTAATCAGTGTTTTAGTTACTGATACAACTCCAATGATCTTAACAGACTAGACATTTGGATACTGTTGGATTCTCTTATTTATTAACTCTTGCTTCGCATCAGCTCAATCTACTCACGCTAATCTTTTCTCTCGATCACTTGCAGATCCTCAAGTGCAAATGGCGCGCCTTATTCAGGCCGTGGTGGACAGCGCAACGAACGATGGCGATCTTCATGTGGAGTTTAATGCCCCCAACATCATGTCCATCAATTTACCAGTACATGTGATGACTGCTGCAGTGCATCCACCCCAGGCACGTCCTGCAACAGCAGCAGCAGCAGCAGCAGCAGCTGGCAACACTGACAATGCCGGCACCGGCGGCGTAGGAGCAGTTGGCGAACCAGCCAGTGCAGCAGGTGCAGGAGCTACTTCGGCTGGTGCTGGTGTGGCCGCAGCCTCAACCTCGAGTGGCACACGAAGTGGAGAACAGCGTGCCAACACGTTGCCCACAACTGCCACACAGACAAGATCAACATCACGACCGCAGATACAAATCGGTGGCAACAACAATTGGGCTGGACGCATTGCACCCACGCACACGGCCTTCGACAGATTCTTGCCCTGCAACAGTCATCATATTCGTGAACCCGAACCGTTGCCCCAGAACAACAACAACAACAATAACGCCAGCAGCAGCAGCAACAATGTGAACAGTGGCCAAGGCAATACCACCAGCAGCAGCAGCGGAACGAGGAGAGCAGAAGGAATGGGTGAGTTTAGGTTTTTAAGTTGCCCCGTATATATAGACACACATATACATACGCATGCATGTGACCCTACACACACACACACACACACACAGACATACATGTGCCCAGTACACACACACACACACAGACATACATGTGCATACATCCATCCATCAAATCATTCATGTACATCATCTTCATGTATCCCTAATCTCTTGGGCACTGCACACTTTTGCCTCGCTACGTTGTATGCTTTCTTCATCCTAACACACTCACCAGAGATGTAAACCGGTTATTCCTTAGCACTCCAAGTAATTTGCAATCAACTGAAGTTTTGTCAGACCTAAAAGTTTATAACGGTGGTGTTGCTATGTAAACCTGTAGACTATTAGAGCTAAGGATTATAAATGCAACAAGAAAGATTCAAAAGAATAATTCAAATTGCATATCGATTACCTTTGATTAAGGCTTTTAAATTTAGTATATTTTAAAGATCCCAAGAGTTAAAGACGTTTGTAAAAGTAAGAAACAAGAATCGGAATACAGTATGAAATTGAATGTAGGTTAAATTACGATAACGATCGTTCAATTGGTACAATGTATATATATATACTGCCGGTAATTCTAGATTGCGTGGTGAATTTTCTTCAAATTTCTTGTTAGATTTGATAACATTTTAATCATTTTTCACAGTTAATGACTTTTATCTCAAGCATGAATAGTCAAATTATACGGAAATAGCTTTTCTTATCTCCAAAGAGTGAAATTTCCATGAAACTAGTCGATGAGGGTCTTAACCTTTAGAATTTCTTCCACAGCCAGTTGTTTGACTCATATTTCAGACCCTTTAAGATGACACATCGTCATCGGATACCAATTTCAAATCAATTTCCTCTAAGATAGAAAGGGTTTAATCAGTTTGCCCTTAGTCTTTCACTTAGACACTTTTCCAAGTTTCCGTTTTCGTTGCCGGTTTGCATCTCTGACATCTCTTTTAATTTGCATTCTATCCGTATCCATCATAGTCATCGCTAGTCGCTTGCCGCGTGGCCATAGCGGCTCAGGTCATTCGCGGCCTTTGGTGCGGCGACGTTCCACCATCAGCCGTGAGCACAGAACTGGAAGTTCATCGGGCGTAACGGGGTCCAGCGCTGGTGCTACTGGCAATGCTAGTAGTGGTGGCAACACAAGCTCCTCAGTGCTTAATCAGCGCCGCACTCTTCCACCGAGCCAATTTCGGCCCATGCAAAGAACCTTATCCAGACTTTTATCCAATATGTATGACAATTTTTTGGTAACTAATATGAGAAATCACGCGCAAACAGCGTCCACCACCGCACTCGTCATTGGGGAAATCAATAGGATCACAAACGAAGCCACACAGGCAGCGCCAGGAAGACCAAATGCAACATCTCCAACTCGACAACAGCAAGCAGCAGCAGCAGCCACAGTAGCACTGCTTACTAACGCAATAAATGGCGGAAATTCTCGCCCGATTGCCTCTCGCGCTGGAGCCTCTGCGGCTGCCGCATCTGTAACCGCATCTTTACGAGAGGCGAACAATCTGCGCACACAAATGCGCAATTTCATGCATCAAAACGTCTTCGAGGGTTCGCCGATCAACGAGGAGACAACGCGCTCAGCCATTCGTCGTGCCCTCAACTGGTTCGAAGAATACCTGGTCTTTTTGCCGCAGTACGAGCGACCCGAGTACAATTCACGCGACTCTGTGCGCAACACACTGCGACAGAGCCTGCAACTGATCATCGATCTGTGCATTGCACCAACGGGCACTGGCTCGGCTGGCGCCGATGACTTTGCGGAGCGACTCAAGCAGATCTGCGAGCAGTTGATCAAGCGACTCTACAGCGTGCTCTTTGTGTGCCTGGGCAGCGCTAATGCGGAGCTCTACTGGCGTCAGCTGATGCGCCTGCTCGCGATTCCACTGCGATCGAGTGAGTATAGCCTATATTGATGCCATTGAAATGTATCTTAATCATTTCCCTCTCTCTCTCTCTTCCCTCAGATTTCCGTAATGAAGCTTTGCGGTTCTTGTGCATCTACGTTGACCCAACAATTCCGGTTCACATGGACACTGCAGATGCCCAACAGTTCCTGGTGCTGCGCAGTGGGCCGACAACAGCACAGCCGAAAGACAATGATGTGAGTAGCCCCAGTCCGAATCTCATGTCCAACAGCAGACCTCATGAAACTTATAGCAACCTTTTGTTGCACCTCCACCACTTGGCTCTTTCCCGCAGCAGCAGCAGCAGCAGCAGACACCCGCATCGGAGCAGCTCGACAACGATGTAGAGATGGATGTAGATGTGGCCAGCAGCAGCAGCAGCAGTGCCACAGATCTGGAGCCACCGCTACCCGTCGTTATCGTGGGCTCCGAGCCGTGGCACAATAATTTACCCAATGATTGGTTGCCGGCCATAACGCGGGATCTGCAGACCCAAACGGAGGTGACTTTGGCAGTTGAATTGATGTGAATGACATTCATATTAATATGTTTTATATTTTCCCTTCTGCTCAGCAAACCCGCCCACAGCCGCCTTACTCGGATGCCTACATATCGGGCATGTCGGCCAAGCGTCGCAAGATCATTCAGTCGGAGAAACCATCACAGAATGTTGAATGCCTCATTGCCAGCGGCGTGCAGCGAGCAATACAGAGTGCCGGTCTGGCCACATCGAATGCACCTGGTGGTCAACCGCTGGTCAATCCCGATGTGGTGATCGGTGCCATTGCACACGATGCCGCTGTGCAGGCCTCCTACACGGAGGCAGTGCGAAACAATGCACGTGAACGTTTAAAGCAGGACATCGACTACAAGCCAAGCAAATATCCGCAGATCGCCAAGTTCACAGAACATCAAAAATAGAAGAAGATGAAGACTGCGATGAGCTTGTTGTAAATTTTACTTTAATGAAATATTATATTTAATTTAGTTAATATGGATAAGTTCTGTTTAAAAAGCTGCTGGCTCCGACAGTGATCAAACTCACGATGATCGATGCGGTTACAGGTGGTCAGAGGCCACAAAAAAGAAAAAGAAGAAGAAAAAGGAGAAGGAGAATTGCTTAGGCGTTCACATACACATATAATAATTCTACATACATATATACACAGATTGCATACATACTATATATACCGCTGACTCCACATAAAGCCTATACGACTTAGATACATATTATACCCCCCAAGTAAAGCCACACACAAAATTGAAGGTCACACACACTTTAGAACAACTGCATAGAAGAAAGCTAAATAAAAATTACATACACAAAATGATCATCATCCTGCAACGATACGAATCAATACGAATCATCATCATCATCATTATAATGTTAGCTTTGGTATGTGTCTTTAATATTGATCCGGCGTCCCCGAGTCGGATGACGTATTGGCCAGCAGACAAAAAGCCATGACGACAACCGAATATTATTTTGGGGCGTAATTACACTACGCGGACGGGCCTCATTGACGTGGGATCACCCATGGAATGGTGAATGGAGAATGCTGTCGCCGGCAGCACTTGATTGTTTTCCGTTTGTAGATGATCTCTCTTCTGGAATTTGCAGTATCTCGAGTGGATGAATTGAGGAATTTCGGCATCGATCGACGATTACAACAATTGCAACACATCCACTAGCAACAACAGGGACAACAACAACAACAAGAACAACAATGGCAACAACTATCGCAGGCATATTTTTTCGTGGAATTAGCTAATGAATGCCACATGACATGTGGTCAAGATCGGAGGCGCTACTTGATGGCTGGCGATGAAGGGGAGGGAGAGGAGAAACGCGAATGAGCCTCTGCGAAATTTGTCACATCAATAATGTTGTTACCAAAATTTATGGCTGACAAAACACATAAGAAAATATGGAAAAATTTGAATAAATAATAATTAATAATCTCTGTTGCCGTTGCTTAAATATTTTATAAATATTTTTCACATGGATCTTCATCATCATCATGATGATGATGATTGGATGTATCTATAAATAGTCCAGCTACGCAATCGTTTGTGTATTTTTAAGACCAACAATCGATTCTACCTACAGATCCCGAAGGTGGTAGGAGGAGGGGAAAGGGGGGTGTGGACAAGTAACGGTCACACTAGCTAAAAATAGCCAGGCTTACAGCACCCCTCCCTATTCCCCTTCCCTTGGTGGGCGTCGAGCCACATCACAAAATGGCAACTTTCCGGGGCCAATGATTAATTGCAGCAGCAGCAGCAGGCAGCATCATCATCAGCACGAGAACACTTGGAGCTGTCAGTGGGATAAGGGCAGAAGGTTGGACGGGGCAGAGGCAGAAGAAGCAGGGCAGGGGCAGCGGGACTGCGTTGGCACGCGCAATGCAAGCGGAATTTCTGTGTGGAATTCGCAGCGACAGACGGAATTTTAAAGGGGGCTTTGGTTAATTATGTATGCGCCGTGCCAGGCTGAGGCTGAGGCAGCGGCCAGAACTTCAAAATAAATTAAGACTGCAGACTTTGATGCATGGTGCATCATGTCCCCCTTCCTCTTCCCTCCCCCTCCTGCCTGCTGTGGCGCCTGGCGCAGTGCAATAAGGCGGCGCCACAGTAGCTTGTAATGGACAAGTTTGAGCAGTAATTATGCCTGATTTATTGGCGAGATCGGTGTGGATTTGTAGGCCTTGAAGCTGCAATTAAGGAGTGTCTATCACTAAATAGAAGAAGCAAAGTATTTGGAATCAAACTATATGTATAAAAGCATCATGTAGATAATATAAAGAAATCAGGTAGATCTATAAAGAAATCAGGTAGATCTAGAGTACTAAGATCGAAATAAAGAACAAAATTTCTATAGCCAAATCATATAAAAAGAAAAGGCAGGAAAATTATAAATAACAAAACCAATTAGAACTTAAGTTTTTTTTTATTGGAATATAGTGTTCTATATCAAAATCATTTGATCTTTATCAAAGTCATGAAGGTCTTTAGTTTCTTAACTCATGCAGAAGATTTAAAATCTTATGAAATTAAGCTTATCAATGAAATAGAAAAGCCAAGACAGTTTAATTTAATTGTTTAATTGTACATGACTTCTTGATTATTGTAGATTAGGAAAAAACAATTTAAGATTCTTCAGAAATTATTACAAAAGTTGCAAATAATACCATTAACTTTCGAAAAGGTCAGCAACTAAATGTCAAGCTGATTGAAATTTCAAAATATAATAAAATTTCACATACAACATAAACTGCCATTTGGAACCGTTTATTAGTAAGGTTAGTGAAATAATCTAATTTATTTCCCATTAAAAAATCAATTTTTATCAACTCAAAACAATCTTTCAGGCAACTTCAAGTTCGCAAAAGAGTCAAAAGAGGGCGCTCTCCCCCTCGGCAATCTTAAATCAAAGTCTCAAACTCAACAATAATCAGCTTGAGCACACATCGCACATCTGGAGAGAGAATCAGCGATGGAGCGAAGAGGCAAAAACAACAGGGACAGCAACAACTGCGCAGCAACAACAACAACAACTTGGACAACAACAGCAACAACAACTGCGACAACAATAACAACACTGGATAGGCGCAACAAGCCGGCTCATTCAGCATTTCGTTGCAGTTGGAACGTCATAATTGAAAACATTTCTCGCAGATGCCAAGATAAAGATACTTTGTTTACAAGCATGTTTGTGTGTGTGTGTGTGTGTGTGTGTGTACACATGTGGCAGCCTGCTGTGTGTGTGCGCTAAGGACAATCTATCATCAGTGCGTAAGAGCAGCAGCAGCAGAAGCAGCAGCAGAGACAAACAAGACGAGACGATGTAAACACATGATGATGATGCTAATGATGCCCCATACGTAGATGCTGTTGGTGTTGGTGTTGGTGGCTAGCTCAACGGGCAACATGCACATGCACATATGCACATGTGGCAGCAGCAGCTCAAAGGGGGCAAGTGAGACACGCACAGACGGCGCCGCCTTGCTGCGCCAGTTGAGATTGCGATTGAGGATTGAGATTGAAATTGACGCTTGGCGCCGCACACAACACACAAGAAGAAAACACATGTAATTGAGTGTTTGCACTGCGCCGGACAATTACATAGGTAACAGCAGTGGCAGTGGCAGTGGCAGTGGCTGCAGAGGGGACAGGGGGAGCCAGCATCGACAGCAGCTCGTCACTTGCTTCGCTTGGCCAAGATTCGCAAAAGAAGCTTCTGCATTCCGAAAAGGTGCTCAAAGTTCTACAACAACACAGCAGCAGAAACAGCAGCCACAGCAACAACAACAACAGCAGCAATAGCAGCGAGAGAAGCAGCAGCAACACGACAGCAGCAGCAGCAGCAGCAGAAGTGACGGCAGCAGCAGCGCTGTTGACGCAGACAGCAGCAGCATACGGATCCTCAGCGTTTTTCATTTCCCAGTCGCAAACGGACCGTGTTGGGCTAAAGACGTGAGCATCGGCTCTACAAATCGAAAGTCGTGCTAGTGTGCTATACAAATAAACACAGAACCAAACCAAACCGAACTGAGCTGAGCATATATAGTAAAATATATATTGAACAGAGAAAAACAGACTCACGGTTTTTGAAAAGAGAGCAAGAGAAACAGAGGGAGGAACAGAGAAACAGAGAAACTGAAACAAGTTCAAAAACAAATCAACAATACTTTGATGCGTTGCGGTGTGTTGTGTTTTTTTTGCTCCCCTCCTCGAGAAGATTAATACAATAATAATAATACGAACAGTCCTACTCGTGTCATCCGGGGTCAGGCGGAGAGAATCGACATTTGAGATTCAAGATTCAAGATTCGAGATTCGATTCTTTTGCCGAGTGCAGCCATACATGACATACATACCCTACATATGTATTATCTGGGATTCAAGGCGCTATACGTACTTAGTACTGAGTGAAATTTGATGCTGCCCACAGCTGGAGTGTGATTAGAGACAGAGAAAAGGAAGGAATTCAAAAGAATTGAACGCAACCCGTAACTGAAACCCAAACAACGACATCGAGTATGGAAACTCCCGCACATATGTTCGGAAAGCATCTTTAAGATACTCGGTAAACGGGGAAAACAACGGGAAAATAACGAAAACATTTGCCTGGCTGCCTGCCCGGCTCAGAGATCGCTCGCTCTTTACCTCTCACTCTCATTCCCTCTCGCGTGTGTTCGAACTCTCTCCCACTCTCTCTTTCTCACTTCGCATTCGCTCGATCAGTCGTCCTTATCTGCTCTAGCTATCATTGTCGTGTGCGCTCTCGTCCCATGGAGTGTAAACTTGTGAGAGGTTTTTGCTTAAATTTGTGAAATTCGTGATATTCCGTGTGAACTCAACGAGTGCAATTACTGTTACTGTTAACCGTTATTCAAGTGCTGCGACGGCGACACAATGACGTCACTCGTCTACGCCGTCTTTCACATTGCAACTCTGCAATGTTCGGTGCGTCCGGAGATTTCGCCCTGCACTTGCGAAACGGGCAAGGCGGTTAACCATGTGGAACTCGCCTGCCAAAAACTGGAGTCCTTCAACGCTGTCGTGGACAGCTTGGCCAATAAGCTCAATCCCGACATGAGAATCGATCTGCAAATATCGCACTCGCAACTGGATGACTTGGAGATGAGATCTTTTCGGGACATGAACTTCAATCTCTACAAGCTACGCATGCAATGGAATGGACTAAGGTGGGTACAGATACAAATCCAGAGATCTTAGAGTAGTTAACTCTTTTGTGAAGGAGTAACCCCAGCAATATAAGTCTGGTCTGCTTGTTTCCTATCTCGAGATTTATCGAAGTTCGTAGAGAAAGTGCTTATACCATAATCGTGTAGGGATTAATTATTAGGTTTAATCGATACCTTGTTGGTTGTTGCTGCTTATCTCCTTTTAAACATTGTGTTTTCATTTGTATCTGCTGACTAAGTCGTGTGGAAACTGATCTAGAGATCTGATTAGATTAGTTACCTCATTTGTAGTCCATCAGTAGTAGGATGAGTTTGTTAGGAAAGTGCTTATCCCCTAATTCCTGCAGGGTTTATTAGGTGTAGTCGATGCATTAAGGGGTTGCTTATCTCCCTATCCCGATTTAAAAATGCTGTTGGTTACGCATGGTAGGCAGACTGATATAGAGATTGTAGAGCTAGTATAGGAGTGATCGAGGCCTTGACCAGTTGATTCTCATCTAGAGTTTAATCAGAGATCGTAGTGGTTATCCCCTATTCTTGTGGGGTGGGGTAAGGCACATCTCGTACAGTGTTGAGAGAACCCCCTAGTATGAAGTCTGAGCAGGTTGTAATATCATAGAGGAAATAGAAAAAGAACCAGAGATCAAAGTGAAGATACTGCCATTGCTGTTTGACTTCCCCCCGTCATCTCAGAGGGGTTGTTCTTCACTTCAGATTGTCAAGAGATCGCAGGGGAAGTATTTAAAATAATTACCCCGATTGGTCTTGGGGTAACCCCCTGAATTGCCCCCTTGAGAGCTTCCTCCTTGTATCGTTTCAAGGCCACCGCTTTCTTTCAGCTATCAGCTGCCAGAATTTTCCGCTCAGGCCGTATCAATTTAGGTTCCTTAAACTCAATAAAAAGCTTTACGGAAAACAACAAAGTGCCGAATTGTAGAAGAAGAGGAAGGCGAAGAGAAGCGGAATCGTCGAAGACGGTGTTCGCAGAATGCGCTTCACGTGTCTCCCCGGATACCAAAGCAATCAAGGGGAGGATAGCGCGCGAAGGGGGAAGACCTCCACTCATTATGAGCTGACTCAATTGGCGCTCAATTGGGTTGCCCCCAGTAACGCTGGCTGGCGTGGGTGGCGGGAGCTCCAAAGTCGAAAGTCATAGCCAAAGCGTCTAATTACGATCTGTGATCCAAGTAAATGATTTAATTTCTCAATTAGGAAGCCATGCCACTTGCAATTGAGGCAAATTACAAGTACATCATTGCGACACTCAAGAACTTAGAACAAGCAGCTGGATCAGGGAGGGTGAGAAAGGAGGACGGGGGGACGATTGAGTAGTTCGAGCATTGAACGAATCAAACAAACATTTGCTTCGTGTTTCGATTTTTTCGTTTCATAGATAATTGAATAGGCCTTATCAGTTCCATATATATATGGTACGCTTTCCCGCACACACACACAAATGCTCGCACACAGACTGACACACTGGCAGGCCATGCACACTTGTTGATGCCGTGCATGGATTGGGAGACGGCGGCGTATACTTAATGCGTATGCAAAGCTGATAAGTGAAATTATTTTCTCGCACGTTTTCTCCGGCTTCCATCTGAATGAATTTGCAACTGCAGGCGAAAGTCTCTCTGTGTGAGTGTGTGTGCGTGTGTCTTTTGCATATGTATGTGTGTTGTTATTAAAAATAGCGAGTATAAATAAATACTTGCAATAATAATACAATTTGCGAGCCTATTCCGTAAGCGGGGTTCATTGATATTTGACTCGAGTGCGTGAAAAGAAAACAACGTACAGACTGCAAAAACATATAGAAGAACATAGTGAATTTCCCCAGATCGACTTCCCCCTCCCTCACCCCTTCATTTTCATCCTCTATCGATTATACAATTTACTTTATCAGTACGAAGAATCAGTCAAGAATCAAACGTCATACCGTCATCAGTTGCAGTTCGTATGTAAAACTGAATGATTTAATTAGTCAAACCTTAATCGAATCAGTGTTATATATACACAGCACACACCACACACACACACACATTCACGTACTGCATTCGATTCCCGCAACAAGCGCGTGCTGCCTGTGCCCAGTGAAAACTTTTTACATTGATGTCAATTTATAATAATTGACCTATTGCCTTAATATCGCGCTACGACCAAACCAAATCATGCCCCGGCCAGGCCAGGAAAAATACCACTGCAAGGGGTGTACGACTGTGCGAGTGTGTGTGTGTGTGGTGTCCGTCTGTATGTGATTCGATCATGAATCGCCGCACAAATCGTGTATCAAGAGCGCGTGGCTTTTTATTTCAAAATGTCTGGGATTTACTCTAATCAAATCTGTCGGGCAGCTAATTTATATAGGCAGTATCACTGGAATTATAATAACATATGTAGAAGAAATTGAAATTAAATACACATTTTGTCTAGAAAGACATGAAAGATCTGAATGAAAGTCTAAATTGAAGTCACACTAACTTATCATTGAATCTAAAATCTCTACAGAAAGTTCTTTAAAATCAGTTGCAGAATTAACTTATTGAATTTTATACTACTTAATACAGATCTGAGAATCAATCTGTTATCTCGATTCGAATTGGTAAAGAAACATCCGAATGAAAGTCTTCAATGAAGTTTTGTTTATCGTATCCAAAGTCCCTCTATGTGTAGTACATGTGCACAAGAAATATATTATATTAGTTGATATTATACATAATATATGTTTATATATATCACATACTGTACTATACTATATAATAATACTTTAATTTATGATATTTCTTTACTCTCGTCTTTCCTTGCTTGATATCGAGTTAGTAAAGCAATCTCTGAATGAAACTCTTGAATGAACTCTTCGAAAAACCTTTCTCAACTGAAAAAGTCTCTTCGAAACATATTCCCATATATGTATGTATGTACTTATAGTAATAAGTGTCATATTGAGTGTTCTAGTTGTACAACTTGAAAACCTACATATGCCAGCGTATCTCCTTGGGTTATCAACAAACCAAGATCGTCACAGGTTTACGGCTGGCGCCAAAGTACCAAAAAAAAAATGTTTACGATCGCAATAATCGAGCTTAATCTGAACTTGTTGCTTTGTTCAAATGAAATCTATCGCTGGGTTAATTTCTAATAAAGTTATGGAGTAAATAGGCTACTTACCCTGTCTCTGAAAGTGCCTGAGAGTGATGCAGCAAAGTCTTCTTAGGGTTTCTCTCATCTTCCTTTTGTGTTCGTTCAAGAGAATATTGATAAGCCTGGCTGAAAGACAATGCCTTCTATAGTAGATAGAACTTTAATCTATGGTTCCGCCGGAGTGCGCAGCCCTGAAAAGTGCGAAAAAGTGTTGCCTGAGCTGGCGATGATGTTGATGATGATGCTGCACTTGACAATTAACCAAGTACGATAACTACATAATTTATTACTCTCTCGCTTATAGTATGGAATATTTCCAGTCTCGCTGATAACGTTGCGTAGAGTGACAACTACTACGCATAGTACCCCTATCCCTCTCCCTCTCCCTCTGCTCTTTTCTCTCTCAGTCTGTCTGTCTCTCTTTATAAAAATATGCTGCGCCTTGAGGAAAGCGAACAATAAACAAGAAAGCTTACACTCGATCGGGTCGCATTGTTTATTCGCCTGGTTTATTTTGTTTTTGTTATTTTTTTTTTATTTTTTGGGTGAGAAATAACGTCAAGAGCCCCACACTGCCTAATGATTACTTGGAAATGGAATGTTCCGTTGTTTCTGATATTATTATTGATATTGTTATTGTTGCTCTTTCTGCTGCTCTCTTAATGTTATTGTTGTTTTGTTATTGTTATTGTTTTTGTTTTTGTTTGCTTGGGGTCAGCTCAGTTTGCCCAGCAAGAGAGCCAAAGAGTGAGCGAGGGAGGGAGAGAGAGAGAGAGAGAGAGAGGAAAACTGCGAAGATCCAATTGAATTTTATTATTACGTTCAATCAATGATCAAGAGGCCAGTTTAGGTCGTGTGACAATTATACGGCTGACGTTAAGGAATTGTCTGTCATGTATAGAAAGATATCTATGATATATGTAAGAATGTACGTATGTACAGCAAACACATGCCTCACCGTTCGTATATAGCCACTGTGAACTTGAGCAACATCCGTAATGAGATACAATGGGAGACAATTCATCATCATCATCATCCTGGCCATCATCCGCTTTTTCTCATTACATAATCAGCACCTGACAGCGCCTGCAATCAATCAAGATCGAGTGGCGCGACGCAGGCGCAGGCGCAATCTAAAAATAACCAACTGCCAATCAACGCGAGCCAATAACGGCGCCAAGGATGGCTATTTGCACCAGACCAAGCCAGATTCAGTACCAGTACCAGTACACGGGTCCAAGCCCAGTTCCCAGTATGAATAATGCGTCCATTTGGCGTCGGGACGGCGACAACTTAATAGTCCCATCGATAGAGACACTTAACAATTACAGTAGATATAGATGAAGCTGCAGAGACAACTACAGGTGCATATATAAAAATAGAGATACAAATACTTTAACAAATACAGCTTCAGCTGAGAATACTGATTATATTAGAGAAATTGATACAAACATAGACACAGACGGGGGAGATCTATTCAACGAGGCGCCTAATCATGTAATGGTCTCTTAAGAATTTTGCTACAGAGACAGATTTGTTTAACTTGACATTTGGTTACGAAAAATATATCTGTGTAAATTTCTGTGGAATTATGTTTTAAAAGAAGTCTCTTAACTTAAACATGAAAAGAAAGAATACAATAATGCATTCGTCGACTTTATTAAAATCGTTCTAACTAGTTTGACTGTTTAAAGACCAAGAATACTTTTTAAAATATTTATGAGATCCACTGAAATAGTATTAGGTCAGTACTCTCTATCTGCCACCTCCTTTTTTATATATAATATACATACACACGTACATATCTCAATTATTTATAGTGTTTGAAAGTGCCAAAAAGTATGCAACAATAAGTAACCCCCGAAATTAAGAAAATTTCTTAAGAACTTCTGAACTGTCCTATATATTTAGTTTAGTTTTGGGAAACCCCCTTGGAAATTAAGAAAATTTCTTAAGGACTTCTGAACTGTCCTATATATTTAGTGAACTCCTGCATAAAGCATTTTTAATTTTAATGGATTTGCAAATTTGTGTCCAGTTTATAGAAAATACAACACTGTAGTTATCATATCAGAGGAAGATAGTATATGCATAGTATGTTGTAGCTTAAGTTACATGTCCACAAGATCTTGTTCCTAAGCACAAACTCAGAAAATTTAATCAAAATCGCATGATAAATACTCGATTTATGGCCACAAAAGCAGATTACAACTTTAACGTGTATTCGAGTATTTTATTTCATTGTTTATATTGAATACTATGCATATCTATACGGAATGCGGACTTTCACTTCTCTGTTGCCTCTAATATTTGTGCAATATGACATACAATAAGATCTGTAAACGATCTCTTGTTCTATTTATAGATCGCTGCCTGAGCTACCATTTCGTGGCTTATCGAATGTCACCTACTTAAGTGTCGCCGACAACGAACTTGACGAAATACCAAAGCACGCTCTGAATCACATGCCGATACTGCAGACGGTGGACATAGGACGGTGTCAGATACAGGCGGTGCAGCAGGACGATCTCAAGGGGATACAATCGGTGACGAATTTGATATTACCGAGTAACAATATAACCCGATTAGATCGAGGGGCATTTCCGCGGAGTCTTCTTATACTCCACTTGGGTCGAAATCAGTTGGATTCTTTAAACGGATCCCTACATGATTTAACCCAGCTACAATCGCTCTTCATTAATGCAAACAACATAAGCGAACTGGATGGAGAGCTGCCAGATGGAAGTAAGTTGAGGCTTCTTATGGCTCACAACAATCGCCTGGAACGGCTGCCGGCGAACATGGTTGGGATGAATGATCTGGAGACCATTCATCTGCACTTCAATCGCTTGAAATCGTTCGACAGGGTGCTACGGAATGCGCAGTACCTCAACGAACTGCTGGCGAACAACAACGAGCTGGAGATTTTGGCCCAAGATGAGTTCCAGGCCTGTCGTCAATTGGAGATTCTCAACCTGGCCTACAATCATCTGAAGTCGCTGAACTTTTCCCTACATTCGATGTCCAAACTAAAGATCGCCAACTTCTCATTCAACGACATCAATGAGTTCTCAATGGAGGAACTCCACGGGTTGCGTTCGTTGAAGCAACTTGACTTATCATACAATCGCATCCAGCGACTGTTGCCCAGCGCTCATGTGTCGGAGCTGCCGTTAATAGAGTTGCGTCTGGATCACAATCACCTCATTACCCTGGACGCAGCACTAGCAGGATTGGGTAATCTGCGCATACTCAGCCTGCCCAATAATCGCATTGAGCAAATATTGCCGGGCGACTTCAATGGAATGCATCGCCTGGAGATGATAGACCTAACGGACAATCAGCTCGACGAGCTGAAGCAACTGGAAACGGTAAGAAAGATAGGGAGATGTGAAGAGAACGTTAGAGACTATGATGATTCTTCTTAATTCACAGACTATTCTGCCGAATTTGAAGGTGCTAAAGGTGGCCTACAACAACATAACCAAACTAGAGCGCGACTTCTACGGATTGCCCGTGCTGTGTCAGGTCAATCTGACGAGCAACCACATCACAACCATCTCGAGCGAGCTCGTCACCAACACGCGCTGCAAGAATCACAATGTGCCTGGCAAACTGGAGATACATCTGGATGGTGAGTAGGGTCTACCACAAAAAGGTTTTCCCATCAGAAGGGTCTTCCATTTAGAAAGGTATATTCAGAGCAATAACTATGGCTTGACAAAGCAACTAATCCCGAAACACCGAAGCACGTCTTGACAGTATGGCCGGCTCTGGCTCTCAAAAGAAATGTATCGCTAGGCAAGCACCTTCTGGGGTTTAACGAGAGAAGGTCGATAAGGTGTCCAGGCAAAAGTATGCATTTCCTTAGATACTGTTCTGGACAGGGAGATATTATGTAATGTCAGCAGGGGAACATTAGATACACAGTACAGTAGGTAGTACATCTTCCCAACATACGAACTAGATAAATATTGAAATATAGTGAAACTTATTTTAGCTACCTTCTATTCTGGATACCACTTGATACACCTAGCTATAAACTAGCTAATGCTCCTCTCTTAATCCGACCTCTGATCCTTCTTGCAGATAATCCCATTATGTGTGATACGCGCCTTAACGAGCTGTGCCGCCTGATGATCGCGCAAGATGCCCGCATTCGCGGCCGCTCGGCATGTTTCGAAAACGATCAGGAGGTTTGCACGGTGCTGCCGATGCTATACCCCATCGATCCCATTGATCTGTCGATGCTGGTGGCCAAGCTGAAGATTAGCTCTGCTGATGCAGATGCAGATGTCAAGCCGATGGTCCAGGTGCTGATGCCGGCATCGTCGACACCGATACTGATCAAGAATAACGACGAGTTGCTGCCGCCGATCATAGCGACGTTGGGCCAACCGATCATCAATCCGGTCATCATAGGTACGCCATTACCGGTACCATTGATGCTGACCACCACCACCACAACAACGACGACGCCTGCGCCCGCTATTGAGATCGATACAACAACAATAACGACAACAAGTTCAACAACATCGACAACAACTTCGACAACGCCACCGCCTGCAACAAGCCCGACCACAATCCAAATCCCTATCGTGGAAATGGTAACCACGACCGCGCCGACAACGATCACAAGCAGCACCTCGATGCCACAACCGAATGACACACTCGTATTGGACATAGAGGAGCCGCATCTGCATCCAAATGAGACGCAGGAGAATCATGGCAACGCGATCCCCAACAACAACTCTTCAAGTGACGGCGCCGAGCTGCCGTTGCCAACAGGTGAACACCAAGTGTCTCAGTCAGAGCAGGTGCAGCTGCAACAGACGCCGTTGGTGGAGGCCGGCGAACGTGTGGTGGAACACGTGGCCGACACGGTGCCCGACACTGTGGCCAAGACGGAGTACGAAACTGTGGTGTACATACCCAATGTGCTGCTGGCTCCGCCGGCGACGCCGCCGTCGAGTAAGACAAACCTGCTCGAGGAGGACTCACAGGATTCGCAGTCGAACTCGGTGCTGCCCGGCGACTTGGAGCATGCGGCACAGGATCTGCAAATACCAGAGGAACCGCCGGAGGAGTGAGCCGGCGGCAAGGATTAATCCAATCCATAAAAGGCGCTGGCAACTGTTGGTGGGACGTGGACGTGGGCGTGGGCGATGGGCTTTGGGGCCACGTTGGGTGTGGCATGCAATCGGGCAGCGAAACGAACCGTTTTTTGATTTTATGTTCTAAGTTTAGTTTAGTTTCGATTATGATTTGATTTAAGCGAGATTCGAGTTCATCTTTTTGAGTTGAGTTAAGATTTGTGTGGGATTAGTTTGGAAAGCAAGAGATCGTGGCCCATCGACAGACGCAACGGGACGAAATGGGACGGACTTCAGGTTTAAGTTGATCGATTGCTCAAGCGGGGTGCGAAGATTTATCGATAGCAATTTGCGCGGCCAGCCAGGGAAATAGGGACAGCGATATCGAATATATCGAATATATTTAATAAATGTAAACACAGATGTACGTTGGAAAGTTACAAGTAGGTACTTAGAGTTAAAGAGAAAAGAAACACAATAATAACAACAAACACACACATAATCTGTTAACATAAAATAACAGAACACACCCACACAAAGAGACACATGCACTCACAGAACCGTAGCGACGCACACATACACTGAGAAGAAAATATATTGTTATCAGTTGGTTAACGAATGAATTTAGTTTGTAGCGCGTAATTACATATATAAAAAATGAAATGGTATTCTAAATAAAGTCGTAAATAAAAAAAGAAAACTTTACATTAATTTCCCATCGAAACGGCTTATAGGTTTGAATTCAAAATTAGTTAACAGTTGCTAACAGTTAATAACAGCGCCATAACAGAGCTATGCTTTATTTTCGATTAACACTGTTATATATCTCAATAAATGAAAGTAATCGAATGTATAAATTATTTAACTGTAACGAAATTGTATTTTGAATTGAAAATATTGTTTCAAGTAAATAACAATTACTAAACGATTAAACTTTGGTTTTTTACTTACTATATTTTAAATTTACAATAATATTGACATGCGTCCGACGCTAATGCGGAATAAATGTGTTTTAAATTTAGCAAAATATTAATATTTTTATATGCCAAACCCTCGTATTTGATTTATAACTTATAATCTAAAGTGATTGTATATTTATCTATATTGATGTGTGTAGATTATCGATTGAACTATTTGTTAATCGATAGTTGGCAGCACTGCTCACGCACTGGTGCTGTTCTGCGTTATATCGATATTTCTTATTGCAGTACCATCTCAGCGAAAGGAGACGGAGCAAAACAGCAGCAAAAAAGAAAGCAAACGCAAAAGCCATACAAAACAAGAAAATCATTGCTCCGTTCTTTATATTATATTTGGCATTAATTCGTCGTGTACTGTGCAATTAAAAGTGTTAACATCGCCTCCGACGTTTATTATTTTCATTTTATATATCGTTTATCAACTGCAACGCAAGTTTGTTGACGTCGCCGTTGTTGTCATTGTCTTGTGACTATCGCGCATTCGAAAAGAAAGTCGTCAAAATATAAAACTAGCTGGGTGGAGTACGAGTTGCCGTTGTTTCTTGGGGCTACAGACACACACACACATAAACATACAGCAACACACTCACGCAAAAAGCAACAATAAATACGGAATAACTGCAGCAGTGGAACCCAGGGCGGAGAGCGAGCAATAGAGAGAAGTGCGACAGAGAAAGAGAGCAAGAGAGTGAGAGAGAGAGAGAGAGAGAGAAAGAGTTACAGAGGAAGAGTCAGAAGCATTGCAGCAGTGCCAGCAGGTAAGCAGCGGACGTGGGCAGCACTTTGGGAGCATTTCTCTTCAGTTCATTTTCTATATATACTTATTATATATACATGTATTTGTTGCTGGCACATTTAAAAGCAATTTTTTGTGTTCCGTTTTATTGATTTCGATATATATCTATTTACTATTTTGCCATTTGTTTATGCATCTGGCTGGCTGTGAATTCAACAACAACAACAAACAGTCGGAGCATATTGTACATACACTGTATATATGACATACGTTTGTATGTATGTATGCGTGTGTGTGTCTATGTGTGTGTTGTTGTTTCCTGGCATTTTATTTTGAATTTCTTGTTTTTTTTTCGTACGAAAATGATTATAAAATTATTCACTTCTAAGCAGTGTAATCTTTAACAGTTCATAGTTCTTCCTTTTGTTTCTGAAGTCGTTTGATAACAGTTTTCATATATTCAGTTGTTATTGTTGTTGCTTTGTGTTTTTTTATTGTTGTATATCCGCCGGTTCGTTGTCGCCGCATCGCCACCGCCGACGCCTTGACGCGCTTAGTCATCGGACTCGGCTCGTTTGGAACAGGTTTATGTTGCCCACTTCGCCCCAATAGAAATGAGTAATGAAAATAGAGTTTCGCATATTTGAGTGTGTGTCATATCAGTAGTGCCTCCCTCCTCGTAGTACTCGCTAGTTTCTTTATACTCTGCAATAACAAAATCTATCTAATCGCATTTAATTCCAAACGTTATCACCCAGCACAGCAAAATACTAGAGCATACGCACACGAACGCACAGCAGGCACGCACACACACGAACATTACACACAGTGCACTCACAAATGGAACACACACCATGCACACGCCCCATATTGTACGCCCGTATGCACAACAGATGCAGCTGCGGCACAAGAACTAGCGAGAGACACTGTACAAGATATACTGAGAGAGAGAGAGTGGGAGAGAGAGAGCGTTCTATGATCGCGTCTGCACAGTGGATCGCACAGTGTAAACAACTGGCTAAGCTGACCTTCGGCTAGACATGTTTCCCCATTATCGATTCCATCAGTTCGCAATGCTACGCTAAACGATAAACGGACAGGGAGACAGACAAACAGAGGCATAAAAGGGTTCATAATGGCATTAGAAAACAACAGTGCAAATAAAAAATATGCACACATACTACACAACATCTCATCTCAGCTGAGGAATATTTTTGCCTCTAATGCGTCACAGTGAGGCACTTGTTCGTATTCACATTTAATTCACATCACGCATTCGCATATTAAACGGACAAACACTCCGTCCGTTCAGTCGTTCAGTCTCGTTTGTGATCTCGATCTCGATAAAGCGTAGTTCTCCCTCACTCTCAGTTGGTTTGTAGAGTGTGCGGAGCTTCCGTTGCTCTGAATTGTTTTTTTCGACGTTCATTGAACTTGAAGTGCTTTGGAGTGCGCGACTCAAGGCTCTTCGTGCTGCACAAATATTTTTGGCAATAAAAACGTCGCTGTCGCTGTCGCCGTCGTCGTCGTCGCCGTCGCCGTCGCAACGTAAAGTCAAGTGCAAAAATAAAGCGCCACAACAAAGGAAAAAGCAACCCGTTGTCACACCCCTCAGCAATTGCTCTCTCTCTTCGTTGCCTTCTCTCTCTCTGTCTCTGTCTCTTTCTAGTACATACCGTAGACATGTTCAAGTTCAGAGCAAACGCACCTAAGTACCCTCACTACCCCCCTCTCAATACAATCCAATTGGACTTCATTTACTTGCATTGTTTTTGTTTCTTTTTGCGCGGCATTTAATTGAATTATTCGTTGTCTCGCCTGCTTCTTCTTATTCCTCTTCTTCTGCCCCTGTCTCGGTTTCTGCTTCGACGTGTGCGTAGCGCAAACAAAACAAACAAAAACAAGCAAACAAACCGTTAACCACTGGCCCGCATCCGATCTTCACGCACTGCCCATTACAGTGAATGCCCGCAGTGCGGTCAATGAATCTCAGGAGATGGAGAGAGGGGAGAAGAGAGGGAGAGGAAGAAAGAGAGAGACAGACAGAGAGAGAGGCATAGGCATACCCGTTTGACAGGTCTCGCGATCAAAGATCGGAGCTTTTCAACTTCGAGTTCTACACGAAGTTTGCCGGCTACTCTACTCCCCTTCACCTTCTCTTTTCCTCTGCTCTCCTCTTCTGCTCTGTTCTTCTCCTCCTCTTCGTGTCAGCTCTCCTCTCCCCTCCAATATATGTGTCAAGTGCTTAAGCAATGTAGAATTTCAACTTGTTTTCCATGTCGAAATGTCAAGTTAGTCAGAAAGAAATAAGAAAATAAACTTTTATGTTATCAGAGATATCTCTTATCATATCAGTAGAAGATGTCGTCGAGTGTGTGTGACGTACTTGCTGGGGTTGCTACAGCTCAGCTATCGGTTAAAAAATGAGCCATACTTTCAGAACTCTCGCTTACTCTGCTAAGAAACTTGGTACAGTAGAATTAGTATTAGTTTTATTTCAGTTATACGGACTTTCTCGATAATAAATGGCATTGCATGCGCTATAATTTCCTCGACTTGCCGTGCATAACGCAGCTTAGCAGCAATTTTCCTATTCCCCACTCACAGACACACACACACACAATCACACCTTCCGCTATTTCCGACATTTAAACTACCCGGTTCCATGTTTTATTTCTGTTTGTTGCATTTCTATGGCTTCTTTGAAATTTGAACGAGTGCATAAAGAAGGGTACAATGGCTTAGTTAGGCTTTGTAGACTATTTGGATGTTTAGACTTCATTGTGATTATATAATTATAATATAATAATTCAAATATATAATTATAATTATTGTAATGTATACAATTAATGTATATTTCATTTCCTGTTACTTCTTTTCTGATAAAAACTCATTTAGAATCGTTATAATTCTTTCTATTTCTCTTTCTCTTTTGCTTAATTAGAGAGTATCTCTCGTTCGTTATTGTTTTACCTTTCGTTGATTGTTTTTTTACTGTTGCCCTATCATTTTCCACCAAGCATATTTTGTTTGCCCGCAAATTAAATTATCCATTTCTCTATTCGGTCTGGCTGCAGTTGTACGAGGGGCCGGTCGTCTCTCCGTCGCCGTCTCTGCCTGCTCAGAGGTCTGTTTGGAGTCGAGGTGCAGGCTTGATCTTGGACCCCATCTCTTATATAGTTAATCTGTGTTCACTCGTATGATTTTTAGTTGTTTGTTGTTCTGTTTCGTTTCGTTTGTTTTCTTTTTCTGCCCTCGATGCTGTGTCATACTTCCAGAAATTAAAATACTTTAATCTTTTGATGTGCTTTTTACAGTTGCACAACCAACAACAACAACAAGAACAGCAACTAACAACGACAATTGTTTTTATCCATATATATATATATCTACATACATACTATATATGTACTTTTATACTATGTATTTTGATTGTATTATCTTGTATCTCATACTTAGCTTGCTTTGGAGCACTTAAACAGCAAAAACAAAACTAAAACCAAAACCAAAAAAACAAAATAAATAAAAAGCTAAAGAAAATTGCGCAAAACCTCAAGCAATAATTAAAGAAAACACCTTCTATATATAGCATATATATAGAGAAAGAAAAGAAATCAGAAACTTATATAGAAAAAACAAGCTACTCTCTCGTATAAGTCAAACGCAAAAACAAACGAAAAGTAAGTCCCCATATTTTCTTTGCATTTCATTTAATAAACACACCGTCGAATATTTCCCAAATATAATAATTATAAATAAATATGATATCACACTAAAGCAATTAACAGATTTAACATATGTTATATGTCTACGCTACTTGAAGCTGTCTCTAGAGGGGCCTGATGGCAAGTGCAATGGTATCAAGGGAGATCAGTTTATAACAGATCAGATCAGTTCTCTTCTTGGATAGTTGCACCTGCTGTAAGACTATTCTATGTGTTCAGCTTCTGAGTTCGAATTCGATTTCAAGTATAGTAGCCAAGCTTAATTTGAGCAATGACACTGGCATTTGTGTTTTTGACTTTCGACACTACACAACACACACACACGCACACACATACATAGAAAGACAGGCACAGAGAGACACATGTAAACACACACACATACAAGCAGCACAACTCTATCATCGAAGTAATCAGGCTCCCCACGGACATTGGATGCGCGCCTGTGCAATATATTGGGATCTTATTGTTTTTTTTCGTGTTTGTGTTTTATTCAATTCCATTCATATTTATTATATATCTAATATTGTAATGTGTGTGTGTGTGTCTGACAATCATTTCAATACAAAATTCACATTTAGGTAGAGATAAACCTGGACAAAAATATAACCAAATTTACAAATTACTGAACAAAACAAACGATTTGCAAACGATAAACAACAAAACGCGAAATCAATTTTGAATTACCACAATACCCTGTAGTAGCAGACACCATAGCCTGATCACAGTCATGTTAACACATCTCTCCACTCTTCTCTTCGTCACACAGTGAGAAAACAAAAAGACGATATGCAGGTCAATGTCGCCGGACTACGCAGAAACATCAAGAACCTCGCGCACAACTATTCGGATGCACAGGTAATGCACCAGAGAATCCTCTCCAATTCAATTGTTCTTCATCTAATTGTTTGTTTATGTTGCAGGTCAAGGTGCGCGAAGCAACTTCCAATGATCCATGGGGGCCATCGGCCACAATAATGGCCGAAATCGCTGATCTGACGTACAATGTAGTTGCCTTCTCGGAGATTATGCAGATGATATGGAAACGACTGAACGATCATGGCAAGAACTGGCGGCATGTCTATAAGGCACTCATACTCCTCGAGTACCTCATCAAGACGGGCACCGAGAAGGTGGCGCAACAATGCAAGGAGAACATCTTTGCCATACAAACGTTGCGTGAGTTTGTCTACTTTGAGGAGGGAAAGGATCAGGGTACGCATGTCCGTGAGAAAGCCAAGCAGCTGGTGAACCTACTGAAGGATGATGAGCGGCTGAAGAACGAGCGAGTGAAGGCGCTGAAGGCCAAAGAAAGATTCGCACTGCATCCGAGTGGATTTGGCAGCGATGGTTACATCGATATGCCACAGCGCGATTTGCCGCCGGGTTGGCAAGAAGAACCGCCCAAGAATGCGTCCGAATTGGAGATGGTGCGACCCCAGACCGCAGGCGAAGAGGAGCTACAGCTGCAGCTGGCGATGGCAATGTCGCGGGAAGAAGCCGAACAGGAGGAGGCCAAGCGACGCAGCGATGATGTGCGACTGCAATTGGCGCTCAGCCAGAGCGAGCAGGACTTTAAGTGAGTGCAAAGAATGTTAAAAGGTTTTTCTAGGTGATTCTAACTCATTGTCTTAGCAGGGATTCAAGTGGACGACCAATAGCGGCGCCCAGGAAGGAGGAGCAACAGCAACAGAGCCACCTGCTTGACTTGCTGGATATCTCGCTCGGCGCGACTAGCATCTCAAGTCCACCTCTGGGCGCTGCGGGTGGTGCTGCTGTGGTAGATCCATGGGCTGCGCCACCGGCTCGTGCAGCTAGCCAGCTATCGGATCCATGGGCTGGCAATAGTCAGCCACAGGCGGATCCCTGGCAAACGTCAGCGGCGGCGCCACCACCACGTACTATAATGAGTGCTGGTGTTCCGATGGGTGCAGTAGTTCCAGCTCAACCAATGGGCGCTCCCAACGATGCCTGGGGCTTGCGTGCACACTCACCCTCCGTGGCATCTGGCTCCTCCAACGAGGGATGGCTGCAGACGAACGGCAATGCCAACCAAAATGGTGGACGAGCATCAGCTGCTGGTGCTGCTGCCCCCGTCGATGCTTGGTTGACGAAAACGACTGCGGTGCCTGCCTATGCAGCACCAGCAGCGGCGCCACGTGTGGCTACCAATGGCAGCTCAGCAGATCCTTGGCTAGCAGAAGCGCAGCCTGTAGCAGCACCAGCAGCAGCAGGGACCTCAGCAGATCCTTGGGCATCATCGCAGCCAGCGCCAGCAGCTCTAGATGATCCCTGGAAGGCACTGCAGACAGGCGCCGTCAAGGTGAGTTACCTTAACCCATGAAAGTCTTAGATGAATATCTGACTATACCTCCCACTTCTTGTAGAAACAATCGCCCGACTTTGATGAGTTCGACTTGATAACCAATCGCAATAAAAGCGGCGAACCAAACAATTCCAGTGCCTCCAACAACAACAACTGTAAGTCAAACTGAAATGGGAAAATGAATTTTCAAAATGATAACCCAATCCCATGTTGTATAGCTTCGCTGCTAGATGATATGGATCCGCTTTCCTCAAACTATGGCAGCAGTTCAATGCATCCCTCAACAGGTGCCACGGCAAAGAAACCCCTAAAGGATCCACACTCATTTCTGGGCGAGAACTCGGCGCTGGTCAATCTGGATAATTTGATCAAGCCAATTGCGCCGCAGACACAGTCAGGACTTGCGCCAGCCTACAATCCCTTTGCCGACAATGTGATGCCGCCTAAGACGAATCTATTCCAGCAACAGCAGCCAGCCGTGAGTACCCAATAACTGACAGTAGAAATGGTTAGCTCATTAAGTTATCTGTATCCAGGTGCCGTCCATCAATCAGTTGAAACAGCAGCCGCCCTTTGCAGTTAACATGAACCAGGATCCCTGGGCGCCAGCCAGCGGCGGTGTCAGTGCAGCTTCTCAGGTGAGTGTGTGTGCGTGTGTGTGTGTGTGCGAGTGTCTGTGCCGTCGGTGTTGTGAGCGGACTACGATTTAGATATTTAGTTAGGACAGTATAATGTATCTTTACCTTTCTGTCTCTATCTCTGTTCTTTGAGGTTTTCTCTGATCTCTCTAATCTCTATTTTCGTTTGGTAATCTTTTCTTTTCGATATACTTTACATATTCGTTATCCTTTCATGCATTTTGTTTCCTTCTTTCGTACATTTGCTTTGCCTATTGTCATCATACGTTTTGAGCAACTGTTGCATGCAACATCCAAATCCGAATCCCCATCCCTCATCAATTCCCTATGCCCCACATAGCCCAAGCAACGTCCGACCAGCTTGAAGCTGACCGATGACTTTGAGTTGCTGAGTGCATTCAGTAAACCCCCCTATCAATCTCCCTCAATCCACAGCCGCCAAGCAAGCAAATCTACAACAATCCACCTAGCGACAAAAATAGCTTCATCAACAACAACAACAACAACAACCATAGCATCTATAGCTCCGACTATAGCCGCAACTACTATAGTCCCAGTGTGGAGAGTATTCGCAACATGGACATCATGAACGACACGCCACCAGAGCGTTCCTATCAGTTCCCAAGTCCCTCGGCACCCTCGGTGGGTTCCTACAACAGCAACTATGCCACGCCGGCGATGGCGACGGCGGTGGCGGGCTATTCCAGCTACACTCAGTGCTATAGCAGTGCCCTCTCTGAATCTCTGGCCGAGACACCGGGCATTAGCATAACCCCGTTGGAGTATGACAACAATATTGCAGCCAGTTACTATGGTGGAAACCCGCACAGTGGTGGTGCCACAGCTGGTCACAATTGCAAGCTGGAAGTGAGTGAAGAGACGAGCTTCGTTCGTTGTTCGCTCTGCCCCGTCGTGTTGTTGTTGACTAGTTGCGCCCAAACACAAACACAGATTTGCGATTTGCTGTTGTTGCTTGGCTTGAGTTTTTATTAAGTTTGTTTGTTGATTTAGTTGTTTTAATTTGTGCTACTATATCATTTACTCCAGCTAGCAAAAGAAACTAGAGAAAAGGGGAATGAAACCGATTGAATTAACTGCCAACTGTTTGTTGTTAAGTTCTATTGTTTGTCTGTTTGTCTATAACATATCAAGAAGATACCTTGGGGTATTTGAATATTTTAATATCGGATCTAGAAAGATACCTCGATATCATTGAGTATTCAATAATATCGCTCATTTAGAATTGAGTTCCGAATCTTGTGCGATTTAGTTAAGTTTATCTCATCATACAAGAATTTGATGTGATCTTAAGGTATAATTACAAAGAAAATACCTTCAGATCATTGCGTATTCATCAATATCGATCTAGAAGATACCTTTGAATCATTGCGTATTCATTTGTATTGATAAATAATTATCTTGGTGTCTGTTCGCTCATTTAGGATTGAGTTCCAAATCTTGTGCAATTTAGTATCTTATAACATACAAGTGCTTTATCTTCGAATGCCTCAATCGGTCTGTCGGTTTCATTCCCTGCTTTATCATGTTAACAAACTCTTAACCAAGCAGCTGCTCTGCCTAAAGAATTACACAGTTGATCAGTTGATAATATTTTCTAATTGTAGCCAACAATGGAGGCTTGGACGCTTAAATAAAACACAAAGATATATGCATAATGCAATACAATGCAAATGGGTAAAATGTTTATTACGAATGTGCATGCATCTGCCACATACTACATACTAGATACTATCTACAATATCTACATAATATATAACCTATATTCTAGTATGTGTACAGCAAAAACATCTATCCAATATTGAAACAAAAACACACACAAACTAACCAAAGTAATCAGTTGGTGTTGTCATACTAACCGTAGTTGCTAGTTAGTGTTGCATGTACTTAGTTTTTTGCTTGCTTAGGCTACAATTTAAATCAATATTTCGACTTCCTTTACTAATTTCTAATTGAATTCTTGCAGCAAAACAACAACATGCCATGGATTAAGCCGGAGGCAGCCGCCACAAATCCGTTTTTGTCATAAGTCGATGGATGCAATCAACCAACTAACCAATCAATCAATCAATCAATAGGCAGCAACTTACAGCAGCTGGTGATAAACTGCGACAGCAAGAACAACAATGGCAGAAACAACAAAACGATCAATAATGCCGACTATGATCTGTGAATGGCGCATGCAGCTGAATCTAATCACAATAAGAACAAGAACAAGAACAAGATTGACAACTAGCAGAAGAGCAGCGACAACAACAAAAGCAACATTGCGAAAGCGATTTAATGATTTCATTGATTACTAAATTATGTGTAAGAAAGTATTATTAAACTGTAAACAATTGTGATGTGTTTGTTGTAACTGTTAACTGTATAAAGAGCAACACCTACAACAGTGTAGCAACAACACAAAATGAACTGTGAGTTATGTGCAGCTTTCTTTCCAAAACAGTCATTCATAGATCTGTAGAAGAAGTACTACTTGAAACCAACTCCCAATATGTATAATATAAAGAGCAAGAGAATCAATGTAAAGTGTCCAGTTTGTTCTCCTAGTTCGAAATCTATTTCATCAGCTGTTGCCAAGTTGTTGTCGAGAAAGATAAAACCAAAAATCAGAGAAATCAGTTTATTGAAAGCCAGAAAATACTGCGTAAAGGAAAAGATTGTTATATAGCTTTAAAAAAGAATAAGAGAAAACCTTTTGGGGGCAAATTCGCATTGACTAGAAGAAAAATGTTCGTGTTTGTGCTTTTTGTAATTGTAAACATTTTTTAAAAAGTTTTTTACGTTTATTGCGATATTTGTTTAGGGGGCGGCGCACGGCAAAAAAAAACAAAAGAACAGAAAACAAAAAACGATAGATTACGAAACATTTTTAAACACAATTTTTGTGTGAGTTTTTTAAATGGAATGTTTTGTGTGCGTTTGTGTTTCAAATATCTACTTTGGGGCTACACCTATCAAAATGCAATGCCTTTAATTTTTGCTGTTGAACATTTTTATAGCAAATAGTTTAAAATTTACACCACAACAACAACGGAAACAAAATAAATACTATTAATAAATGAGAAAAAGCTAAAAAGTGGAGGAGGAAGAGGAAGATGGAATGAATTATCGTATACATTTAGGCTAGAATACGTAAAAATTGTATAAGCGTAAATTAATGATAACAAAATATATAAAAACCAATTAAGAACAAAAACAACAAATGCCTAAGAAATTTACACACATGCCTACACACACGCATACGAGCATACACACAACACATATACATATATGGACACCTGCCTACCTTACACACTTGCTAACCCAGTAAAGTTTTCCCCACATATTTTCATATTAAAATTGCCCATTTTGTTTGCCTCATTTCGTCTGGTTAGCAGGAGGTGATGCTCGCTGCTTGCACAATCCATGGAAGGGGCCCCGAAAGGGGCCGAAGGTGCTAAACGCTCCTCGAGCGCCTCGTGGAGCTGCTCACACCTCGCCTGTCGTTTTGCCCGGCAGCAACCACTTGACAGCCAACTCAACACTTTTGTGCAGCAGCTGGAGGAGATCGAGCCGATGCTGAAGTTGCGACTGGGCACGATTATGTTAATTTTGGGTGGCAGAGGGGGAAGGGGCTATGCGGTGCCTGCTGCCCCAGCGTCGTCAGATCGCAGCGGCATTAACGGAGCACGCCCACCGCATATGGCGGCAGTGATATTTGGCCAGCTATGGGATGGGATATAGCTGAGGATGGGGACTGACTGTGGCAATGTGTGCTGTGTGTGGTGTGTGTTGCGCAAGTGGTTGCTCGACGCGATTTGGTTTTGATATTTGACATGCGCTGGGGGCCATCAGGAAACTTCGTTTAAATGAAATCAAAAGTGCACAAATACATAATTTACACACAAATTTGTAATCAACTAAATACATGCTGCGCATACGTGTACATATGAGCTGCAAATACCTGCATCTGTGTCTGTGTGTGTGTGTTGCAAGCTGAAGACTTGTGTCAAATTAAGAAAGCATGAGAGTGAGACTAGCTTCCGTATGGGATGTAGCTGTCCATCTATGATTTCATGCATTACAGTAAGTATACCTTGCTAATCTCTTGTGTGTCTCTTTTTAATGTCACTGTATGTATCCCCCATAAGTAGTATGTACATCCATCTATATGTACTATATATCTATATATGCGAATCTTTCTAACATCCAGCACTCTCTTATCTATCATGTATTACAGTAAGTATCGCTTATCTTCTCTTATTTGTCTCTAGTAAATGTTTCTGTATAGTATATACGTATATACCCCATGCGTAGTATATCTCCATAAGCAAATCTCTTTAATATACGGCACATACATCTTTCTTATCTCTTTCTCTCTTGTATCTAGTTTATCTATCTAACACATATCTGAATCAGAACTATAGTTTCAATTTTCGCAACTTTGACCTCTTTAAAGATATGCAAAGTGGACAAGAAACTACCAGTTTGCAACTCGTTTAAGAACTGAAATATTTATGATATGACTAGCGGTTCTTGGATGAGCAGTAGGTCAAAGCTTGCGAATATTTCTTCTTTGAAAACTTGTTATAACAAGTCTACAAATATAGTTGAGGAGTTATTTATTATTATTAATATAGTTGGTTATTTTTGGAAAGTTAAAGGATGTAAATAAAAATTAAACTATCTGTGTGGAAGAAATGACTGAGATCTAATAGATATGCCATTTAATTCAAGTCTTGTACAAGGGTTTGGAACCAACCACCTACCTACCAAGTTATTTCTCATATTAGTAAATAATTTCAGTGTTTAAAGTTTTACTGTTAGAAATCAAAACATTCTAAAAAGTTATTATAATTATTATTTCAGCACCATTTCTATAACATACTTGATCCAATAATGCTTAACTTTGTGTTAGTAAAAGTTAAGAACCAATATATCTACAAAGTTTCTTCTGATTCTACAAACTTTTCAATCTGTATAAGTTCCTAGTTTTATATCCAGTTATTTCCTATTTAAGTATCTCAAACACATTCACATTATTCATATTTCAAAAGTCTTTATTTAGTTTTCAATTGAGTTCTACGCCTACAGAACCTATGAGTGCTTCCTGATGGCATCGTTTATCCAGTCGATATACTGCCTGATATCCACATATACTCCGGGGAAGTTGTGATCCGCACAGCCTATGCCAAAGGAGACTACGCCGTATAGCCTGTCTCCCTTGGTCAGCGGTCCTCCCGAGTCTCCTGAGCAGCTGTCGTGGTTGCGTCTCGCGGCACACATCATCTTCGGGTAGATGCTAACACCTCCTTCTCGGTACATACGCCTGCAACGACTCTGCGAAATCTTGTTGACCTTTGTGCCACGCAGATAGCGTTGCACATTGATGGCCGTCTCCTTGCCCAGTCCCCAGCCACTGACCAGGAAGCTCTTGGGCAGCTGTTGCTCCTCGACGAGAGGCAATCTGACTCTCCTCACACAGTCGCCAAAGCGAAGAGGCCTCTCGACTCGCATCAGTGCCAGGTCGTTCTTCATTGATTTGCTGTTGTAGTCCGCGTGTTGCACGACGAGCTTCACACGAAGCAACTGTCCGCCACGACGCTGCTGATCGGACCCCACGCGCACTGTAAAGCCACGCCCCTTGGTGCCTTCCACACAGTGGGCGGCTGTGAGTATCCATTCGCGGTTAATGATGCTGCCGCCGCATACAAATAATTCCCTATGATGCAGTGCAGCCTGATAGGGGGCAACACGGCAGGAGATGCGTTTTCCATTCACAATGCGCACAGGCAAAGCATCCTCCTGCTCCGAGAGGAAGGCGATGATGGGCGTGATGGGGAAGTCAGAGCGCACCAAGTGGGTGCCATTGTTGTAGAAGTAACCACCATCGTGCTGCACCACATCGTTATTCCGCAAGGCTTCACTGGCAGCCAGAATAAGGCTAAAGATTCCCGCCAAAACGAGACGATTCATTGTTGATCCACACTGCGCGACGATCGCTGAAGAACTGCGAAGAAACACGGGCAGCTCATCACCTTTTGACCCCGCCGAGTATGCTAATTAGCGTGATTTTTGTTAAGCGAAACTAACTGTAAATTAACCATTGATTCTCTGCGATTCTCTGGCTGAAGAGAGTCTCTCGTGACGCAATCAGCAACTGCGAAAGTGAAATGAGCCGCAGGTAAAAATCTAATGAATGCAAATTGAGAAATCTTTTTCCCCATGCGCAAATTCCTCCATAATTTCAGTGACTCCTCTTCCTCCTTCTCCTACTCCTCTATCTCCTCTTTTTCCCCTCTTGCCAATTTGCCTCTTTCAGTACATAAATCTCTCTCTCTTTCTCTCCCCAACAAAAAACCGCCAAGTAGCAGTTGCTGCAGAAAGGGGGAGCCAGTGGGGGCAGCTGCTTTAGCTTGGCTACTGTTTGGCCATTTTTGGTAGGGCGCCGCTTCCGCATGGCACATGCCATACGAGAGAGGCAGAAAGAGAGAGAGAGTGGGGTGAAGAGGGGGAGGTGGGGGATCAAGACATAACAATAAAACGATTAATTTCATGTGCATTTTTGCGAAATTTAATTATGTGCGAAATCTCAGCTAGACAATGCTTCAAGCAGTCAGAGAAGGGGAAAGCGGGTGGGAAAGGGGAAGGGGGCGGAGTACTGGCAGCAGGAATAATTAGGTATCCGCAGTGCAGAAAGTGAAAGGAGCACTCCATAGAGCCTGGACAAGGCGGGCGATAATGATCGTAAAGCTGGCCAAATTTATTTGCCACTGATGCGTATGGAAATTTATATAAAGACTTCCCAGAGACAGAGACAGGGACAGCATAGCACAGGGCAGGCAGAAAGAGACAGCAGTAGGAGGAAGGTTCAGTTTGAAACTAAACAATCTTGGAAATCTTAAGAGCTTATGGTTAGTTTCTTCTCTTTCTTACGCATGCTGAAACTTAGAAATCTTATGAGTTCCACAACCTTCATTTTAACTTATTTTTCTTATGGAAATCTTTAGACAGAAAGAGACAGCAGTAGAGGGAAGTTTACAGTTTGTATTTAAGCTGTAGTTAATGTGCATAAATTGTAGTTGGATTTATATTTCTACTCATCCTTTTATAAGGCATTCTACAACTTGGAACGCAGCTTGATATCATAATAATTTGAGCTAAACTAGCACAACAACCTTTCCCTGTCCTTGTCTTCCTCTACCTCTCTCTCTCTCTTTTGCTCACCTATTAAATTATGTTGCAGCTGTTTTAGCTTGACGTCTGTATTGACTTCTTCATCTTTCCGCCACATTTCCCGCTAAAAGCGTGAAAAATTGTAATTTTTATGCTTTAATTAAAAAATCTGTCGGGTTTGAGTTTACTGCGCGCTCATTAATGGGTTTCTATGGCAACGAAATCACGCTTCGCATAGCATGAACCAACACACACACACATACACCTAAGTATACATATTATATATATGTGTTGACGATATTAGGCATGATCAGTATGATCAGCTTGATGCCTGCTGCACCTCTTGACAAGCCAAAAGGCTCCGCCGACAGCAGACTTCATTATTAATTTTGGTGGTTTTTTGTTTTCTTGGCAGTATGTTGCATAATGTGGCTAACACGCCTCGAGTGTCTGTTTCTGACAAATTGATTTTTAATTATGGCTTGTCATGGGAGAGAAAAGAAATATAAACCAGACAGTTCTGAGAATTAAGATCCTTAATAGAATTCGTTGGCTGCTTGCCAATGTAGAAGGAACCTTAATTAAAGTCGAATGAGGAAACTTTATTACGTATCCCAACTTCAGGTGTGCTTCAGACTTCATTCATATATCATTATAAATACTTATTATAGTAATACCACAGTATAATAATAATATTATATTGAATATAAGTCATAATAAGTTCATGCGTTATTCAGTATAAGTTAAAATTGTCTTTAAAACTTCATTTTTACAGATCTCAGAAATTACATTAGAAATACAATATGACTGTTTTTATTTTAGAATATAATAAATATACTATAATATAAATATATAATAAATAGGAATACTACAGTTAAGCAATTATTTTTATTCCTTTTCTTTACAGTAAACATAGAAATTCAAATTCTTTTTCATTTCTAATCGTAAATCTTTAAGATTTTACAACTTTATCCCTTTTTATTTGCTCTAAACCTCATCTGTTCATCTCCAGCACGTTGCTCATTTCTCAAATCTTCCAGAGTTCTTTCCCTCGAATACTAAAGTCAGTGCCTCAATGGGGGATTGTGTATTGGGGGAGACTCATTCACAATTAAGCTGTTCAATTGAAATATTGCAACTTTCATTTTCGAAACATTTCGCTGCCGCAAGGCGGTAATTGAAACATATATTTCGCAGTATAAAATCACGTCGGACCAACACTCGAACACGACATCAAGTCGACGAGGTACTGCTCTACCTGCTCTACCCCTCCCCTGCCATCCTCCTCTGCCCATTAAAATCTCTGCATAGTCGGCAATTTCACCCATTTCGCACGTTCCACAAGCAAGTAGAGAAGCAGGCAGAGAGAAGATGGGAGGGTGAGAGAGAGGGGGAAAGAGGCAACGTGGGCCACCTCATCGTCGGCAATGTTAGTTAATCATTTAATTTCATTGCACTCGCTGCCTTCTTGTCAAGCTGCTGCACAGAGATGGAGATGGAGATGGAGATTCGGCAGCGGGAGCCCGTTTCAGTTTAACACACGTTCCAGCAACAGCAGCAGCTCAGGCCCGTATCAATAATTATCAGCGTAGCCATCAGAGGCGCCGATAGCAGGCAGGCAGCACACACACCTTGTTGCAGTTACCTACCTGCCCCCGCCCACCTCCTTCTCCTTCTTCTCCTCCTCCCCATTGAGTGTGAGCCACGCCATCAGTTTGGAAAATTGTGACATTTAGACACAACAAATCATAGCAGGAGGGGATCATTAGGCTCTCTTAACTGCCTGCTCCAGTTGTTGTTGTTGTTGTTGTTGGGGCTGGGACTGGGGCAGAGGCTGAGGCTGGGTTGGGGTGGGGAGTGGTGCTGTGTCTGGGGCTGCTCTGCCAGGTTAGCTTGGCTTTTTTGTATGTCAATGGGTGTATATAGAAATCGAAAGTTTCACACTTGTCAATTAAGTGTACCAAGCAGAGCTTGCTGTTGTTGTTGTTGTACATCAGTTGTTGTTTTTGTTGTGCATCAGTTGTTGTTATTGTTGGTACGCCTCATCAGTCCGGGGACTGGGACTGCAATTGAAAAGTGGCTGTCAATGAAAATGAAATTTTATTGAGATTTTTTTATTTCGAAATTAATTAGAAAAGCGAACGAATGTGTGCGTGAGTGTGTGCCTGTGCCTTGGTAGCTTAATTGCTTTGACGTGTGACTGTCTGACTGTGTGTGTGGTTATATAAGTCGTAAAATATTTAAGCCATAATAATCTGGTATTGAAAAAACGAGTATCACTTTTACTATCGTCCGTTGCCGCAGCGGCGAAAAACGCATTCGCTGCACTTCTAAGCGATTCTACAGTGAAAGCGAAGAAAGAGAGAAGGAGAGAGAAAGATGCAGGGGAAGTAAGAGAGAAAGAAAGAGTGTGCTGTGAGGGAGGATGACTGAGAGAGGGGGAAGGGGGGCAAGTGGGGCTGCTTTTTGTTGACACTCTTATGCAATCTCATGCACCGCATGACGAGCCACTTTGGTGGCTCATTAAACAGCCGCATACTGCTGCCAGACACTGTATGCAGTTGGTCCGTCTGCCCTGTCCGTCTATCCATCTCTGCCACAGTCGCTGTCGATTGCCGATTTTCACATGCCGCCGCCGCCGCCGCCGTCGACCGGTTGCATTTCAATAACCAAACTCGGCTTAAATAATGCACTCGCACTTTTACTTACGCTGCCAGCCAAAAAAAAGCAGCGATAAAAAAGCCAAAGCCAAAGCCAAAACGAAAGCGAAAGTTCTTTTGTGTTGCCTGCACTGCGCCAGCTTCGATTCTTATCGTCTGCTGCGACTGCTAAGCCAGCGTCGACTGCGACGCAACGAGGCGGCAGATTTATTTATGCACTTTTCATTTCACTTAGCAACAGCACATGAAACGATGCCGATCACCAGCAGCAACAGCAGCAGCAGCAGAGGCAACTCAACTTTCTTCCAAAAACACAACAACAATTGCAGCAGCAACAACAACAAGAACAATAACAACTGTTGCAACTGCTCGCAAAAATGCGCAATGGGGGCGACACACGGGGCACTCAATGCGTTTGCCTGCTCACCCGATTCTTTAAATTGCCACTTGCACTTGACCGATCGGCGAAATGTGGCAACTAAAGCAACGCACAGTGGGATAGGTAGCGAAATTTGCGAGTAAAACTTTATTGTTTTAATACAATAAACACAGCTAGGCAACTATAAAGTGTGTTCATTATATATTAAAATACATAGATTAGTACTCTTTCTATAACTGCTAGCTGGAGATGCTTTTAATAGTAAGAACATGAAGAAATAAAGCTTTTTTAAACCTTTAACTCGTTTTTGGCAAAGTTATTTCTAATAACTAGTTACTATATGAAATTATAGGACCATTAAAAGAATCTTATTTAGTACTTCTGAATATTGAATAATAATAATATATCCCTAAACTTTTGTTCTTTATTCTTCTAATAAAAGTATCATATTCTACAGTTTATAATCTGAAATATTCTAAATTTTCATATGTAAATTCTGAATGGTTTCTGCTGGAATAATACAAACAAATCTTTAGTTTATAATACAGCAGGGTTTCTTTTTATGTTGGGTTCAATATTATTATGATAATTTAGAAACAATTCTATGCAATTAATTCTCTTAATTGCACATTGTTACTCCAGGTATAATCATAGAATTCATAAGAAACACTGGAGCCCTCAGCTTAGCTCTTACCAGACGTAAAATAGATATTATACTTCGCAGTACAGATCCCCTTTTCCAATAATAATATTTCTTATATTTCTAACTGGTATTTCTCTACTTTGCCCCACTGTTGGCCACCCAGAATATGTGAATGCGGCCCGCTTGGTTCCAATTAAACTTGCAAGCATTTTAATCGAGTCGCCTCGCACAACAAGTTCAAGCAGTCGCTCAGTGTCTCTGTCTCCAAGTCACGCAGTCTTCCCGTCCGCCAGTATTGTAGACCAGTCTTTCAATCTGGCAGTATGTTGTTTTTTCCAGAGCTTTTTCAACCTTTTCGGTAATTTGTGAAAGTTTTGTTTAAACAATCGGAGCGAATGCAGAGAGTCGAACATAAATTCAATCAGGCGTGGCCCAGAGCCCTAAAGGTGTACGAACCATGGGCGGCCACTGTCAATAAATGTACCTGTATAAGTATATATAGTGCCCATATCTTTTAGGGGACTCTGGTTGAGTGGCCTGCGCGGTCGCATCCTCTTGAGGTTGACATTGCCGTAAAATATTTGGAGTAAAACTGATTTAATTGACGCTGGCGTTGCGTAATGTGCAACAGCCTGAATCAATGTGCCCCGCCCCCTGTGCCCTCTGCCTACTTATCCTGTGCGATAAGAGGCGACTGCATTTAATGTGCTATAATTGGCCAAGAGCAGCAGAGCGGAGCAGGAGGCTCTCTGTGTTAACTGGGTTAGTGGCGCCGGCGCCAAAGCTGAGGCTGAGGCAGAAACCAGAGTGGTTCGATCCGTTGCCGAGGCCAAATCGCGCTGGCCAAGCCACCAACCAGTTCGTGTCATGTGATCTTATCGTTAATAGGAAACAACTAAAGCAAACAGCCAGCAGAAGCAGAGGGAGCAGAAGGGAGGAGGGGAGAAGGAGCTGGAGATGCAGAAAAAACTGCATCGGAGACAAGTACAAAGCGAAAAGCGCCGCCAATGGCAATTCTTGTTGTCGAATCGAGTGAGGTTTTTCTTTATTTTTTTGTGGCCCAAACAAATGTTGTGGCAACATGAAAAGGGTTTTTATTCAATTGCGGGCAACATGTAGTCCAGTTCAACTAGGGAGAGGACGGTGCGGAGTGGGGAAGAGAGGTTTTGAATGGCTATAATGCTCTAGAAATGTTTGTGTGCTTGAGGCTGCTGCAGTTGCAAAGGAAATCTTTGGTTAATTATAAAGTGCAATGCAAATTTGTAGACCATATGCAAATCTATGTTGTACAATATAGTACTATATATAAAGATAGATATACAATACGATATATAAAGATAGATACATACACAATATATCAAAGTACTAAATGGATAGTATAGATAGTGTATAGATCTTTTTAATTATCATCTATTGGAGAGCATAGTTAAAATATTTAGTTTTTCTGAATTAAGTTAATATTGCATTTTGTTTTCCACTGTATTCTGGGTTCGACTGGCGATTGAAGAATCGTATAATGTATTTTATATTTGTTCCAAGCAGTTCAGTTTTCCCTGTGATTAATTCATAGTTCAAATAGTCAATATTTGCAACCTATTTCAGTGACCTATTTCAGCATTCTATTTGATTATATTCTTTAGTTACTATATCATTCTCGTTTATGTCAACTTGATTATTCATAACATGTCTAACTTAAATCTGTAATCTTTACTTTACAGTGGGTTTAATGAGAGTAAAGGCTCTTTAGAGTTTAAGTTTCATATGTTGTTAATATAAATATTTATTATTATATATTATTTATAAAGTAATATATAGTATATTACTGAATAGTTTCTTTATATCCCTAACCTCAAAGCGATCTGCCTGATACAATCTAACCAATTTGTTGCCTTCAACATCATTTCAAGCTCTTTCTTACAATGTCTATAAGTCGAGGGCGTGGCAAACACAATTACAACGTAGCATACTTATACATCAGATGATTGAGGGTCCGCATGCTAATTGATGTAATATATGCGAGTGACAGATCGTTAGTACTTTAGGATCTGCATGAAGACGTCTCATCAACTTTTACAGCTTCTGGCTATAAATCAACTCGAGGCGGAGCTGAGGCTGTGCCCTGGGAAGGGGTTGGAGAAGAGACTGGGCACTGGCATGGAGACTGGCACTGTGATTTGTACTGTGACTGGACCTGGACCTGGGTCATTTATTGGACAAGGCGCAATAAAGCAGAGCCAGGCCTGTTTGGGCTGATTGTGAGAGTGGCAACTGCTGCTACTGTTGTTGTTGTTGTTGGTGTTGTTGCTGCGTCAGTTGGTCAATTGGTCGTCCAGTCAGTTGGTCAGTTAATCAGTCTGTCAGTTAGACCGGCTGTCAGCTTGGCAGCTCTTCTCGCCTTCGCAGTCGACTTTCGTTTTCTTTGCGTGGTGACAAAACACAGCGCGATTCTGCGACGACGTTGTGACAGGCAGCAGGTGAGAGCAGCAGGAAAATTAATTATAATTGGCCACACACACACACACAAATAGACACAGACAGACATGCAGAGGTGTGTGAGGGATGTGAATTGCAAATGCAAATGGAAAACTCGTTGGCAATCAGCAAATCAATCAAGCGCAGAGCAATCGACGGGCGACTGAGCCGGAATGGCCAATAGAGTTATCAACTTTACGGCCAATGTGTCACAATGTGTCGCTAAATGGCGAAGAGAAAGAGAGAAAGAGAGAGAGAGAAAGAGGCCTGGCGAAATGAAGTGGCAAGTTTGTGTGGCGCGTGTGGCAACCTTGACGTAAGTGAGTAACTTTTTTTTGGGGCATTAAAATGTCGGCAAACAAAACGAAACAGCGCCACGAAAAGGCCGTAAAAATAGCTGCAACAAAAGCAACAACTTAAACGGCAACAGCAACAACAACAACATGAGCTACAATAGCAACTGCGATAACAACAACAACAACAACAACAACTCCCACTGCAACAAGAGCCACAATCAACACTTGCAACGTCGCGTCTCAAGGTGAAGTGTTGCCTGCAGTCTGTTTATGACCCCCGTTACCCCTCTGCCCCCTGCTCCACCCCCTTACGCTTGTGGGTATTTTGTTTATTTATCACATTTTTAATATGCACTTGTCAAATGTTGTTGTTGCATGCTAATTAGTGTGACCGCATGCGGCTTTAATTACTTTCGATTTCCACTTTTATAATTAAGAAATTTGTTGGCTTTTTATTTGCATCTCTCACTTTCATATATAGACGAATATTGACAGCGCACTTTATTGCCTTGTTGGTTGCATGGCTTTCCGCCAGCTGGTCACACTGAATTGAATTGCAATTAACACTTGACGATCTTGCGATCACCTCATGTCGTGTCGTGTCGCAACCTGCAACGTAAACAGCGCGCGTTGCCTTCTCTTCAAGTTCGTTGCCTGAGTCTTTCTTAAGTGTGTGTGTGTGTGGTGCATCACGCCGCACATCGCACGCATTCGAAAATATCTTCCGCATGTCAAGGTCAATTAGCATGAGGCCTGTTCGGCCAACCAGTCGAATGCGTGATAAAAATGTCAAAAGGTTTCGATTGGCATTTTGACATGCTGTTATTACTACGCTTAGCCGCGATAAGTGCTGCCCCAGCAACAACTAAAACAACAACAACAACAACAAGCCGCAATCCACTTCAGATCAGAGCGATCTGTGATCCGAGGTGCTTTTGTGTCATTGAACTGAGCTGAGGTGAGTCGTCTATGCGTAGCACTCTCTGTGTGTGTTTGTAGAAAGTGACCGACGACAACGACAACGACGACGACGATGCCACACAATCCTTGGTGATCTATCTTTGTGACCAAAAAACTATGTGCTCTATGTACAATCCAGCTAGCAAGCACCCCAAGTATTCGCATTCGCATTCGCATTCGTACTCGACTCGACTACAAAAAGTTTTCACTCCTTTCGCTTTCATTGCAATTACCAAATACGATTCTTATTTTCAATTTCAATATGACGGCGACAGCCACGACACGAGGCACAGTGGTTATTTAGGCTGGTTGGAAAATGGGTTGTGTTGGGTGGAAAGTATATTATAAGAAGTTGAGTAATGAGAAATATGTGGGAATAAAAAGGAAAATTTAAGGTTTTCTGTTCTGAGTCAGTTAATTATAGTAACATTGGTTGAGATGATAAGTGATAAAATCATATTGGAGGTTTAATCAATTCTAACCTAATTTATAACTCATTTTATACTTAATTTTTAATCACCATTTCAATTGAGCAGATAATCTCTAGAAATTATAGATCTTATCTTTTAAATGAGCTCAGCAGAGCTTTATTGTGTTTAGTGATGAGAAAATATAATTTGTATATATTAAATTATGATTCGAATTTTGTTCTATAATGAAATTGCAGTGTTTATTCATTTTATATCTGTTTCCTCCCTTGAAAATTTCCATACCAGATCGATAAACATAACGAAAATTGAAATATACATTAGATATATTCCAAGAAAAATAATGCAAATATCAGACATCAAGCTGTTAGATAGCTGAGCAATGTTTTAATGAGTAAATCAATGGAATAAATACCATCTTTCATAATTAAGAGTAATAGTCCCTGATATTTTCTTTCTTTTCCAGCTGAAGATACTTATTGAATGAATTTTACTCCTACTTTTATTTTCTCTCTTTTTTTCTGCTTTTAAGTCGTCTAAGTCGTTTCTACTACAACATAGTTTCTTTAGTTTCCCATACCCTTCGTCCCACTGTGCAATGTCAGCGAGGAAAAGTTAGGCGACTACGACGACAACGCAGCAGCCTCAGTTTCGCACCAAATTTGGTGCGCCTGGCTGAAGGCGATGGCGCAGGAGAAGGAGTTGCAGTTGGAGAAGGAGAAGGAGTCGTCGGGCCAATACTCGCTGGCAATTGCAATGGCAATAACAATAACGGTTGTTGTTGTTGTTTCTCTCGTGTTGTTGTTGCTGCTGCTGTAGCCTATTACTGGCTCGGCTTAGTCAAATCGTTTGTTATGTTTTTATCTTGATGTCCAGTCACCTTGATTTGTTGTAGAAAATGCAACTTTTGGCATCGCGGCTGTCGTCTGCTGTGTCTGCCAGCTACCGTCGCCTCGTCGTCGTCGTCGTCATCGTCATCGTCATCGTCATAGGGTGCATCTAGTGGACGTCGCCAGGTGATGTTATCCGCTGACGGACATGTCGAGGAAAGTGAAAACTGCTAGAATTGAGCGTGGGCGCGTTGCAGTATATCAGCATCAGTCAAAGGGGGTTCAATGCACTGTTAGGATTGCGCGAGTTGTGCCATGTGCTGAGAAATTTCGCGCAGTGTACTCGTCTCAGGTAGGCGCCTCACCCACATGCTGAGCCAGTGAGGAGTAGGAGTAGCAGCGAAGGATCTGAGGAGGGGCCGCAGTTGGGCGATGTCAGAGTTCAGCGCATGTTTTTGGGGGTGGTTGGCAAATCTAGAAAAAGGCCAAGCCGACAAGAGACAACACACTGGCAGACGTCGGAGCTGCTGCTTGTTAGGCCCGGGCCCCCAAACAACAACAACAGCAACAACAACAACAGCAAAAACAAACAAGCAAATGCCGCGCCAGGCAAAGAGCAGAAAAACAATAAACGAAAACAAACAACGAGAAATGAGAAGCGAAAAAAACAAATGCAAATACAGGGGAGGGAGAGTACGATCGGGGACTGTGGACTGCGATCATTTGTTGTTGCCTGTTTTGGCGCTACTCGACTGTGGCTGTGTGGCTGTAGTTGTGGCAGTGTGGCTGCGAGTATTGTCATTATTTATTTATGCCCCAAAACGTTTCATTTTCAATTTCATTTGGCCAAGGGAGTCAACGCTGCTGGCTGAAAGAGACCTGAAAACTGGGTTACTGGCGCCTGTTTCGGGCTACAAGATCGTGTCATGCGATTTCTATCTTTGTCGTCGTCGACAACGAATGCTGTCGAATCGCTGAAGAAGAAAAACCTCCCAAAAAAACAGAAACCGAATCCGAAATCGAAACCAACTCGAAGACCGAAACAAGCCCAAGCTCAACTGACAACGGGGAACAAGAGTTGTTTGTGCTGCAGGCCAGGTGGGGTGCGATAGAGAAGAGTGTAGAAGGGGTGTTTCACTGGGAGACTCTTTGAAAACAAAAGTAAAGTGCCTGATCCCCATATGAGGCACATACGTGAATGATCTAGCACATGACTCACAGACTGTCCCAATGAATTGGAGTTTGAATGCGACTTGGGATTGGGCCTGGGCCTGGCGTCTGGCATGGGAGCTTAGCATCCGACTAACTCCCTCAATTTGCGTTCAGTTTTGTTTGCTGCTCTGGCAGTCATTAATTTGTCATTATTTCCGACTTGCGGGTAGCATAACTTTGCTGAATGATATAAGCACGCGAAGGTTATAATACTTGCCGGAGTTATATGCAGGGAAAGGGAATACATACATATATGATGCACTGTATTAATATGATGAGGAATGAAAGGTACTTGGTATAATATAAAAATATAAATAAAGAAACTTAAATAGTAAAATATATTGTAAAGTAGAAGTTATATATCTGTAGATCTACTTTACTATATCATATAAAATAGCAGAGTACAATATATTTTATATTACTGGAAAATGTAAATATTTAATCTATTTCCCGAGAACTCTTATAAATAATAAAGATTTTCATCGGATATTTCTAGATGTTGTATACGTGTATTGGACTAATCTAATAGGGTTGTCATGTTATTAATAAGTATATCATATTATATGTTTACATATTATTGCATCTGTAATTCTATAATCGCTATAACGTCTCTATATATGAACTTTATTGCCTTTTACATACTTTGACAACAGCTGAATCAGAACTCTTCATTGTTATCTCCCTCCTCAGTTAGTGTATTCCTGCTTCGTCTAGCACTGTTCTTCGTTACATTTAGGGCTCTTGAGAAAAAACATAACAACAACAACAAGAGCGAACAACAAAGTAGTCACGAATTAGCGCAGTTCAGCTGAGACAGTCACAGTCTGCAGTGGGCGGTAGAAGAAGCAAGAGCGGGGAACAGATCTTGCGGCTTAGAATATGTTTCCTTTAGAGGCAGCTGTTACCGCATACACACATCTATATGGATCTACACTTTGTACATATGAAACTGGAGACAGTCGTAAAACGCATTTTCTTGCAACACAAAGTTGCGCGTGGAGTTGAGTTGAGTTGAGTTCGTTGCCTAAGTCTTTTGTTTGTTGGAACTGACGCATGAGCGAATGCTCGAATGAGCGACTGCCTGTCCCGATGCTTGACTTGTCTCACTGATTTATGCGCTTGACCGATCCACCTACACACACACACACACACACACACACGGCAGTAGTGTGAACAAGCTCGCTCACACACACACACACACACACACACCTACCTTTCCCATTTAGGTAGGTGGGTAAGTGCGCGTGGCGTTTCCCAGTTATCAGAGCTGATAAGTAGCTTATGTAATCGCGCACGAAGAGAGACGCAAAGAGAAAAGGAGAAAAAGAAAAGGAAAATGGGTTAAAACGTCGCACTGACAGTTTAATTTGACATTTCGCCAAGTCTTCTCACCCCGCGTTGACAGAGTGCCTTGCCTTAACGAGATTTGTCAAGGTATATATAAGTATATGCTGGATATATATCTTCGTGTATCTGTATATTGAATTGTCATGTCTCTTGACAATTTAATTTGGATTATGCCGCCGCAGCTACCGAAAAACCAAAAGCGAAAACAACAACAACAACAACAGAAAAAAAAGGCAGATAAAAAGCAGATGTTTATGTCTGGCCACATCGTGTGGCATGGCCACGCAGGCCATTAAAAACAAAAGGCTCTCGAAACGCATTGAAGATGTCCAAGACATTGCAGACAGGCACGTTCACGTCCACGTCCACGTTAGCTGACTGGCGACGGCGACTGCGACTGCGCGGCAAAGTTTAATAAAAATGAAAATTATTAATGGCTTGCAACGCGTTGCATTTCCGTCTTGACCTGCGCCGCGCTGTTATGCAAAATGTTGGCCGCAAAGGCCAAACGAAAGCAAAGCCAAAGCCGAAAATGTTTGCCTAACAAATGATTCGCCATTTCGCCGGCTCAGCGAGGCAAGTCTGCTTGCCCCGAAGTGCGTTGGTAACGCGTTGCAACTTTGTCCAATTGGCAGCATTAATTAAAAATCCACTGAAATTGAATTGAAATTGCGTGTTTTTTTTGGTTGAAAAACTGTTAGAGAACTGTTAACTGCATGTTATCTTGCTGTTAGGCTTAACATAACTGCAACATGTGCCCCAAATTATGGCAACTTGTAACGGAAGCATTGTTGCGTGGCTCGTGGCAACTTGCATTGCCTAAACATGCTCTCTTTGCGCACTGTTAGTTTACTGTTATCACTCTGTTAGTCTTAACATGTCTGTAACACGTGCCACAAATTGTAGCGGAAGCACCGTTGCTTGCCTTGTCTATCACGCTCTGTTAGCTCACTGTTATCGCTCTGTTAGTCTTAACTTGTCTGCAACACGTGCCGCAAATTGTAGCAACTTGTAGCGGAAGCATCGCCTCACATGGCGTCCCGCCTCGTGGCACCTCGCATTGTCTGTCGCGTGATTTTATCGGTCGCAATCATCTCGCGTTGCATAAACTTATCGATCTGTTGCATGTTGCTGCTGTTGCTGTTGCCAGTAAATGTTGCTGTTGCTGTCGTTGCGCTTATAAACAAATCAGTTGCCGCTGCAACAGTTGCATAAATCAATTTTACACCCCAAAGCAGCAACAGGGGCACGGCCCACAGTGCGTATGACAGCGTATGTGCAGCATGTAAATTTGATTAAAAGCACGTTTTGCAACAAGCAAGACAACAACAACACCCAGCAGCAGCAACAGCAACAACAAATGAAGTGCTAAAATGCATTTTGAGTTCGCATTTTGCTAATTTCCAACTCCTCCTGCTGCATTTGTGATAAATGAAAGTAAAAGTACCAAGCACTTACACCCCATAGATCATTAGCGTTGCACGCGCTGCTGCTGCTGCTGCCTGTGGTTGCCCGTGGCATGCGTGGCGCGTTCATTGAACCAGCTGCATCAGCTGTGCGGGTGGTGGGACGGGGGTAGGGGAGAGGCACAGTCAGTCAGGCTGCTGCCATGTAAAAGTCAAAGTCATTAAATGTAGAAATGATCGCTGCCTGCCACACGCCGCTGCCTGCCACAGCCGAGTGCGAAACTTGTTCTTTCACTTTCAATGTCACGCCACAAGGCAGCTAAGCCAGACCAGACAGCCAGACAGAAGACCTTCAACTCGCTGCGGCGACACCCCCACAACAACTTCCACTTCCACATCCACTTGTGGCAAGGGGTGGAGAGAAGGGGCATTGAAGGGGGGGGGTCGGCTTCTTCCGCTTGCAAATTAATTGCGGCATAAACCAAACATTTTGCGAGTCAATGTACGTAATTCGAAAATCGTGCCAAAAAATAGTTGCAAAGGCAATTGCGATGTCGTCGTCGCGGCCAGCGTCGCTGCCTCGTCTACAGGTGCGACGGCAGCAGCATTGGGGCTCCCTAACGATATGACACCCCCGCAATATGCTAGAGCTATCTGTAAATAACTATTCGCCAGTCGCATTCGTATGTCTATCCCTCTTCCTCTCCCCCTCTCTCTCTCTCTCTCTCTTCTTGCCTACTGTCCTCTTGTTGTTGTTGTTGCTGGAGTCATTTGTCTGCATGTCGCTTTGTTGAATTGTCTATTTGTTTGCCAAAAGAGCCATGAAGACAAGTTGTTGTTGTTGTGTGCTGATGTTGCTGTTGTTGCCTGCAAGCAAATTCATTCGTTGCCTTGCCGACTGCGACAGCGCAGACTGAGGCTGGTGCTACAACAAATTACTATCATTGCCGTTAATAGTTCATTAAGTCACGGACGGGAGAGGACATGGCGCATGTGGAACGTGAAACACAAAACGAACATAAAAATCCAAAAACCAAAAAGATAAAAGAAAACCAAAAACCAAATACCAAAACAACATTTCAAGTGAGCCAGCGAAACTTGCAACTGGCAGAATAATTGAGTGAACGGCCACAAACTGATAAACAATTCAATTTTTGTTATTAAGTCATCAATTAGCCGAGGTAATGGTAGACGATCTATGCGATGGTTACGATGGGTACAGAGAGTACCTTGTGTACATTACGCTAAGCTGAAGTTAAGCGGTAACTCTGTTGGGTTCCGTGTGGGGAATGGGGCAAGTATAATAAGTTTTGAGTAGATCTAATGATCTGTTTTTGGATGAAAAACAAATACAATAGGTACTTAACTTAAGCAGAATATGATTAATTAGAATTAATTAATTAAAATTAAATTAATTAAAATTAAACGAACTATATTATACGATTATAAACAAATTGTTACATTAATTTAATGAATACTATATCCTAATTACAGAAATCCTGAGCAAAGATTTTTTAGTACCTATGTTATAAATTGTAATATATCATTATTGTATTGACAGAAAGTCTTCTTCATATATTTTCATTATTCTTAATGTTTCCTTTTAATATATTTGTAGTAAATTATTATTATAAATATATGTAGTCTATTGTCATTTATTGTATAAATATGAACACTTGCAAGATATATATATATTTATATTATATTTAAATGTTTTATATATATTTATCAAATTTCTTAGGTACTCAAGTCGTTGGTTTAGTAGTTCAACATATATTAAAGATTAAACAGTAAGAATATGGAAGAAAGTTGTAAGTTTCCATTGAAAATTGCATAAAAACTAACTTATTATTTGAGTGAATTAACATATGTTAAATAAATTATTATATTGCCTATCAAATTATTAATAATTATAATGATTGTATAAATTTATTAGTATTTCAGAATGGAAGCAAGAGTTCTGTAAAGACAATTTAAGAACGTATGCAATCATTTCATCACAATTTCTGTACAGCAGATTTCACAACGATCGAGTGGCTCAGTTAGTTTTGTCGGGGTTGACATGTCTAGAAAGCCGGACCGAGGCACGGTCGTATGTTCTGTATGATGGCGTATCCAGGGTGAAGTGCGACGAGAGCCGAGTCGCGAAGAAGTATGCGAAGTTCGACCTAATCGCGAGCTGTTCGAGTGAGTCGAGTGGAGAGTTGTAGTTGAGCCGCGCCAGTCGGCAAGGCGAGCCAGCGCAGCTTCCAAATCGACATCTTCGTATTCTGTAAGGACAACCTGATCAGGAGAGAGGGACACAGCGCTGGGAGTATTGAGGTGGCTTAGAGGTTTGATGACTATTTCTGCGCTGCTGCCCGAGGATAAACTGGATGCAGCTCGAGAGGCTCGTGAGGCAGCTGTGGGCAGTCGCTTGGGTGTGGGTATGGGATCATCTTGGAGGGGCATCCTCGAGGATGTGCGATGAACTGAAGCTACTCTGAGAGGTGTCGCCGTCTTACTGGAATGGTGTGTAGGCATCAGAGCATCTCTTAAGGGATCTCTGTTTATTGGGGGAAGCCCTGGAGAGATCTCGTTTCCAATTGGAAGCCCGCGAGGTATCTCTTTCCCTTGGGGGAATTGCTCAGGGGATCTCTGTTCCTAGGGGAAGTCCTTAAGGGATCTCTGTTCCTTGGGGGAAGTCTTTAAGGAATCTCTGTTCCTTGGGGAAGTCCTTAAGGGATCTCTGTTCCTTGGGGAAGCTCTCGAAGAAACAGGAGATCGGTTTGCTGGTGATTGCAGCTTTGAGGTCTCTGTAGGCGTGGCAAGTTTGCTGCTCCTGCGGCTCTCCGTTGTGTCGGCAATAACGGTTGAGGAACGTGAGGCCAAAGGCGTTGGAGACTTACTAGTTCTTGAGGTAGATTGCTGTTCTCCATGGCTCTGCTTCCTGGATGGGCTGTGCGTGAGTGTAGCGTCCATTGTAGGTGTGGCCAGCATCACAGTTGTGCTTATGTTGCGAGCAGAATCAAGCAGCAGAGATTTGAAGGGGGCACTTAGCTCCATATTGTCTTCCTTCCTCAGGTCCTTCATGGCAAATCTTGGACTAGGGCTATCCTTGATGTTCTTTGTAGATAAAGACTGGCTTGTTCCTTCTGTTCGAAGATGGGGAATATCCTTATACGGTTCACTGGTTCTTCGTGATGCCAGTAACTGAATTCCAATGGCCTCTTCTGTTGATTGTCTCGACTTGACATCTACTCCGATAGGTCTAGGCGAAGTAGGCAAGTTTGAAATAGATCTATTGGATTCTCCCTTTGATTGTCTGGGTTTGTGTCCATTCTTCTTGCCATCAACTCTAGCGGGTAATGGAGAGGTTGCCAAGCTAGAAGTGGATCTGGCAGCCAGAAGTCCGCGCTCGTCGCGCACAGCACGCAATCCTCCAATTCCCAGGCCGGTTGTCATGCTGCTTCTTCTCAACGCAACTGGACTGTAGACATGCGGCTCCTCATGTAACACATCCGGCTGGCCACGGGCCCATAGCGACCTTCGTCCATTGAGCGCAGCGGAGCCAACGCGACTGCCTACGCGACTACTCGTATTTCCAATTGGAAGACTGATACGGTCCCGTTGTGGATTAAAGTCGAAGGTCCTCGCGGGGCCCCCGTTCGAGAGTCTGGAACTGGCACGCGACACGCTGCCAGGTTGCTCGGACCCCACGAGCTTGGCATAATCACGATGGCCGTGACGGCGCTTGGGCGGGGCAGGTGTCAAGTGGCCACTTGAGAGGTCCGACAGCGTGCTCGACAGAGAGTTCCCCTCGCTGAAATGCCCGTCGTAGTGGCCGGGCTTGTCCCGCATGCTGGTGTAGTCCTTGTACACCGACAAGTAGTTCTGGCTGTGGGCAAAGCTCTCGTAGGGATGGAACTTGCGACTCTTCGCCAACTGATCGGCAAACTTCTCCCACTCGGTGGTGCTCGGACGGGGCAGTTCCTCTTCCTGCTTATCGCCACGATGCCGAAGGCTGCTACAGAGTGTTCAATGTGTTCGTGTGTGTGTGTATGTGTGTGAGTAGGTGTGTTAGTAAGGAATTCTTTTGTAGGAGGGAAGTTTGTGATGGTTTTAAGGTCTGCTTGGTGGAAACTCTTGCAATGAACTTGAGAAACGGGTAAGAAATCATTGGCATGGTAAAAAAAAAGAATAACAGTGTTGGAAAGTTCAATAAAAATACTAGAAAAAAAAATAAAAATACTAAAAATATGGTATAAAATAGAATAAATAAACTTTAAATTTATTTTAAAACTTATTTTAAATATTTAATAATTAAATCAATGAGTATAAAACTTGATACAACCAAAATACAAGAACAACAATTCAAAGAAAACTTAAAAAATACTAATATACTAATACTAAAAATATACTAAAAATAAATTTAGCAATTGGTTCTAGATATTTTGTAAATAAATAATAACAAAATAAACTTAATACAGCACAGAATGGAAACTACATACAATATATCGGACAAACTAACCTTAGATCTATAAAGTTCTTTACAGTTCAGTTCTGCAAGAGTTTTTGGTATCTTCGGCAAACCGAATTTCTAGTTAACAGTATGTTAAGTATTTATGTTAGTGTATTATATGTTTTACCAATGCTACGTACAAGACTTGTTGCTGTTGTTCTTGTCAGGTTTTAGAGTAGATTTTGCTTGCTGGCAACAATAACAAATGCAGGGTATATGATATGTACATGGAGACCAAAATTATTTATTTACAATTTACATGTTCGTTGCAGATAGAGAGAGAAAAAGAGAGCATTATAAGGGGTATTACGGATACAATTAAGAGATACTACTGGTCTAACTACAAAGAAAAGCTACGGTTCAAACTAGAGCGGAGTTGCGTCCGAGGGTGCAGCGAGTACTACGATTGCTTCAGAGTGGCTCTACGAAGAGGATGGTTTGCAGCGGGTGCTCTCACTAGGCTTACTTACTCCTCTGCCTTGGCTGCCGGCTCAGCTGAGGCTTCTTTCACAGCAGCCTCCGTTGTCGTTGCAGTGGCCTCTGCTACGACTGCAGTTGGTTCTGCCGGAACAGCTGCAACTTGTGCACTCAGCTCGGCCATCTCCTGCAGTGAAGGCTTCGGCGTTGGTGGTGCCTCCTCCTCGTTAGCTGAACTGTTTGCCAGTGCCCGCTCTATCTCCGGCTCTGGCGTGGATGTTTTCAGACTGTCCGCATCTGCATCCAGCGCGGGAGTAGGAGCACGTGAACTGCTGACAATGGCTCCCTCAGCTGTTTCCGCTTTCGTCTCCAGATGCAGACCCTCCATTACCTTGTGCTTGGCCTCGTCCAGTGCCTCTGTGCCGTCCTTGAATGCGTTGCCCAGTTCGTTGGTTATGCCTGCCACAGCGTTACTAACGCTCTCCTTGGCCGTGTCGATTGTTGCACCCAAAGCCTGTGTTGCTTCTGTAACGAAGAACGGAAAACGAATTCGCTTTGTTAACACACAATAGAGGAGGCTATTAGCCGATTGATTGATGGATTAGAATCGGTCGAGGTCCTTAACCCGCTGTCAATTCAAAGCTCCCAATCGATATACCTGAATGGTTGGATAGACAGGGAGTTTGTTTTGTATACCCTATAAAATATGCATTTAAAATAATAAGGAACTAGTTTAGTACAGAAGGAGGCTCCTATCGCTGAATCTCTTAAATAATTTCATACTATTGAGCAGTGTTTAAACAATGAATTTGATGAATAAATGAAAAACATTCACTGTAAATATTCCGAATTAATCTTAAAATGATTGTTATGTTTGTTTATTATTTATTATATTATTTGTATATTTATTTTCAATATTTGTAATAAAATGACTAACTCAATAGATCATAAATGCCTTTTATTTTAATTCCAAAGCCCCATTTTATAAATCACTTAGGACTTTCCCACTTTAATTAAGTAGAAATTTCGGGTAATTCGAATGAATCAATCATAGTACTCCACCCTAGCCCTCTGCTGACATGCCAGCAACACGTAGTACCCGCACGTCTTTCTTAAGTTTTTTCATATTTAGTATATTATTTTAAATAAAAGCCGTGCTCCAATTTGCTTGCCCCGCGAGTCACGCAAAAGTCTCGTTTCCCCTGCTACATATGCTTTTAATATAAATATGCGACTAATGTAGGTAAACCCTTACACATCATATGTATATACTATATAGTGCGGACAAGTACGCATTATACAGGTACTTGAGGCTCCTGGGGAGCTCGTAAAAGTGCGAAAGCGAACGGGACACGCAACGTTCGCTTGTTGAGCTGCTCAATCGGCCCTGATTATGTCGGCCAGGATTATAATGTGTGTGTCATAATGTGGGGCTTTATTTATGCGCTAGTTCAATAAAAACTAATGAAATTTCGTAATGTACTACTATAGTGCGGAACCTGTTCACGTCTCGAAGGTCGCAGGATTTTTCATTAGGATAATGACGAATTTTGATTGATTCGCTGCGCACTTTAGTTGCCGACTTTGAGTTTGAGTTTGTAGCACAAAAGGTGGCCCACGGTATGCGCTTTTAAATGTCAACTGGAGACACTCACACACACTCGCACACTCACTCCACATACTCTCAGACACTCTCACACACCTTCCACAGCCGCCTCGCCCTTCTGCTTGGCGTCGCCTGCCACATGAGTTGCCGCTTTCAGCATTTCGCTGCCTGCAGTCGCCACCATCGGCGTGCTGCTGGCACAGCCCATTCCAGTTCCGATTTCTGGTAATATTTATATAGTCGCTGCAGTCGGATTCGTATGCACCACCTAGCACAGCAAGCACAACTTCCAAATTATCATCATCATTGCAATAAGAGTGATATATATATAAAACAAAACCAATTTGAAATATGAATGGAACAACGCGCCCGCCTCTGGACACGAACTCAACGCAACTAACGAACTGACCCAAAATACGCGCTGCTCGCCCTGCCAGAGGAACTGACCCTCTGCCAGTCAGTCAGGTGGTTGAGGTAGTCAAGCAGTATGTAGGTTCTCCTTGGTCAGTTAGCAATAGAATAACAGCAACAGCAACAACTACAACTTCTTGTACACACGTGTAAAGTGAGTACGTGTGGTAGTTGTTGCTCTTGCCATACCCTGAACATATTGAAATTAAGTTAAGGTGGGTGTAGTTGTTTGAGTATTTGAGCATTTGGTAGACCTATGCATTCGACCTATTCTACGACCGATTCCTACAATCTATTCCTTCTGCCTGTTCAAACAAATGTATAAATTTTGGCAATTATCAGAGATAGAGCCACCAAATTTGGTATATAGACTCTTAAATTTTAAACACAGATGGTGCTCATTTCAAATTTGAATTCTCTACCTTAGAGGATTAACTATTAAGTAAATATAAAAGAGAATTATTTAAAATTCAATACACAAGTCAGAGTTAAGTACAGAGTACTTCAGCAGTTGAGTACTTGAAACTCCAACTGTTCTCTACTTGTTGTTCTTGTGCCCATTACAGTGGGGCACGCAACAGGACCTGTGCCATTCGGGTGTAGGTCTGTGTGCGTTTGGACTTCAAGTGAACCAAATCGTTAAGGTCATGCGCGTTGGGCGCACATTTTATAGGCTAAAAGGGTTCTCGTTGCCTCAGCTTAGTTCGAAAACAAAGCGAAATGGACTAAATATGACGCGTACTTTGCCTACATATTGCGCCACTTATAGCGTGTCTAGATGGCGTGTCTGCCTACACTTTAGCCTGCGCCCGCTAGGTGGCGTGTCTTTTGAATGCAAACCTATGTGTTCGATTTTTCGCACCGTAGGATTAACATTCCACTTGTTGGACTAGTTTAAAATTGAATTAGTTGAGGTAGTTATTAGATACATATACATATATTTTGATATATACTTGCTATGGAATCATACTGTGATATATAAAAAAACTTTGATTTTTACAAAATACCTTAGAACTTTTATAATTAAAACTTAACTACTTTTTAATACATGACAACATAAAAACCCTAAATACTTTTGCTTAAATATGAAATACGTAGAAATAGAAGATCTATAAATCAACTAAACCTTTTAAAAATAGGTTTAATTTCCTTAAGTGTTTCATTTATGGCATATGGCACGTTCTTATATATTTTCCGTAAAAAAACATCATGAACTTCATGCCATAACCTTCTTTGTCAGCTGTACTTGATTCTTTTGTGCAGTTTTCAGTTCCCGTCTCTATCCGTTTTCAACGAATGTATTTGTACAAAAAATAATCGTTTTCATGCAGTCTAAGACACCAGTAATGTACATACACACACACATTGGTAGATACATCTCCAGATCTTCACGATGGATGACAGACGCGATTGCCGCATCGATTTGTTTTTGTTCTTTTTTGTCGCTGAACATTTACGAAAATTGATTTTTGATTTATTTTTTGGTTTCTTGTTCGGCTGTTTTTTGGTTTTTCGCGATCGACGAGCGTCGATTGGGGCCTGGGCTGCGTTGGCCTCAGCTTTTCGCCTGGCTGCTCGTGATTTATGTCAGTCAGCGCAGTGACAGCGCTTTTCATGAGCCAATAAAGTTGTCCATGTCGCTTTGTCATATTCATATATCATGCCAATACACCCGGCGACTTATGTCACTTGCCGCGCTCCGTCTCCCATTCCATCTCCATCTCTGACTCCATCTCCGACTCAATCTCCATCTGCGAATATGAGTACGAGTGCCAGTGCGCGTATGAGTATGAGTACTCGATCGATTCATGAACGGGCACGGTGACAAAACACAATTTGGTTCAGCTCGGAACACTCGAAAACTCGCATATAAATCAGCGCACGCAGCTGGCCAAAGAGGTTCATTACACTTCAACTCTGTCTTGCTCGCTCTTCTCTGCTCTCCCCCTCCTGCATTTTTAACTTCCCCTCTCTCTTTCTTGTTAATTACATAAGCTAAGCGGCGCTTAATTATGTGCTCAACAATGGCACCCGAGTGCTTGGACGCGGACTCACATGATGTAATGTCTGCAGACGGTATGCGAAAGTTGATTAGTGCTCTACGTTGGGTTTGGGGTAATCTCAACTCTGCCAGGCAGTTTGCAAGAGAGAGAAAGCAAGAGAAAGACACCTATTTCCTTGTATGAAATCTATCCAATATATAGCATCACTTAAATTATTCTAAAACGTCTGGATGGTATTCAAGTGAGAAGTACTTGTCATTTATTCTGTTACTTCATACAGGATTCTATAAATTAGACTGTATTATAGACTTTGTATGATTTTGAATACATATATTTTCATGTTCAGAACTAACCATTGCAACGATATAATTAAATGTTGAGTGTCTATTTATATACACGAAAGATAGATTATTTTTTTTAACAGATATGTTCTTATAGTTATCTTCATAAATTAGACCTTTTTTATCTTGGAATCTTTGACCTATGTTAATAAAAATAAATGATTTATATATAAAGAAATTAAGATTGGTTATTAATGAGTTTCATAGACCGAAACATCGAATTAGTGTGTTACACTGTCATACAAATAACACCTTACCAAAACTTGATGCTGGTCATTTTACTTAGTCTTTTATCATTTCCCTTCCTTCCTCGCATTCTCGGTTTTTATTGCATCTGCTCTTCTAGAGTATTCACAGTTCGTTTTTCAGCAACTTGAGCTCAGTTTTGGAAGGTTGGTACTTGCTTTCAAAGAATAATGGCAAACGAGGGACAGCTGAGCCGACTGACAGGCAGCAAGAAAAACAGACAGAGACAGAGAGACAACCAGACAGACAGAGAGACAGTGAGGCAGACAGACAGCCAGCTTCCTCGGCAATTTGTAGAGGGCATTGTCTGCGGCGACAGCTTCCTCAAACAAGCTTTGAACTTGCCACACTCTGCTGTCTCTCGCCTGCCTGCCTGTTGCACAAGTGTTGGCGGTACTCGAAGTATGATACTGGCAAAGGGGGCAGGGGGGCAGGGGCGTGGGAGCAGTAGCGGGATGTGGCATAAATCGTAATTATGCCTGCCACTGTAGCAAACAATAAATCTCAGTGTATTTATCGTGCAACATGACAGAAGTGGGTCGGTTACCTGGACTGGGCATTGGGGGATTGGTCTCGCCTAGCGCCAAGACATGGCGGGAACATGAGCCAAAATCAAGCCAAAATAGAAACACACTCTGAGACAACAATAGCGCAAAAGCGTCAAACATTTAAATGCAGTTATGACTGAATGCAAAAGGTATTTAAAGCCAGTGTTGTTGTCGGACTTGTTGTTGCTGCTGTTGTTATTGCTGCCAGCCAGAGTTGCCGCTGTCGCTTGAAATTGCGCGCATAACTCAAACATGAAAAGTTACTTAGACTCAGTGCGAGTCAGTTCGGTTCGGTTTGGTTTGGGGTTTCGGCGTGCCTTTAATTAAAAGCGACAGGTCTCCGTATTTGCATTGATGCAGTCGCAAGTTGCAGTTGCAGTTAAGGTTGCTGTGCGCAGCTGTAATTACAGCACACACGAGCCGAGCCAGGCCGCGCCCCTGTCCAGTGCTGGTCGCGGTCTCGGTCTCAGTCTCAGTCTTGGTCTCGGTCTCGAGGCCTGACACACATTCGCCATTGCCCGAGAGAAGATGCAAATGCAGGCAAATTGATGTAATCAAAACCCAAAAGCTCAAGACAAAACTTGCGCATTAAATTCACCACGCCAATTCCAATTGGAGTCTAATTTGATTTCCAACAGCAAATGCAGCGTCGCCTTTGATGATGTCAGCCAGACTTGGCCAAGGCAGGGCAGAGGCGGAGGCGGAGGCAAAGGTTATCATTGATCGCGAGTCTGCGAGTGAAAAGCGCCAAGCGAATTTCACTCGTAATGCAATCGCACGCAATGTCCGTCCCCGGGGCCCAAGACAAGACAAGACAAGATCGCCGCATTAACATTACCATGGCCAGTAATCTTGCCAGGCCAAAGGGAAAGCTGCGACGTTTCTAGCCAGGTCTCTGCCCGCCTACCTGCTGCCTGCTTTTAATTATATATATCTCTCTCTAGTTATATATAGTTATATATGGGTATATAAATCAAATGCCTGCCAGGCCTGCGCTCACACTCGAAGTTAATTAAAAACGCACGAGAACACGAAGCTCTCTGTGTGTGATTTTTTGTAGAAAATATCATCATAAATCAATGCAGTGCAAAAGAAATGAAACGAAATTCAATTTGTAATCAGAAGAGAGCGAGAGAAACCTGCAACGCCCTACGAATCTGGCTTCAATCTGGCCAGAAATACCGCAAGTCTTAGAACCAGAGACACTCCAAGCTGCCGCTGCTGCTGTCTTCTAAGAATGCGCAGTCGGGAGAGGTGCCAAGGAACTATACCAAACTATACTAACCTTTAGTTATCGTATGCTATATAGACGCGACTTCAGTCTCATAAAAATGAACATGCCAGGCGGCTGTCAAAAGGCGACGGCGGCGATGTTGAGACGGCTACTCAAAAACGGCTAAAAAAAAGAAATATAAAGCTGACTTGAGTGTTGGTTTTCCTTCTCGTATTCTTAATATTATTTTCTTTTTTGATTTTTGTTTTGCTTTTGGAGTGACGTTTTGGGTTTGGCATTCACAAGAACAAAGCCGGCGCCGCAGCGATGCCCGCAGGGGCTAGAGACGGAAGCGTGAGAGAGCAAAAGATCACTCGTGAGAGGATACACGATCTACGAGAAGTTTTAGTTGTAGCTTAGGATCAGCGTGAGTTCATTGATCTGTTTGTAATATAAGCAATTAATATCTTATATATATTGTGATATCTGTATCACTTTACAATGATATTCTATATGGATCTTGACATCCCTATCAATATAGATCGTGTGGATCGTAAGGATTTTAAACTCTCTCCTCTCTATTCAAATTATTCCAACTGATCGTGTAATTTTAATGGTTTCTGCGGAGTTCCTAATTAATTTTCCTGATATAATGAAAGTTAGTTGCAATTACAATTTAATTATGTAATTAAGATCTGTATTAACCAATTATTGATATGCAGAAAAGAAGAGAATATTCTATTCAATACATTAAAAGATTTCAATATTTATTTTAATTCTGTTAATTGTCGACTTCACCTCAGTTTTTATTGGGTTCCTTCAATATCTGCTCAATTTTAAACACTCACTCAGTTAGCTTAGTAGTTCGACCAATGGATCTCAAGATCACCAAGCTACCACTTAACTATTTACCCATCTCTAGCCGCGCTACCCTGTGAAGTGTGTGCGGCTTCGTCGAGGCTTCGTTTTATTTCGTTCCGTTCCGTTCGAAATGTTTTTGGCCCATTTGTTTGAGCCGCTAACCTTGGGGGCACTTTGGGGCAGTCGAGCATGAGTCGCCGCGTAGCATGAGAGAGGCTTTTGCATGCCGCATGCCGCAAGCAGCCAGAGCGGGGTAAACAAAAGTGCCAAAGTGATTGACGTCTTGCAGTGCGCTGACTTTTCTTTTCTCTTTCAATTTGCGCTCGAATTGAATGAGCTCAGTTTATTACTGCTGCTGTTGTTGTTGTTGTCTCTGTTTGCAGTTGTTGTTGCCTCTGTTGCAGTTGTTGTTGCCTCTGTTGTTGTTGCTGTAGATGTTGCAATGGCTTTTGTGGGTCAGGGTTAGGCAGGCAAATGTCAAACTAACAGGCTCAGGCTCAGGCAGCAGCTTCTCTTTGCTTCGCTTAATTGCACACGCACGCGACCATGAATGCGAATGTGAATACCCGAAATTGCAAATACACTCACAATCACATTCACACATGTGCGCTGGCTGCCGCCTGCTGCCGACTGCCACATGCCACATGGACTTTCTTTCATGTGTTTATCGCTTCCCGCTAATCTGCTGCGCGGCCGCGGCAATCAGCGAGCGGTGACAGTCGCCGGCTACTCCCACCTCCCAGAGAAGGGGGCCCTCCCCTCTCTCTTCCTCCTCTATTGGGGCAGCAAAAAGTGGTTGCCAGTTGCATGATTTATGGCGCGTAATTTGCGTGCGCATGCGCAAATTGCAGCACAACCTTTTTGTACAGCCGGACCAAGTCGGGGCTGGGGACGGTGCTGCTTCCTGCTGACAAATGAGTTGCCACCGTGAGGCAAGGAGGAGCTGAAAAGTGTGTCACTTGCATTCTTCGCATCTTGAGTTACTTTACGAGGCAGCACCCAGCGAGTTATCGCTTCCCTCGACTTGCCTCGACTGATTTATAATTTCATTGAACTATTACCAGAGAGGGAGGGAGGGCAGGAAAAGGGAGGGAGGCTGCCACAACAGCCGCGCCAAATTGATTAACAATCAAAATAAATCAATACACGCGCCCAGAGCAAAAATGTGTCAAAACGTTGCAAGTTGCAGCAGCAAATTGCAATTGCAACACTTTCGCTGCAGCAAACGAAACGTTTTTCAACATTTTCGGGTTGCTTTTTCACACTTGATTTAGATTTGAAATTGAAAAGGCCCCCGAAACCGAAAACGAAACCCGAACCGAAACTCGAACCGAAACCGAAACTGAAACTGAAACCCAAAGACAGAGTTAGCTAGTAAAAAAAAATCACAGCCAAAGCCAGCCAAAAAATACAAGCTAAAAGCCAAGCCAAAACCAAATTTAAAAGGAGGCAATTTCCAGGCCGTCGGGCATGAAAACTGCAAGACGAATCGGGCGACATTGTCGACTTGTTGTTGTTGTTGTTGCTGCTGCTGCTGCTGCCTGTCTTGATATGGATTTGGGGCACAAAGCGAGCGCCCACCTGATAAAGAGATCAATGGCAGGTCTGGCCGCTGTCTGTTACCTGTCGCCGGCGTCAACTCCCCCTTCCCAGCCAGGCAGGTGAAATGTCAAATTCGCCATGGCAGCACAACAACAACAACAACAGAAATTGCACTTGGCGCTGCTCGTAATTTAAGCCTTAATCGTCCACGCCATAAGGTTGTTAAGCGTCTAATTGAAGTTTCACTTTTTAAGCGCGAAACGCATCTCCAGCCTCAGCTTCAGCCTCAGCTGTAACTGCGACTCCATCTGCAGATCGAGACCTCTGTATGACCTCTGGCCGTCGCAGTGCAGATACATTAATTATCTGTAATGAACGTTTACACTTATTTATTGGCATTAAATCATCGTTTAACGCGCTGCGAGCATGCACTCTGTGCTGCCTCTGCCTCTGCCTCTGCCTGCAACTTCAACTCCGAATGCAACTGCAACTTCAGCTTCGACTGTAGCTCCGGCTTCAGCTTCTGCTACGGCTACGGCTACGACTTTGTTGTCTGTTCCGTCTCTTTCTCCTGGCCTGGCGCTGGCCTTGTCTGCCTCTGACTTGCTTTATGTGCCTCCCCCTCCACCTCCTTCTCCCGCTGACTCTGATATGCATGTCAAACAGCCGCAAATTATCGCCTGCCCGCCATGAAGATGGCACTGTAGGTCGCTTCCGTTGTGCCGTTCTGCCCACTACCTAAGACCCGCCACACACACACACACACAGACAAGGAAAAGAGAGATATTGGTGCCACTGTGCGGGTTCATTGGCACCGTGTGCCACATACCATGCGCCTGGGCTATGAATTATGAGTCGCCATGAGTCGCCGTTAACCCGCGCTGGCTGCCACACATGCTCAACGAGTACATTCAAGCCACACTCGAATACAAAGCGAATGCAATTAAATAATTTCTGACAAGCCAAATGAACCCCAAAAGATTATTGATGAAACTGAGATGGCAGCTAAGATATGATTGGATATACAGAGAGCTGATTGAGAGGGGTAACTGGCTGCAGAGGCTTTTATGTTGGAGATTTAAAGGTCAAAGGCAGAGCATAATGTGTAAGACAGGCTGTGTCACTATCTAAAAGCTTTCTGATTGAGTGAGTCATATAAATACAGCTTTTCCACTTTAAAGAACACTATTTAAGGGCTTGAGATAATTGAACTTTCATTTAAGTATACATTTTATAATGCGCTTTTAAGTACTTTTAATAAAATCCACTTAGGCAGCTTTTAAACAATTTCCATTGTATAATGATCTTTCCTTTTTTTAAAACTAATTGAATAGTATTTTTTTGTTTATTGGATCAAATATGTATAAAATGTAGACTTAATGATTAGAAGAATTAAACAATTATATTGTGCATCAATTATGCATTAAATAAATACTTTCAAATTGATTAAACTTAAAATTGAGCTTTATGAACTCCACTTAAAAACTGTTGAGCTTTCATATTAAGTAAATTCGTTAGTTTGATCTTAAAAACTACTTATTAAATACTACCTTTAAAATGATTTCGATTAAGTGAGCTCTATAAAAAGTTTCCTAATATTTACATATGTTATAAACTGTTAGTATGCATTGATCAAAAATTATCTATAACTTAAACGGTCCGTGAATTATAAAAGGGGCTTATAAAAAATAAACTAAATTCAACCTAATAAACTACTACATTTCCAAGTCTCTAACTTTAAACTTGAAGTTGATGCCCACTGTGCAATACCATGACAATTTGTTAGCATATTTCGTTAATTTGCAGCATAACTCAGGTTGCACAGTGCCTCTGCATGCCACAGATCGGCTGTCATTATCAACGCCAACGCATCTTGGGCATGTTTTATGTATGTGCTTTGGGGCCAATCAAATATTAAATGATTGCCTACTTTGATATATCCGCAATTGTCGTTGACAGGTGAAAATGTTAAATGGCGAGTTCATCTACGATCGATGCTTTGCCACTTACGTAATGAGTGTGCGGGCGTGTGTGTGTGTGGGTGTGTTCTGCCCCAGCTAGGGTCGCCTTGCAATCGAAATCGAATCGATATCAAAATTCGAAACATTTTCTTCAAAATATTTCGATTGTTTCCTTTGCTTGCTGCGACTAATTGCGGCACTTGCATGCCATAAAGTTTTTTACTGCTCAATGCATAAATCTGTTTACCGTTCGGACAGCGAGAGGCAACATGGGAAACGGCAGCATGCGGCATGGGGCATGGGACAACGACAGCGACAGCGAACTCGCTGCAACTGCCACAATAAAAACTGTGGTAAAGACTCCAAATGCTGCTGCATGTTGAACACCCACAAAGCATAAATAACAGCGCCAACCACAGCGACCCGCCCTCGTCGCACTCCCCTGCCCTCCTCCCCCCCCACCCCATTGACGTCTCCTCCACCTTACTTCCCATGGTGCCGCATCGTGGCGAAGGTGAAAGTGTTTCGAACTGGCTGCAATTATATTGTAAATGATTTTATTATTTATTTGGCGAATTAATTTCCATCGCGCATGTGAAATATTCCATATAAATATTTATGTTTTAATTAAAAAGGCCACAAGGAAATTCGCGAATTACATAAATTTTCCCCCTAGTTGCGCCAGTTGAGCTGCAAAAATTGCAGACAATTTTATAGGGTGCAATTTATGCAATGTCATTAATACGAATTAAGTTGCGTAATTGAACTTAATTTACCATGCAAATTGATTCGGAACGATCCTGAGAGAGCGAAAAGAGTTTTTACAGGGTATGAGAAGGTTCAGTGTTGCCAGTTAAAGATAAAATACTTATTTTTTTGAAAAGCGATAAGGAATGATAAGATAATGAAGAGTTTAGCTGTAACAGAAGGTTTTAAGAATACATACAGGATATATCAAAGTGTAACTCAATTAAAAGACCTAAAGATATTTATTAATCTTTCCAGGAACTTATAAAAAATTCTCATGCTTAACTATCACACAAATATTCAAGTTTTTTATAGGATGTCTTTAACGTTTGCCATAAGTTTGCAAACTTAAGCCTCTTAGAAAACCTAAAGTGGTTTAGGAATTGCATAACTTTATAATACATATAAAAATAGAAAACAAATAGTTTTAAAAGGAATCCACAAAATAATCAAGAAGTTTGCCCATTACACAAGTTCCTAACTGTTCCAAACAGATACAGATCAACTCTTATCTTTCACAGGGTATCATGAAGTTATGCCTGTGAAGTTGCCAGAACTGTAGTTTTCTCGGAAATGATTAAGTAGTTTGTGGATTACACAATCGCTTATCTGATACACAGGTTTTCTGATAAATGATCCACCTAATTGGTTCAGTTTTTTAACCCGTTCGTATCATATTTCATCATAACACGAAATTGACCTTCATTTGGCCAGAGGCACAGGCAAAGGCAGTTTGTCACCGTCGTTGGGGAGTACATAAACCTTTGACAGAAGCTACAGGCAGCTGTAGATCTCGGGAACTGGCACAGTTGCCGGCACAGTGGGGCACACACACACAAGACGCACACAGATGCACACAGCTGAGAGACAGTGGGACACACAGCTGCTGCTGCTGGGGCAGAGGCATCCGCAACAATTTGCAATGATTTTTGGTGCGCAGCGACTGGTTTTGCGCAATTTTTACGTGTTCATTATCATACAAATGGAGAGTACTCTGCCACAGCGACATGCCACATGCCACACACACACCAACACACACTCACACAGAGTTTGGACACAAACGAAAGTGAACTTTTTAATGCCCGCGCCAAAGCGTTTTTATCTTGTGATGCGATGCGATGCTGTAGCGAAACGTGTTCCATGTGGAATGGCCCGAACTTCACTCGAACCTGGCCCGCACCTGGCCAGATGCACTGGGCCCCTGCCTGGCCCCGAAGCTGAGGCAGCTTCTCTTTATTTATCGTCGTTTTTTTATGATTTAACATATGTACGTGTTGCTGTCACACACACATACACACAGACACATGCACACGCACCCGAAAACACGCTTATATATTAATTTCATTAATAATAAGTAATTTCACTTTTCATTTCACTCGAGCCAAGAATGCGCAACTTTCGTTGCGGGTGAAGCTGCTTCCCTCTCCTCCTGCCACTCCTCTGCTTACCTCGCTTGCTGCTGACCCCTCTGTCAGCGAGGCCAAACGCTGCGCTGCCCCCAAAAAATCGATGGGCAAATTAATTGCTTCCACTTCGACGCATCGTAAAGCCACACTGCGTATACGTAATTTCAGTCGTTACGAGTACTATTTGCACGTTAATTACACAGGGGAACTGCAAGTATGTGTGTGCGATGTGTGTGTGTCTGCTTCTTGGCCCGGCGTCAAAGACAACTGTTACAAGTTGCCGCCACCGTGTGGGGGTTTTTATCGATCCGCGGCGAGGGCGAGATCAGCGCGAGCATTTTAATTGCTCCCGAAAATTGAGTTATTTTGATTGCGGCCCGTTGACCTTTTTGCGCTGTGTTTGCCTTTGGATTCGTGTGCTACTCTATAACACACCCAGCTCTGGCTGATCTGGCTGGGTCTGTCTGTGTCTGGGGGTCTGTGGGTCTGGGGCCTGGCCAAGATCACTTCTGGCGCTGTCGTGCTGCGGCGATGTTTATCGCTGTCGCTGTGTCGAGCCCGAAATAAAATCGTAAATTAAAATTGCAGATTGATTTCGATTTGGCGCTGCACATTCTCGTCCAGCTCGCCCACTCAGGCGTTTTTCTATCGTAGTTTTTTTCCTTTTAGTTTCTTTGTCATTGTCAATGGTCGCGCAATTTGCTTGGGAAAATTAATCATTAAACTTGACGCCGGACAAAACGCTTTACGCTTTTGTCGCTGCACGGAAATTGCCAGGCAGTTTGTCATGGGAAACGGCATCACTTGCACAACAACAACAGCAACACGTGCAGCAACAACAACAACAACTGCAACTGCAGCAGTTGCACCTGTGGCACGGCAGTCAATGAAAATGTAATTACGCCCTCTAATGCTGCACGAGGCAGCAGCAGCAGCAGCAGCCACGCCGGCGACTCATCATCAAGTTGCCACAACAAGTGGCAAGCGCCACAGACGCCGCGCCGTTGCAGGTCTGTGCCCCTGACACTGTGTGCCAGCCACCATCAGCATTAACAACGCCCTATGGCTTCTGCCATAGACGACCTCCTCATCGCCAGTCAGCCAGCTGCATTCATTGCCCCCGCTCCCCTCGGTCACGCTGCAGCTTCAATTGCATTTACACTCGCCTCGACGCTGCCCATTTGATTGATTACACATTCGCCGCGTGGGCCGGCATTGGCGTTAATGTTAATGTTGATACTGTTGCTGATGTTGCCACATTGCCATGTCCGCTTTTTAGCAGTGCAACAATTCGATTGGCCACACCACACGAATGACGTCAGAGCTGCAGTTAATTGTGGCCAATAGAAGGCAAAGGAGGTTGAGAAGTAAAGTATGATTACAGTTGAAAATAGATAACAATGTGTATTAAATTTATTTGGTTACAAAGTATACACCCTAATCAGCTGTGGTATAGATTGCAAACTATTGTGTAGGCATTAATATTCGAGTGAAGACAAGTCTTTTATCGATATCTTATGCATGATAATTATGCTACAACTAAGTATGTTATGTTATTAACAGTTTATGTTATTCACAATTTATTTATGAATGTTATGTCTAACATATGTTATTACAAGCATAACCTATTTCCCAAGATGTAGAGTAATCTCACTCTAATTTTTATCCCAGACCTGAACATACTCAGTGTATTCTTGGCAACCCGATTCTACTAGCCCATCTCTGAACATACTAAGTGTATTGCTACTCGTATCTTCCTGTTACAAGGTTTAACTGTATCCAAAAAAATATAAATATTTAACACAAAATTACCTAAAGTTTGTAAATATAAATCAATAAGTTTAAATCATTACTTCCCTCTTTAAAACTCTCCACACTCTGCTTCCACTTCCGTTGCAACTTCCCTCTCGATTCACTTTCATTTTCCCTCAACTCATTCTGTCTGATTCTCATCTGTTGTCCGCCTGGCACAGGGATTACCTCGGCAGGGCAGCAGCAGCGCAGTTTGCAGATCTGGTAAAGCCCGCGCCAAATTTCGCTTTCTATGCCAGGCGACTTTGACAGCGGGCGGCTCAAAATGTTGCCCGTTTGACCAAATTTGGTGGCACAACAACTGTTCGCGCTGATCGCTCTGATGACGACGATGGCGACGACGTCGACGACACTGACGACGCAGCTACTGACTGCCGCGCAGGCTGCTGCCGCTCAGGCTACTCGGGCTACTCGTGCTGTGGCGTTGGCACAAGCTCGGGTAGCTTCTTGTCGCCGTATGTCATGCGCTTTTATCTTGATGCCGCTGTCGTCGGGAGTCATGGAGCAGCCTGGGACTGGGGCTGAGACCGAGACCGAGTTGCACTTGGACTGGGAGTCTGATTTCGCTGTTTAACATAGTTAGCTGCCGAGTGCGAGGGATTTTCACCGCAATACGGTAGCCGCTGCTCGCCACGTAGGTTGAGGTTGAGGTCAGTGGCCTGTGCATGGAGGTACTGGTAGAGAAGGTACCAGCAGAGGGGGTACCAGCAAGGGGGTTACCAGCAGAGGGGGGTACTCTAAAGGGGGGTATTAGCAGAGAGGGTACTTAAAAGAGGGAACAAGCAGGGAGGTACTTGCGGAAGGTGCTAGCGGAGGGTACTCGAGGAGCGGTATTAAGAGGGCACTACCAGGGAGGTACTTGCAACGCAACGGGGACTCCCAGGAGGTAGTTGCAGAGGGACTGACAGAGGGTACTCGAAGATGGGTACCCAAAGATGGCTACCCCCAGGGAGGTACTTGAAGAGAGGGCACTGGCAGAGGGTACTCGAGGAGGGGTACTCAAAGAGGGGTACTCCCACGAAGGTATCCCAAGAAGCTTCAAGCAGGGGGTACACACAGAAGGGTACCCATAGCGGGTACTCGTATTCACATGTGATTAAAGTCTTAAAACGAGCATCATAAATATCGAATGCGCCACACTTTAGGGCCTCCCCTCCTTGGTCTCCATTTCGACACTGCTGGGATCGTTTTTCTTGGAGATTTTCACTTTTGTTTGAGCTGAGCTGTTGAGCGACACCTGGCGAGGTAGGCGACTAGCTGCAGCACACTCCACTCCACTGCGCATGAGTCACACAGACTGTCAGGCTATGCCTCAGCTCCCCCTCTCCCCCCCTCTCTCCACCCGCAAAAGTGCATCATAAATTATGTTTTGGCTTTGGCTTTTTTCTAGCCATTTTGCTAAAGTAGTCACACGGTCAATTGGCCGGGTCGACGGCGGACGGAAAGACAGACAGACTGGCGGACTGTAGACAGACGCAGCACATTTGTCGCCGAGCGTAGCGAAATCGAAATCGAAATGGAAATCCTGGTGCAGCTCCCCAGCTTCAGCTCCAGTCCGAGTCTCACTGCAGCCGCACTTTGGTCACGAATGTCGGTCAAACGTGTTTTTCGCTATTTTTCAGCCTTTTCAGCTTTAAATATGCCAACAATGGCTGCAACGCCGCTAAGCACTAGCGTGACTTTGGGTACTTAATTTGTGCGCATATTTTTGCAGGGATTATCATTGTCACAACCAGACTCCGACTGCAACTGCGATTCGCTTCGTCTTTGACTTTGCCTGCATGTGAATTCTAATTTACGGATCTTTCTTGGCTGATTAGATGAGAAACTTAGTAGTTGGTGGGGAAAGTCTTTTGATCTTTATGGGGTTAAGGCGAGCTTAGCTCGGGTTAATGTTGAGGAAATTGTGCTCGTTTCAATAGAAAATTAAAGATTTAAATTCATTACTTTTGTTGCGGAACTTAAGCTTGAAAGGAGCTTATGAGAAATTTCTTTAGTTCAGCTGTTCCAACTAATAAAAATCGCGTATGATTGAAATGTATTTTGTGTATATCTTGTTAAAAACTTATCTAACAAAAACTTTTCTAAGAAATCTGGGGCGGCCTTGGAGCCTACAAAATACATTTCCTATGTATACATTCCTGACCTGCATCAACAGCTGAGTCTCACCTTGTCCATCTGTCTGTCCGCCCGACCGTCTGTCTGTCTGTCCATCTGTTTGTCTGTCTGCCTCTTTGACTATCTGTCTATCAATCTCTCTGTCTGTCTGTCATCTTCGTATCTCAATCATTCTGAGTGATTGTTTTCTTATTCTCAAAGAACTTTCAAAAAACTTCTTATAACATAGATCATAGCTGACTCCTTTTCATATGTCTACAAACCTTTTTTCAACAGCTTCCCCAAGCTTTTCTATTCTAGTTCAGCAAACCATTAAATATTTTCCACATTTCTCTGCAAACTTTTCCACTTTCAGCTGTTGCAATTGCCGATATCTTCCTAATTGATTGGCCACTATCACATAGATTGCCATTTGAGGCTGTGACCTGATTTCGCCAGCTAATCCCATTAGGCAGCCTTCTGTAGAGTGTAGCCTAGAGGGAAGAGTACAACAGAGTACAACAGCGTCAAATGGTGTCCCCAATCCGCAAACCATTTAGCCCACTAACAAATTTCTCACATAATTCACAAAACGTCGTAATACGGAAGCCGTCGTCGCCTTCTCGCGCGAATTTCACTCGCTGATAAAATGCGACCAGGCAAAATTTGGCAGTCAAATTTGAATTTCATGTCCCTTTTATCGCTCCGACTATCTGAGACGCTGCTGCCTAGAAGTGGGCATTGTTTGCAGCAGCAACAGTTGCAGCTTGTGTTGCTGCTGCATTTTGTTGCATTGTTGCTGCATTTGGCCAATTTGGCTGCGGCTAATAACGGTGTTTGCAGGCTTCGCCTTATTGGGCGGTCGCCTTGGCGGATTGATGTGCCCGCTAACAGCAGCCGTTTTTCGGCTACCGCAAAGTTATAAAATATCAAAAATTATGCGCTCCGACTAGCAGCGACGCCGTCGGTTGTCATCAAAAGCGGCGCCGCTGCTGTTGCTGATACTCTGAAACAGCAACTGTTGCTGTTGTTCTCTCTTGCTGTTGCTATTGCTGTTGTTGCTGTGGCAGCGACTGTTGCTGTGGCACTTAACACCTTTTTGACACACGGCCAACGACGTCAAATGCAAATGAAGATAAATCGCTGCCTCTGATCTTTTTAGCACCTTTTTGCATATATTGTAGGCAGCAGCAGGCAATGTCGATGGTAGCAGGCAGCAGGGAGGAGCCAAGGAGGGGCAGCAGTTGCCGGTGACAGCCGCAAACATGCAACATTTTGTCGCCAGTTGTACAACTGCTGCCACTGACTGCTTCACTGCAGAGCTGCCTCACTGCCGGCCTCACTGCCTGCCTCTTTGGCTGTTGCATTCATTGACTCTGCCCCACAGTGTAGCCCCTGTACCTCCCCTCGCGCCCCCTCGCTACTATTGTCAGCCCGACACTCGCTTGTTTCAGCACGGTAGTTGCCAATAATTCCTTATGATGTTTGTGACAGCCTTGGCTGACAAATCCTACAGATTTACGCTTATCTCTTTGTGCTATAAAAAACGATACAAATATCTACCTGAAGCTGAGGAATATCTTATGCTCTGTCAAATATAAACAATATTATTATTATTATTTTTATTGAAATTGAGGTTTATCTTATGCAACGTCTTTATAATGTTATGTCTATATTAAAATATGCAGTAAATTTGTTGTGAAACTCCATTTAGCTTTCTTTGTTGTTCTTGAAATTGTTTTCCCGCTGAAGAAACTTACTTTAATTATTATATATATATTATTATAGATATATCAATAAATGTGTTAGATATTATAAAACTTTATATAAGCTTTATCTCTCTACATTTCTATTCAATTCCTCTTGTTTAGTAAAGTATAGTCAGTTAATATGATAACCTCCTTGAAAATATACTTACGTCCTTTTAATAAATCACATATCATATCATATTTATATACATACTCGTATATCATGTACATCCATGTTATATGCCATATTCTAACTGAGTATTTTATAGAGTATGCAAGATTTATTATGCTCCCTGTTGCACCTACAGCCTGCCAGCTCTATCTCTATCCTCAGCTTCATGTGGAAGAGGGAGGCAGCAGTGCAACAGGCCGGGATTGTGTCCCATTGTTAGCGCTGGCGCTGTGCTCTGTATCGGCTCCGCTCCGCCTCGCCTCGCCTGACTCGCTTTGCATATGAGCGATGCCAGCCAACGACGGCGGCACAATCAGAAATTATCGGCCCGGCAGCGTCGCCCCCAAAGTCATCGACATTGTTGCCGCTGCCGACGGTTGCCTGGCTGCGGATGAGGAAGTTGTCTGTTTGTTTGCCTGCCTTGCTGTCCCTCCTTCTGTCTGTCCCCCTTGTCTGTCCTTCTGTCTGTCCCTCTGTCTGTCCCCCCTGTCTGCTTTGCCTTTCAGTTTTGGGCGCACATTTTGTGGCATGTTGCATGCGGCCGGCAACTATCGGTGGGCAACTATCGGCAGCTTGTCGCGATTTTTATTTAAATTACGAAATGTTTTGTCAACAATTTGTCCACTGATTTATGCGCAGCACTGTGGAGGGCGAGAGAAGGGGCAGGGGGACAGGGGGCGTGGTATAGTTATCAGCTGACAGGTGCATAAATTGAGTTCGAAAATCGAAATCGAAAGTTGCGTCCAGAATGCGGCAAGAAAGCGAAAGTGAGCGACGTGCATCCATTAAATCTGTGTCAGGCAGAGGCAGCCAGGCACTGTGAGGCAGGCAGGCACTGTAAGGCAGGCAGGCAGGCAGACTGTAAGGCAGGCAGACTGTGCGGCAGGCAGGCAGTGAGGCCAGGCCGATGACATCGGCCCCTGCAACGCAGCTGTCCATCACAGAACTTTCGATTTCGATTGCGTAGATTGCGCTTTCCACTTGTGGCGTTTGTTGAACTGCCACAGATCATGTACACACACACAGGCGGTGGTGAGGGAGGAGGGGCAGGGCAAAAAACACATATTTCTGCCAGTCCGCGTCTCATGTTTTTTGAGGCCTCTGTGAGTGACACACAATTGCGTTTTTTGCCGCATAGTTCCCTATTTGGTCAAAGATAATGATGTGAAATGCAGCAGGCAGCAAGCAAGCAGCAACGACAACAACAACTGCAACTACAAATGCTGCAAGCAGAGCATGTTGCACGTCTCCCACTCAAAATCGGTTGAAGAAAAATTGCCGTGCCGCGACTCGACTCAACTTTGCATGCGAAATGAGTGAAAACGCAGGAGAAACTCATCCAACGCATGCTCAGTTAGGTTCACCCTCTTCTCCCACTTCCTTACTTCCCCCCTCTGTCAATTGCCATGCCAGCCTTTCGTCAGCTGCCAAACAACAATAACAACAAAACAAACAGTAGAATCTATTTCTATTTCTACTTCTAGTATTCTCTTTTCAGTAAACCGTCAGCAATCTCGAGTTGAACATGGACGATGCAGAGGACGTAGATGAAGGCCCCGGCCATAAGCGCAAGCCATACCTGATGAAGTTCATAGAACCCCTATCGGATGAAGAAGTCACAGATGAGAAGAAGCTGTTCAATGTAGAGGAATCATGGCACACACTGCTGAACTTGCCCTCTTGCATGAGAGTGATGATCACGTAAGTGATACAAGCCTAACCCCACTCATGTCTTGCCTCATCTGTAACCCTGTTCCACTGGTACCCTGTTCGATTCGTACTTAGGAAAATCCTCCTTCTAACTCGCCTGTGGCCTGCCTTCACTTAGCTTCCACATCTCTTACCTGATCCATTCGCACTACGTGTATCTAAGGCCTAACCCCACTCTTGTCTTTTCTCATCTGTAACCCTGGGTCCCTTTCAACACGCCCTAGCTCCTCTGTTCCAGATTCATTGGCACTGCGTTTATCTAAAGCCTCATCTGTAACCCTGTTCCGGTGGTACCCTGTTCCAATACTGCACCCTCCTTCTAAGTCGCCTATGTCCTGCCTTCACTTAGCTTCCACATCTTTTACCTAATCCATTCACACCTCGTACATTTAAGGCCAAAACCCACTTGTGTCTTTCCTCATCTGTTACCCAATTCCGCTGGTACCTTCCTTATGAGAGGCTTTACCGTTATCGTAACTCACCTATCAGCTTTTCTCATTAGTACAAGGACTTATCCCCCTTCTAACTCGCCTGTGTACTGCCTTAACGTTTGTTCCCACTGCCTGTTCCATTCGCTCCTCAGGCATCTGAGCCCCTACCCCAATAGTGTCCTGCATCGTATTTAGCCTTAGTCGTACATTTCCTTATCTGTGGCCATAATTCCTTTAATTCCTACCGTACCCCACTTGTACCAACACCATGCTTGGCTTGCCCAACTATTACTCCTCCACAACTTTTCTTATCTGACTTTCTCCCCTAGTGAACCAGTGCAGAAGGCGCTGAAGATTCAGGTGGGACTGAACGTTACGCAGGAGTTCCCCTGGAAGCAGGTGAAATTCAAGTTTTTGCGTGATATTCTCTTCGAAGAGGTGGAGAATGCCAAAGAGCTGAATAAGATGTTCAGGACCTTCAATCCGGAGAACTACGTACTGATCGGCTATTGCCCTACGCTCACCGAATCCGATGAGAATCCGCCCGAGGGGGATCCCTACATACTCTATGTCAGCGGCAAGGACACCAAAATGGCCATGGCCATCATACAGAACATGGAGACCTTCGAGCGTTGGCGCATGCAGCGCCGCCTACGTAAGAAGCCACGTCGCTGGGTCAGCCAAGGCACCGAGGAGGAGATGAGCATCTACGTGGAGCGTTTCCGTGAAGAGCCTGTCGACGTGGAAGTTCAGAGTGTGTATCCCATAGAACATCCGAAGCATATCGCGTTCAGTCGACGCTTGTCGCGGGATTGTCGCGATGGTGTCTGCGAGCTGATACCCACCGAGGGAATCGTATTCAACACCGTCAGCAAGAGACGCATCTCGGTGGCCACGCAGGTGTCTCCAGTCTGCCTAACTGCCGAGCAGCAGACGAATCCCACATTCCCATCGAATGCCTGGTCGCAGTATCTCTACGAGTTGGACGATGCAGGTGGGTGACCTATTGATTCTTCTCAGATAATCCTTGTTAATACTTCTTACCCACTTAGACCTGGAACTGGATGAATCTGATAAGGAGGAGGAAGATCACGGACAGAAGGATAAAAAAGAAGGCGAAGTACCTAAGACCAAGCCACCGCTAGAGATGTCCGAGCAAATCGAGCTACTGCTGGCAACGCTCGATTTCAATCAGATCGATAGTTATCGGTAGGTGGATTACCCATTCTCATACTCGCGTTACCACTTTCCCTTATCTCTCTTCGTCGTCTTTCACCTTCTGCCAGCAATGACTACGGGGTGATCTCGAGCAGGCAAGTGGTGCACTACACCAATCCATATCTGCAGGAGTTCATATGCTTTGCCAACATCTCAAAGAGTGACCAACGCTTCGTCTCATGTATCGATTGGTTCCCGGATATTTCGGGTCTGCTGGCTGTCTCCTACGCCTTTACCACACCCGCCACTGTGGACCTGGCCACGCATGTCTCTAATTTTGTGCAGCGCGCCGTGCTCGATCCGAATCCCGTGCTACTCTGGAGTTTCTCTGATAATCTTAACTATAAACTGGAGTTCGAAGCACCCTATGAAGTCACCACGTTGTCGTTCTGCCCCTTAATGGGCGACGTCCTGCTCGGTGGCTCCAATAACGGTCTGTTGGTGTTGTGGGATCTACAGGGTCGCTGCAAGAAACTGGAAGAAAAGGAGTTCCTGACGCCGATGCAGACCAAGTACCGCGCCATGATTGGTGACTATCTCGCCTGGACCCTCGACATTAACGAGGATGTGGTAGTGACGCCAACAAATATCTCACCGGTGGAGAACTCACCCGGTGGCGCTATCACTGGCATCTATTGGCTTGGCAGGCAGGTCTATCTGAATGGCTTTGGCAAGATATTTCACGAGCCCGACAAGAAGAAACATTACAAGTTCTTTATTACCTGCTCTTTCGATGGCACTGTGAGTTTCTGGAACCTCGAGGGGGGAAATCTCCAAGAAGGACTCGGCTCAGAAAAAGAGTCTGCCCAAGCAGCTCACCCAGAACGAGTCGATATTCAAGAACAGGGCACTCAAGCCCACTTACAGCATTCAGTACGATGAACCGATCACTGGGCTCGTTGGCGACACTTCGATCTTCACTATCATGACACCGTCGCCAAGGGTGATCAACGCCTCGCCAGCGAATTACCCCTTAGATATTTTAGCCAAGAGTCCGCCGGTGATGCGACCTTCATTGATCTTGGCCACATACTACGGCCACATTGTGCGTGTCGAGTGGCAGGGCATATACAGCAATTCGGGTGCCAAGGAGCAGGTAGCGCCCTCGGCAAAGTTTGCCATGGTCCACGATGGACCCATTGTTGCCACCAGTAAGAATCCTTTCTACCCGGAAGTGTTTGCCAGCATCGGTCGCACCGTGTTCGCCCTTTGGAAGGAGGACTATCCCGACTCACCGATAATTTGGCGCAAGCGTCCTACTGATCTCACGGCAGTCGCCTGGAGTGAATCACGTCCGGCAGTGCTCTACATAACAAGGAACGATGGCATCCTCGAGGCATGGGATATACTGGGTGAGTGGGGGGATGGGGTTTAGGTTGGTTTACTCTAATGACATTGCCTTTTCAGCTCGCGATGATGATCCAGTGTTGACTGAGGTCTTGGGCGGCGGCATTATCACAGCCGTCTCTGAGCATCGTCCCTCCCTGCCCAGCAAAATCCTTGGCATAGGCGACTACAACAGCAGCATCCGCATGGTCAAGCTACCGCTCTCATTCGATGTGCCACTGGATGATGAGCTCTCCGTAAGCATGAGGGGTTTCCCTGATCCTAAACAGTTTGCTAACTACTTCTCCTTCTTCTTCCCCTCAACTAGAAACTAATCAAGTATGTGCTGCGTCAGATTGGCCGCAAGCAGAGCATCAAGGCCTGGGAGCAGAAGTACTACGAGCTGAATAAGGACATCATCGAGGCGAAGCGTGAGGCTGAGGAAGAAAACCGCAAGGAGCTGGAACGTCTGGAGAAAGAAGCTCAGCAACCACGCAAGCGCACATCCGGTGATGATGATAAGTAAGTAAAATGCACACCCTATTGGCACTGTTCCCAATGCTGGCACAACTATTCTAGGGGGTGGATTCAAAGACGGAGAAAAGAAGAGTCACGGCGGCACGTACTGTGAGCGCATGGCCAAGAAATGGGACGCACTGAATCTGAATCGCATGATGACCATCCTCATGTCGCGCAAGCAGATGGACCCCCGAGAAGCTGGCTCGCGAGACAGCGCTGGAGAAGGAGCAACATGAGTATGACAACGCCAAGAAGGAGTCGTACAACAAGCTTCTGTTGACTGTAGACGAGGAGGTGGCAACCATCCGATCCCGCATCCTGCCAGCCGAAATAGCAAACTTGGAGCGCAACGAGATGGTAGCAGATCGGGTGAAGGACGAAATGAAGAGGGCAGAAACATTTGAAGAGGTTGCAGAGAAGGCCTTCAAGGATCTCAAGAACTTTCCCGAACTTGAGCGTATCGATTATATTGAACTCTTGGAACGAGGCATCCATCGCCGTCAGCTGCTGGATCAGTCGCTGGGGGGCAACACAGATCGTCTGCTTTGGTATAAGGAGAAGGTTGAGGATAATCAGCTCATGGATTGCGACTTTGGCGTAGATTTGCTCTACAACTGGCGTCGCATGGGACCGGAACCTAAGGAGGAACCAGAAGAAGTCGAAGTTGAAGAAGTTCCTGAGACCGTAGAGGAAGAGCAATCCGATTACTGATGCAGGGGAAGTTCACACTGTCTGTTTAGATTCATGTTGGAATTATTGTTAGTTTTAAAGAAAACAATAAATAAGTTGAGCTTACCTGGCTTCTGTTAACATTGCAGCTATTTTCAAATACTTACATTAACTAACACTGTCAGGCATTTTAAATTAGAAATTAATGAGAGAGAGAGATAATTGAGATCTTCTTTTACCTGCAGCAATTCTACCTTCTGTGGTGCTACCTTCTAGGATATTTTAGCACTGAGTGCAGCCCAATTCGAAGTAATTCTATTATTAACTCGTTATCCAACACCATAAGCACCAAGTGGCTTTGCAGGTTATGTTTGGCGTATGAAATTAGACAACGTTCCTGAGGATAGACATGATAATCGATATCATATGTTATTCTTTTTATACCCTTCGACCATTGAAAATGGTCAAAAAGGGTATACTAACTTTGTGCAAATGTATGTAACAGGCAGAAGGAGGCGTGGGAGACCCCATAAAGTATATATATTCTTGCTGTCTGTCTGTCTGTCTGTCCGCCTGTCTGTGTGAACGCACAGATCTCAGCTATTATAAAAGCTAGAGTTACCAAATTTGGCAGGAAGACTCTTGTGTACTTCAAGAAGATCAAGTTTATTTCAAATATTAGGTGCCACGCCCACCGCCCCCACACATTAATAATTTAATTTTTGAACTCAATTTATAAGCGCTGTATAAAAGATACAACTTTCTGACTTTAACATATACTAAGCTGAATGAAATATCTACGTAGTCTCCAAATTACAATCCGATCGGACAATAATCCCAGAAGTTATTTAAGAAAGTATGAACATAATACCAAGTGCTTCTGTCAGCTAACAAGGGAGGCAGGCGAGCGCGAAGCTCGAGCGCCATCTGTCGGGATTAATTTCAAAGCATGTGCATATGCATGTGTGGATGAATTTAACAAATTAAACTACACGGGAACATAGGTGGGGGTCCCACTGTCGCGTTTTGCGCGACTGTTGCTCTCGTTCTTTCTCTAGTGCTACCTTCTAGGGTATTTTAGCACTGAGTGCAGCCCAGTTCGGAGTTATGTGTTCGGAGTTATGTGTGGTATATGAAATAAGAACATCTTACAAAGGAAAGTCATCATATGCGAGATCATTAGTATGCAGTTTATATAGTCAGCATTGCCTTCTTCTTACTACAGTAAATATACCCCCTTTGGTGCTACCTTTGTAAGGTATTTCAGCACTGGGTGTGGTTTCCCCCCACTCGCCTGTTGCTCTGCCCGCTACTCAGACACTTTTGGCAATTGTTGTTCTCGGTCAGACAACCAACATTGGCTGATTCGAGGTGATTGTCCAACTGACAGCCAAACATCAAACTCGTGTCTTAATTAACTGTTCATTGAACCTTGTCGCGGCACTTCCGGCACGTCCGCCCCCAACGGGTTCAAGTTTATGACATTTCTAAGCGGCAGGCGGCATGCAGTAAGCAAATGAAGTCATCTCGCGGTCGAGGCGTGTCGCCGGTTTAATGAACTGCCACACCAGCTGCCACTGCCACTGCCACACAGACTGCCACAACCGCAGTCGCTTTCCCACGGCACTCAGTCGACGCTGCCGTTGCCGGCTGCGGTTGCTGTAGTTGTTGTTGTTGTTGTTGTTGTCGAGGCTGCCGGCATAGTCGACCGATGTCAGCTGGCATAATGCACATATCCATCCAGCGAGTGCTGGCCATTCATCGGGCAGCGGAGTCGGAGTAGTCCATCATCTGTGCAAGCAGATAATCATATATATTTCGGAAGCAGAGTTGCACAGCTGAATCTGCATTATTATTGGGAGCGCTTGAATCGTTCGTGGACTCGCTGCCGGCTGCGTTTACCTGTTGCATCATCATCAGCAGCTGCCACTAGAGCAACTTCAACAGCATTATGACAATCATCATCATCATCTGCACTATCATCATCATCATCATCATCATCGGTGACCAGCACCTGCCTTGTCCTTAAAGCGATAAATGTTAAGTGATTTTGCCTCGTTTTTTGCTGCAAATCGAAAGATATCGGCATATTGAAAACTTTTGCCATGCAGTGCGTTGTCCCCCCGCCTTCCACTTGCCCCTCTTTCTTAGCTTTTTAAGAATTGGCCGTCGTGCTCGTCGGCAAAATTGGGATTTGACACCTTGGGCAGAGCATGCGAACAGACGAATTGGAAGAGCTGCACTCGTTGATGTTTCCGTCATATCTACTAACACTAGTCTACAAAATTATTGAAAGGCTAAATTGTAATATGAAATACGTTAAATTAAATGAATAAATAAGAAAAGAACTTATATACTAAGCCAGCTAACCATTTAAAGTTAAGATATCATATGATTAACACTGTTAACCGAAGGATTATGAAAGTATTTCAATGCAAACCGATCACAAGCAATAACCATGATTTATTGACTTTATTGTTTGTTATTAGACCTTGTTGCACAGTGTAGTTTGTCATCTTATGCACTGCGTAAACCTCCCCTTGCTCATACATAATAAAAACCAAGCATGACTTGGCATAAAATGCCGAACAAACCAGTAACTTGACCTGCGACAATTCACAGCAAAGATGGCAACTGCATAGAGTTGTTTATTCAAATATATTCAAGTCTGCAGTGCAAGTGCCATTAAAAAATATATAACTTTATTAGGCAAACTGTAAAATTTAATTAAAATTGCTCAACCCAAGGAATTATCCTATACACAGGCTCTAGAACTTTCCCAACCATATCGAAATGTTGAATACTCAAACTAAATGAAGAAACCTTTTGCTTTTTGAGCACAGGAAATTTAGTGTTGGGAACAGTTGCCACCCTGAGAACAGTAACCAATCAGAGCACAATTGCGGCTAACTTTCTATATGAGTCCGGCAAGCAAATCTTTGCTAACCACCTTGAGACGCTGCAGCAGCTGATTGCAGGACTCGCGTTGATCCTCGCCACTGTTGCTGGTCGGTTTGGCCATCTCCAAGATCAGCTCCAGGATGTCCAAGAGAAGGCCACTGAACTCCTCCTCGTATTCCTCAATGCCGGCGGCAAAGTCCTCGTTCGTTGGCTGCTCAATGTAGCCACAGAAGTTGAGGCACATCTGGCCAAGGGTGAAGATGGATCGCACAAAGGTCACCGGTTCCGCATAGAGACAGAGCTGGAAAAACTTGTCCAGCGTGTGTTGAAATTGTACAGTGACGTCATCGATGAACTGCGCCTTCGCCAGGCCAAGCAACAGCTTCTGCCAATGTGGCTCGATGATGTCCTCGAGCATGTGCTGCTCCAGCTGGGCGATGCACTCTTCCATGCGATCCTTGAGCGCACAGCCCTGTGGACTGAACTTGGACAGATCGTAGAAGGTCGCCCTCAGCTGCTGCCGCACATAGCGCAGATAGAAGAGCAATCGATGCAAGAGTTGCAGTTGCTCCACGCAGTCCTCGTGGATGATCAGACTGATGGGCCAGCTGGGCATATAATTCAGGGCGAATGCCTCGTAGCCGTAGAGGGAGAGTGGCTCGGGAAGTTCACTACTAACCTCCGATTCCATTTCACTCGGTTGGTCATCCTCCTCCTCCTCCCACCTGAATCTGCTTCACCTTCTTGTTCGCCTGCTCCCCCCCTTCAGTTCGCTGCTGCAGCATCTTCAGGCGATTCAGCAGCTGCGTTGCCACATCGCAGTCCATGAGCTGTGAGTGCAGCATGTGCTTGAAGGGATCACTGTTCCACTGCATTGCCTCCAGTGTCAGCTTCTGCAGCTTCTCCGGTATCAGGCTGTCCACATTCAGCTGCAGCTGCCCCGAGCACTTCTCCAGCAGCGATCTCGTGAACTCCTCGTACTGCAGCAGGAAGTAACCCTGCAGATTGCACAGGTGCATCTCCAGCAGATCGTTCTCCATCATCACATCCAGCAACTTGCGGGCTGGCAACTCGTAGCTGCTGCGGATGAGATCCACATGCTCGTGCTCATTGGGCACGTACTTGAGAGGTGCCTGCATCAGCTTCATGTGCACATTGCACTGCCGCAGGATGTTGAGGTACTTGCCGGCCAGAAAGATCTGATCACGCTGTGGTTCCAGGAAGTTGGGAAAACGATCGTCATGCAGGCGATAACGTATCTCCCAGTAGGCGTGGCAGCACTGCTTGGGCGACAACAGGGTGCTGCTCATGGCCTTGGGGTTGGTGTCCTCAACGAAGAACTCGCCCCGCACATCGTAGACAACCCCCTTCTGTGTCCAGAGCTGCACCATCTTCATGTAGTAGTGACTCACGTCGGTCATCAGCACAGCCAGTCCCGGCATCTTGAAGTGCTGCTGATGGTCGTGCATCAGGGAGAGCAGCCCCGCCGTGGTCACATCATGGGAGCGACGCACGTGACTGGTCAACCTCGCATAGGCTTCCATGGTGTGCACCCAGGGACGCAGCTGCTGCACGAGATCAGGCAAGGGCAGCTTCCGCTCATGCAGCTGTGTCTCCAGCTGCGACTGCATGTCGAAGTATTCCTGCATGGTCGTGTGCAGGGTCATGCCCAGAGTGCGGATGCAGGTGGTGCACATGATGGTGTCCTCGATGAAGCTCTGCACATTGATGTAGTACCCGATCAGGGGTAGCAGATCCTTGGCCAATACACGAAAGGCTGTGCAGAAGCTCTCATTGATCTTGAAGTGCACATTATCGATCTGATCGGCCTTTAGTTGGGCAATGTCCTCGCAGGCCACATCGGGGCGTATGTGTGATGAGGGCACTCCCGAGAAGGCGTAGATCAGATCACGCACAAGTATCTCCTCCTGCGCCTTCATCGACAGCTTGCTCACATTCTCAGTGGGCAGATAGTAACCTCCGACGCTCTCGAAGATCCATGAGCCAAGTTTGCGCTTATAACGCGATGCACTGGTACCGCCGGCATCATCGCCGGGATCCCTTAGTTCCGTTATGTTTGTGGCACGATCAATATGTTCCTGCACCTTGCGCATCTGTAGATCCAACTCAGCGCTGCCCAGCTCGAAGTGGCCGCTCTCCGGGATTGTCGAGTCCATGGCGAGAGTACAATAGAAAATATAAAGCTGAAGATCTGTGTATATCTTTAGAATGTGAGTTTGTGTTGGTTGCGAATGTTTAACTTGTAAATTCAGCAAAATTGGAGCTCTAGTCTGACTTTTCTTTATTGAGAAGTTTGTCAAACAGAAGTGAGAACAGTTTTCTCAAGGCCTTATAGATTACCAAAGAGAAAGCAAGTGGATATGTGATGCAGGGTTGTCTTATGATAACTGGCATATATAATACTATGCAGTCTACTCTACTATGAGATACCCTGTAGGTAGGGTATAGGGAAACATACAGATAAACAACCTTTAATTTTTCTTTTAAGCTAGACATTCTTTTGTGCATTCTAGCCTTAGTTATCTTTTATTTCTGATAGATTCGAGCTTCAGCTTTACTTTAATCAGGTGTTCTTTAAGTTCCTTTAAACTAAACCCTTTCCCACTTTATAGTAACAGCACAATGACAAGTTTTACGACTCCGGAAGCACCTTGTCCAGGCCGTGCCATGTTGCCATAACTTGTCGCCGTCCTCGTCGGCGGCATCACAATTCATTCGAGGCGAATCAGTTGAGCAGCAAATTTGCAAATTCATTTACAAGTGGCACGTAATCGCATCGGTAGCAACTGTAACCAGTGGGGACAGCCACTGGGAGGTGCCTATCTACAGGTGTTTTGTATTTTCCACTGGATACCCCCATGAATCAGCTGTGCTGAACACCTTCGTGATCAACAGCATAGGGAAAGAATTTCTTGGCTATCTTCAGCAGGCTGGGAATGGCTGCGATATCAAATTACAGTACTTTCTTTAGGCTTAAATAAATAAAAAAGTACATTTTATGCTTACTCCAGACTGTGAGAACAGTTTTATGTTTTATGCGCCCAAGTCGCGTGAGTGCCAATTGCTTTACTCTGTTCCCTCTCTCTCTATGCTTGTCTTTCTTCCCACTCTCGCTGTTCTCATTCTCAAGCAGTGCTGCGTCAGCAGCGACGTTGCCGTTGTCGACAGCAGCATTAGCATAAATAAATAAATAATCGTAATAACAACGCGAGCGGGGCAGCAATAAAAATGCATTGGCAACGTGGAAAAGTAAATAACAATACACTAAACAACAATAACAACAACAACAAGAAGAAGAATAAGAGGCAATAAAGCTTTGCAATTGGAACTGCACTTGCACACTGAGCTTTTGTTTTCGTTCTCTCTCACTCTCTTTGTCAAATTGCAAAGGGAGTAACCGAACACGCCCACACGTGATAGGCGCACAGTGGTGCCGCCTGCCATGAAAGTGGAAGTAATAAATTGCAAAAAAATAAAAAATAAATAATAAAACTCAAAGTGAATAATTTTCGACATGGTAATTTAACGATGAATAATACCAAAAATAATTAACATTTTATGGTCTATAATTATTCAAGTGCTTTCGAAGTTGCCATTAAAATTTCTCTCTAATTCGCATTACACACGAGAGAGTGAGCGAAGAAGAGGAAGAAGAAGAACATCAACAACTACTGCAGATGAACTGTAAGCTTCTCAGTCACTTGTCTGTGTGTGTGCTTCTTTCTATGTCGTCTTTCGCACTTGTTGTTATTGTTGCCAACCATTAAATTGAGTGCAAAGCTCAGTTTCAGTTTCGGCAGCGCGACCGCGGCCTAGAGGGCTGAGCAGAGACTACGACTGCGACAGCGACGTCGGCTTTGAAGCTCTGCGATGTGCTCTGACTGCAAAAAGTGCCGTTTAAGGTTTCGGGGTTTTTCGTTGTTGTCGCTGTTGCTTATTGCATTATTTATACGCGTACACACACACAGACATACATAGGCAAACGTGTACTTTCTTGGGCCGCGTACGCGCACGCACACTTGTAAATTATAAACAAAATGCGAACAGACTCGGCTACAATATCAACAATAGCACCGGCAATAGCAATAGTAACAACAGCAACAACAATCACATTGGTGACAACTTGCGCCTACTGCAACAACACTCTCAGTCTCACTTGCTGCGCTGCGCTCTCACTGACTGTCAGCGTCGCTGCTGCTGCTAGTGTTGCTGCTGCTGCCTTCGACGACGTCGCAGTAACGACAAACGCGACGGCCGCATTCTCAGTCAAACAACAAACGCAACTGAAGTAACAACAGTGTGTCCGCGTGCCGTGTCCAAGGTAGCCTTAATCGCCCTCAATCTAGCAGAAGAAGGAGGCAATGAGAAAGTGATAACAGAGAAGAATAACACACACAGAAAACAGAACCAAACTAAGCTAAACTGTGCTAAAGCTGTGCTAAAACTCTGCCAGCTGTGACTCGTTAGTGTGTGTGTGTCCTCTCTCTCTCTCGCCGGTGCTCTCTTCATTCACTTTGCTCTCTCGAAAAGTAATGAAATTGTTGTTGTTCTCACGCCGCGGAGTGTCGTGTTGTTGTTGTTTTTAATGTTGCGTCTGCCCACACGCCAACAGTGTGTTGAGTGGCTGCAGCGCATCCTTCTGCTGCTCTCGCACATTTTCAGCCTCTGCAGCAGAATGTCTCTCACTCGCAGTCGCCAGCTGACGCTCAAATGGATTAAAAAACGTCTGGCAATGACGCGTCGACGCGAACGGGTGAGTGACAAGTCCCGAGTGCAAACTGGGTCAGCTGACTGAGCAGCAACCCCTTCTGCCCAGTGTTGCCAACTCAGTTTTTTTATCCCCTCAAATTAGGCTGGTCTTTTAAGGTTTAACAGTGGAATAAAAATAAAAACTCATACATATGTATGTATATACAATTATTTTGTAGCCTCTTTTCAATCCCATCTCTTTTTTTTTTGCTCAATATTCTGGTCACCATTACTTTTGTCTAGCTCCCTCTCTCTGTCTCTGTTGATTTCTTGAGAATTCAATTTAATGACAACGATTTCCAGGCAAATTCAATTAAAGTCAATAATATTTTGGCGTAATTCACAGTTAATTTCGGGTTTCCTGCGAAAAAGGGTTGTTGCTTTCTGCATTAGCGTGACTAAGTTCAATTTTTCGAGCGTGCCAGACGACGTCAAATGCCGCTCAAAAACGCTCTCACACCACCCCCTACGACGCGTCGCAACCCTCGCCTCGTTCCAGTTACAGTTCCAGTTCGAGTTCCAATGTCTGCCTGCCGTTTTGTTCCATTTCCGTTGGATTTTGCGCTAAACACATCGCGAAGGTGTGTCCAACGGCCTCGCCACGAGTTGTTGTTGTTGCTGTTGTTGCATGTTTGCCAAAGACACCGCTAGTCCTGGGGTTAACTTGAGCGATTACTGCTGTCAGTTTGAAAAACAGTTCTGGCCCCCAAATCGACGCTTATCCAAGCCAAACTTTCAGCCTTTTTTTTATTTTATGAAAGTTTTTTTTACATATTTGCCTGTTTTTTTTTGTTAGGGGTATTTGGCAATTATCTGTTTTTAGTTCGCATTTGTGCGATTTCGAAATTACTTTTTTTCAGGGCGTATTACGAACTGCAGGCAAAACACGTAGCGCCATAGAGTGTAAGAAACGCCCTTGGCATATCAAAAAGTGTTCTCTCTCAACAAAAAAAGGCATTATGGAATGCGACCGAGCTAGGTCTAAGCAAAGTTCAAGTAGTTCCGGTTTTATTGGGGGGAAATTACTTCATACAATATGTGAACTTTGCAATTAAAACTGCAATTACAGCGCAGTTTCAATTGCATTTAATTGCACTATGAATCAATCATAGTGTAGGGTAATAATGATACGTATATGCTGAGATGAGGTCATGATATTAGTAGATATACACTCTTTTTGTAGAGCATTCTTGGTGCTGTATGTTATTCCTATATCGTCACTATTTATCGCGCTGTTTATCCTGTCTGCAAATGTTTATTTCTCACCACTTAGGCTGAAATCGCATTTATCGATAATTAAAATCGCATTATGGTAAATGCCAGAGAAGCCTCTCTGACAGCTCTTGTTGACGGCGTAAACAAAAGACCATTGCCTGTCAAAAGACAATCTATACATGCAAATATATGTCTATATATATCAGGGCTAAAGTTGTATACAAAAGCGTCTGAAAACTATCTGAGGTTTTGCCAAGTTCAAGGCAGAGCCAGATGACGCTCTCTCTCTCTCTCCCTCCCCTTCTCTCTTTAGCACTTGGCAATTTATGGTAAACAATACTGAGAACAGGAAGCTGGGGAAAGGGAGTGGTGGGGTATTTGGGGGAACGTAGAGCAAACAATGCCACTTAGAGTATTAAACAAAAGCCCAGCAAAGCACACGCAAAACAGTCTAACAATAAAATATCCCTCTGCCAAGTCGATGTGGGTGTGTTTGTTGTTGGTATTGTGCGGGGTATTCAATCGTCACTATGCAACAAAAATAAATGAAAAGAAGATGTAAAGGGAACTTCTTTATTGAGCAAACGTTAACTTCTTTAAAGAAGCGAACAATAGACAATATTATTGCATTTTTGAGTTTGTTTCTATTGAAATAAACAACAATTTTCCTAGAAATCATACAATACAAGTAAGGATTTAAGCATAGGCAAGTAAAGGATAGATTTCTGTTGAAATTATTTACATTTTTCATTAGAATTTAATTCTTAAAGAGGTCTTTCATTATGAAATACTGAAGAGGCTTCTTAGAAATAAGACAAAACAAAGTTATGAATACTTTTAAATAAATTTCTATGGAAATATATGAATTTTCCCAGGAAAAACAGTGAAAAACCAGGAACGGGCATATAATAGCAAAGTTTTCAGTAGATTTTATTAGAATATCTCATATACATACATATATCAGGTTTTCAAAATTAACATAGACTTATATGAAGAAATCTTAATTTTTTCATTTCACCAAATCAAGATAGATAATATAGAATACTATAACTTCCTTAAAGAACCCCAGAATATTATACAATGCCAAAGTTTTGCATAGATTTCTCTCGAAATATTCTAAATTTACCAAAACAATTAAGAAAGTTCTTTCAATTTCGATGAATTTCTATGGAAATCTTTTAATTTTGCCAATTTATCATATCTTATTGATGACTTGCAAAGTTACACTAAGCCTGCTTCAATTGACAACCCTGTTGACCAGTGTAAAGTATTCATTTTGGCATTCGATCACAAGCTCAACGATTCATTCGTTCACATTGAACAGCGTCTCCTCCTGCTCTCGCACGCATGGAAAATCATTGAAGCTTGCAGCGAGGGGCGAAGTGTATCTAACTGAGTGAGTGTAGGTGTGCCCAGCCTAAAGTGTGTCTGTGTGTATGTGTCTGTGTGTGAGTGATTGAAGTGTGTGGCGGCTTTTCCATTTGGCGTTCAGCTCATTTCAATTTAGTTGTGCGCCGCAAACGCTTTGAACTTGTTTTCCACGCGGACACGGACACGGACATTCATTGCACTCAGCGAGTAGAGTACTCACTACTCAGAGTACTCGATACTCGATATTCACTGAGTTTCGCAGACCCGTCCCAGGCAGGCAGTCCGTCCTGTCCGTCGCGTTTCCTATTGATCTCGAAGCTGCAATCGCATCTTGCGCCTCCCGCTTTAAATTTCTGTGCGCGTTTTCTGATTTTTTGGCGCGTTTTTCATTTGTTTGGCGTGTTTTTTGTGGCTTTTATTTTTGTGTTTTTGTTGCGGCCCCTCGCACAACTCGCACGTAGCTGGACCTGAACCTTTTCGGGCTACGTTGCTTACCTTAAGGCTAAACCGAAAAGCAGCAATTCGAGAAAAGCAACAGCAACAAAAAAGAAACAAACAACAACAATAATAACTACGTATTGATAAATTGCCAGCCGACGATTTCCGTCGTGACCCGCGCGTTATGCAAAATGCTCAAAATGTAAATAAATATTAAAATAATACAAAAATTATTGAGCTTCTCTCTCACTCCCCCTCTCTCTCTTTGTCGATCACGCTCTCTTTCTTTGTTGGTTTTCGACTAAGCCGAGTGAAAAATGAAGTGAATCTGTCTTTTGTAAAGTGAATCGCGCCAGCCTCGTCGTCATAATAAGCAATAATAATAATGATAATAATATAAATAATAATGTAAGCCGACAAATTTTTGAATCGACCCTCGCGAGTTACCTGCGCTTTGTGCACATTTTCTTTATTTATGAAAACAATAAACGCAACAGAAACTACGCATTAAGTGATCCTCAGTTCCCACTCGGAGTGCACCCCGCATCGCGTTCCCAGTGCCCTTTTGGGTTACTCCTCAGTGTGGCTCTGCCTGATCCCCGACGCGGTTTCCTGCTGCACTGTGGCACGCATATAATTTGCATGTGCATATCGCTGCGCTGCCCGCATCGATCTTTATGAGCTGCTGCGTCGCCCCGAAAGATGTCTTATGTAATCTGGAAACTATTCATGAAGCAATATGCGCGCCTGCGCCTGCCCAGCAACAACAACGGCAACGGAGGCAGGCCAACATTGATCTGGCATACGTATGCGGCCATTGAGGCAACGGTAAGGGAGAGTGGGGAAGAGGGGAAGGGGTTGCCAGACTGGGAATGGCAATGGAAATGGAAATCGAGCAATAAGTTCGGTTATGGGAATGGCAATGGGCGATTGCGAATGGGGGTCAACTGAAAATCTCTCTGTCTCCTTCTCTCTTTCTGTCTCCTTCTCCTTGCCTGCCTTTATTGATTTAAATTGAGTAATTTGTAACAAGACAAGATGCCAAGTTGGCGGTTGGGTTAAGATCTTATTGCAGATTAATGATGCCAACTTATGCATAAGTCGAAGTTGAAATTGAGAGATTATCCGTAAAATTGATTTGATATTTTTGGGGGCGAAGTAGAAGCAAAAGGAACTTGGATTTGGCAAAAGGGAAATGTGAAATTAATTGGGTGTATACTGTACTTGTTGAAGGTGGAGAAGAGACCGAAAGTAGCTAAAAGGTGTCAATTAGATTAAGTGCAATTGATATTATAAGGTCTACGTCCTTTAAAAAGCATTTAATTTGGTTTTCGTCGTAACTCTCTGCTATTCTTAGTGCTATAGTTACTAAATTTGGAGCATAGATTCCTCTTAGTGTTATGCAACATAGATATTTTTCAAATTTACTATATCTTAAGTAGGAATATGATATATTCATATTTTTATTATATTCTCTGTTATTAAAGCTCCTGCAGTTATAAAGTTTTACACACAGCTGCCTTTTGATAAGATTCATCTTGGATATTTTTCAAATTTGCCATATTTAAAGTAGAAATATAATTTATTTCTATTTTTATCATGTTCTCTGTTATTACAGCTGATACAATTATGAAGTTTTGCACACTGCTTCCCTATGATTATATTCAGCGTGTGTATATTTCAAATTTGGGGTATCTAAAGTATAAACATGACATATTTGTATTTTTATCATATTCTCTGCTATAATAACTGCCAAAGTTATTAAATTATACACACAGCTTCCTTCTTATCATAAACAGCCAATATTTAAATGAAATCTTCAATAACTAAGCTACAAATGTGTCATATATCAAAACCAGCATTAGAAACTCACCATCTCATAGAATACCTTCCATTATCGCATCAAATTACTTGATACGCAAGTCTGCACCATTATATAAGCAGTAAAAGTCTCCCATCGTAATTTGATATGCGAAAAATGAACTCAAAGTGCACCGCTGCAAAAGAAAAGCAAAGGAAATGGACGCAGATGCGATAAAAAAGGGGGAAAAAGAGGAAAAACGAAGTCAGACAGAAGACAAAGTAAAAAACCTGCCCGATTTGACGTTGAGGTAGTTTTCTTTTTTTATTTGATATGATATGAGGCTAAGCTTTTGCCAGCAGTCCATTTACTATCTATGCTTCTCTGCTACCTCCCTCTCTCTCTCTACAGTCCCCTTTCCTTGTCTGATAACAACAATTTGAGCAACTAAGCGACGCAATAAGTCAGCGCTAAGTGTTAAAATGTCGATATTAATTGTGCTGCGCGAGTGCCACCGGTTGAGGCAGCTCCTGCTCGAACCTAGACTGCCCCTCACTTGCCTCCCCCTTCTTCTCTTTGCTTGCATTTAAATAAATTGCGATTATGGCCGCAAATGTGGCAGCTCAGCGTGGCAGGCAGCGTGCAACGGCTGCCAATGCGCTAATAATATTTATCAGAGGCTCATTTGTTGCACGGACATAGCGGACACAGCCGACATGGCAGTGGCAGTGACTGTAGCAAAGGGGGAGGTGGTAGGGGAGGTAGGGAGGGTGCTGTGGGAGGTGCAGGCGAACGTTGCAACAAGCCCAAAAAACGCAAATAAAACTGCGACTCGGCTAATTGCGAATGGTTGCTTGTGTTTTGCTGCGATGTTGCTGTTGTTGCATGTAGTTGTTGCAGCAGTTGTTGTTGTACTTGTTGTTGCTGCTGCGTTTGTTGCAGTTAAAACTGTTGCTGTTGTTGTTGCTACGTTTGTTGTTTGTTTTTACTGCTGCAGTTGTTTGTTGCAGTTGTTGCTCGTCATGTTGTTGCTGCTGTTGTTGTTGTTGTTGTTTCTCTTCTTGTTGTTGTTGTATGTCTTGTTTGTTAGGTGGGGGCCGTCGCTGTTGTTGTTGTTGTTTGTTGTTGTCTGTTTTATGCATCCGCTCGTCACTTTTCGGTTGCCATTTTCCACATTGTTTGCCCCATTCATCTGCCCCATGCATATTTATTTATCGCAACTAAGTTTTGCATTTTAAGCAGAAATCATGCAAAAAACACAACAGCAACAGCAACAACAACAACAGCGAGTCCGTGACATGCAACAACAACAGCAACAACAACTTTTACGATGAACGGCTTTCAAATCGCATTCGACTGCTGCAACTTGCCACACGGCCACCGCAACGGCGACGGCGACGCAGCAACACGAAATCTGTTTAAAAGTTTTTAATATTTTCCCGCGTCGCCTCGCTCGCACTCACGCACAACGTGGGAAATCTCATGAAAAATGCAAAATGCAAACGCATTCGCAATGAATACAGCAACAACAACAACAGTAACAACAACTACAACAGTAACAACAACAACAACAACAACATTTTGCATGCCCAATTGCAATATGAAAAACGTTTCGTTTCGGCTTTGTTTTTCTGTCAGTTTTTCTATTTTTCCATTTTTCGGACTCGCAGGGCGAGCACAGGAAAAGTGCAGAGACTGATAAGCCACACGGCATACGGAAATGAACTGAACTGAAGGAACTGAGAAGAGTTTCAAGAAGACCAAGGAAGTGGTAAGAGCGGAGAAGGGGAAGAAGGTTTATTTTTAACTACTTTGTATGCATTACTTTGTTTATATGCCGAAAATAGTTGGATTTGTAAAGCAAAAGGAAATTACATAGGGGACACAGAAATATATATCATATGATATAATAATGGAGAAGAGAAATGAAAAAAATATAAACAAGAGCACGACACCCTGTATAATATGAAATAAGTTGGGATGAACTACATATTTAAAGTGACGAAATATAATTATACAATATGTGCATTGATTTGATACGATATGACATGATATGATGTGATAAAATATGGTATATAATGATATGATATGAAATTAAGGGATTTATTATGATATTATATGATGTGATATGATATAATGTGGTAAAATATGATATCATGTGATAGAGTATAATATGATATTAATATTCTTTGGTAGAACATGATTATATAATATGATGTTATGGGATTTTATGATAAGATATGATGCATATTGTAGAATGACATGTATATGTAAATTTCTTTCAATTTTAGCTTATAACAGGTACTCTAAGAAATACTCAATAAATTTTAGGTTAATTCTTAATAAATAAACCTTAGGTTAAATCCCAAAAAGTCCACTGTATATCATTTTAATCCCAATAAACTTTATCGTTTCTATCTTAATATCTGTTTCTCCCTTTGAAAACTGCTGCTTAGTAAACCATAAAAAACTCTTTAGTTCTCAGCTACTATAAACATTTACCATTTATTTATCTCATTTGCCTTTCAATATGTCTAAGCTCCTTATTAATGAGCTCTTTATAAATTATATCGGTCTATCTATGTGTCGTCAAAGTTATTCCCTCATTGCCTCATCTAATTGCCTTACCCAAAGTAAATCATATTCCAAAAACGATATTGCTCTTGCTCTATTGCAAGTGCCAGCAACGAGGCACCTTTATCGCGGTCAGTAAATGGTTTTGTCACATTCTTTCCATTAACATTGATTGCTCTCCTCCTCCTCTTACCCCTTTATCAACATTTCCTCTTCAGCTTGACTCTTTGCCTTCTGTACTTGCCTGTCTTCCAATTTGGTTTCTTCCACCTTGTCTATGTAACCTTTATGCACCTTCATGTCTTCCCCTTGTTCCCTTGCCTCCTCTTCCCTTCTGCCCCTTACCTCTTTCCATCTTCTCCCGCTCTTCTCTCGCTCTCCTACTCCCTTCCCTGCTTCCCTCTTCACCTGCTTCATTGCCAGCTGCCCACTGTTTCACTCTCTCTCTCTCTGTCTCTCTCCTACAGTCATAGGTCAATCTCGCGCCATTAACAGCACGCATTCACGTCGAGATTGCTCTCCCCTTCTCCCTCTGCAGTTAATTTCAATTTCTTTGCTTGCCGCTGTCACTTAATTTGGGAGCGGGAGCTGGCCCACCCACGCCACATGCCGCATGCCCCATTCCACGCATCGTGGATAGTGTCCCCAAACGCAGCAATTGCAAATTGCAACGCCAACGCCGCCAGCGTGGCAGGTAACTCCCCATTTACTCCCTTCCATCTCCACTTATTTCTCCTCTCTATCTCCCTCCTTCTCCTCTTGTTTCTCTCTCTCTAATCCGCTGGCCAACAAATTAGTTACTGACGCAATATTTCGTGTATTCCGCTTGTCTTTTTCACTATCAAAATCACACGCAATAAATTTCCAGCTGTCCCCCTCCCTCCCTTCTCTCTCTACCTCTCTTTCTTCCTCCCTATCTCCCTCTCATTCATGTGCAGGTGTCTCCTCTCTTGTTCAATTAATAAAAGCAAATGCGGCATCGTCAAAATGTTTTGATTAACACAAATGTGACGCGAGGCGCGCTTGGAAATTTCAAATTAATTTCGAGCTTGTTTTTCTTAAAGAGATTTCGGATTAGGCCGGAACTATGTATTGTATATATATGCGTGTATATCTAGTATCTGCCCAGGTAACTGCAGACGCGTGAGAAGCTCAGCTGAGCTGATCGACGAGCGAGCAACGCGCTCCAATTTCCCATATCGATGGGATTCCAATTTCAGCTCGAATTCGAATTCAAATTGGAATCGAGTTGACTTCGAGTTGGCTTCGAGTTGGCATCGCCTCAAGGCTGCGGCGGGGCGACCTTCCTTTAATGGCTGCAGCTCACCAGTTGACCAAGTTGCAGACTGTAGTCCAAGACGGGGCACGCACAAAGGTGCCTTCGGCTGCAGTGCGTGAGTTGGAGTTGGATTGGGATTTGGTGTAATTAATTGATGAGCTGCGTCCGGCAGCAAATTGGCTGTTGGCAGCGCTGCTTGCTGCGTGCCGTGTGCCGCGTGCTGCATGCGTGCGCAGCTGAGGAATCTGAATGCACAGTTGGATGCCCCAAGACAGGACCTTGGTGTGGAAATCTGCAGCTGCAGGAGAGGGGAAACTGTGGAAGAAGAGCAGGAGCTGAACAGAAGAGCAAAAAGAGGTGTAGCAGGAGATAGAGCAAGGGGCAGAAGAAGCAGGAGCAGGAGAAGGTGGCAGAGGCAGCAAGTGGAGCAGGAGTAGCAGAGGAAGGCAAAGAAAGCGGGTGGCTAGGGATTGAGGGAGCTGGCAGAGCAGAAGAAGCAGTAGAAGAGTAGAAGGAGTTGAGGCAAGAAGAGATATGGAAAGCAGGCAGCACCAGGCATGGCGCAGCTGTTGCAGGGGCTGGAGCATTATGTGGCAAGCACAACAGGGGAAGGCAGCAAGAAGAGACGGCAAGAGCAGCTTGCAACGCACTCGCCCGGCTGCTGATGTATTTATTGGAATTTATTTAGCGCGCACTCTGCACTTCAAAGTTGCCGCAAATTGTGGCGATTTATTGTGGCGCATGCGCTGCGCCGCTGGCGACATCTGGCGGTGGCTCTAGACGGTGCTGCAGACTGAGACTGAGACTGAAGCGGCTAGGACTAAGGCTAGCCACGGCAGGACTCGCCTCAGTAAGCAGCGCCAAGCTGTGCGGCAACGTTGCCCATTTCTGTTGGAAGGCGAGTCGAGGTGAGGCAAGGGGAGGCGAGGTGTGTGTGTGTGTGTGCCAGGTACGTGCTCTGTGTAGCGTCAAAAGCAACAACAACAACAACGACAGCAGAAACGGGCAACGAGAAAAGTGTCACATTGTCAGTTGCCCGTTTTAGCCTTTTTTAAAGCATTTTTCGGCTAGCCAAAAGTCGCCGCAGCTTCGCGCATTGTTTGCTTTGCTTGGCCACTTTCACTGCGAAATATTTGCTGGGAAAGTGTGTGTGTGAGTGTGTGTGAGAGTGTGTGTGCGAACGAAAGAAAGTGAATTCTACACTGTGCTACACTTGACCTATGACAACTCTGCAACTGCTGCCACTGCAACAGAGGCAGCAGCTGAGGCAACTGCGGCAGCTTGACGTTTTCAGCCTGCCGAAGTCAATTTGATTGTCATGCAATGCAAATGCGACGCCAACGTCAACTGCGACTGCGACAGCGACGTCAACTGCGACTGCATTTACTACCCTGCCTCTTTATCTCCCCCCTCCACCTCCTCCCCTCCTGCCCCCTCTGCCATGCCACGCCCTGCTTTGAAATCGGATCAATGCTGTCCCCAATTGATTTTCCGTTTAACTTTCAACATGCACCCAACATGACCAGGCAAACAGGCAGGGGCGTAGCACGGGAGAAGGGTAGGGGGGAGGGAGGGGCGAGTCAGTCGCTCTGGGCAACCCCCAAAGTCGCCGCTAGTCGCAATTATGGCAGCTCTCACTATGCGCTCTTGCCGGAGGTGTTTGCTGCCATAAATATTTATTTAGAAATTTACTTTGAGCTTTGCTTTAATTAATCACAATCTAAAAGAGTTCTGTGGATGATTTTGATTATATTTGATGGAGAGTTTATTTCTAATTTAAATAAATTAAAGAAGCAAGATAAAGATCGAGAGAAATCTGAGGAAACTTTGCTTAGGTTCTTTGTCACTCGTTATGAGCTAGAAATTAGGAGCATCTTGAGAATTTCCTAATTAAAGTGTTATATTCTGTGAGTATCTTAAGAATAACTCTGAAGGAACTGAGGTTGATTAAGGATCGTAGCTTTATAGAGTTACAACAGACTATTCATGATGTTCTGAAATAGGTTTATTCTGTGATATTGATACTGCATTGAATACAAGCTTGTTTTTGTATAAGTTTAGGCATTCAAATTAGGAATATTTTGAGAAATATATTGAAAACTTAGAATCTCGTAAACTGTAATTGTGATGCCTTAGGAATTTCTATGATAAAAATATATTTGTTAAAAGACTCACTCTTAAAAGATTAGGAATAGATGCATAATGCTATCATAGTACGGTTAATATATTATAATTATTATATTCTATATATATTATATTATAATTATTATATTATATATATATTATTAAATATACCTCGACTGTACTTTTTCAAACCTCTATTTGCTTGAGTTAAGACTTAAATGAGAATTAAGGCGTATTATAGGTTTATACATCTAAATGCGGAATATCTTGACAGTTTCTTTATAAACTCTAAAATTTTTCAACTATACTATAATTAATAGCATTTTTCTGCATTTTGTATTTATTTACCTTAGTTGAGCTCTTTTTTTGAACTGGATTACGCTTGAGTCTAGTTTATTTCAATAATACTATACATATAGCACTAATATATAATACTTTTATATAGTACTTATATATAGTATTCTAGTTTTCTCTATCTAATCGGCACTGCTATATAATTTATAAAGTTCCACAACACGCAAAGTTCCCACAGTTGAATCATTGTTACCTTCCTCCTCTCTCTCCCACTCTCTCTTTCCCACTATATGTTAGTCTAGGGCCTTTTATATGCGTATATATCGCTTCTATATCTCACTTCACACGTGTCTGCCTGCTTTGTCCGTGTCTCAGTTTCATGTTCTGTTTCTGTCTCTCTGTTTCTATCATTGCAGACTGACACAAACACGGCAGCAACAGCAGCAACAACAACACCAGCAACAACAACAACAACAGCAGAAGAAGGAGGAGCAAGAGGCGGAGCTGAATTAGTGGATCAGGGCCACTTAAGCGAGATCTTGGTGCTGAATGACACTCAAATCGATGGCCGAGTCGCTGCAACGACAACGACGACGACGACGGCAGTGGCGGCGCCTGCAGCGTTGGCCATTGACATGGACAACATGAACAGGGACGCAACGAGGAGCAGCAGCAACACAAGCAACAACTGCAACAGCAACAGCAACACAGGCAACAACAACACAGGCAACAACAAGAGCAGCAGCGTGGACAACGACGACGACATGAACGAGGCCAGAGCAGGCCACACAGCGCCCATAGCGCACGACGAGGAGGATGTGGAGGATGAAGAAGAGGAGGAAGGAGAGGAGAGCAGGCAGCAGCAGCAGAAGGAGAGGAGGAGCAGCAAGCACAACTGTCTGCGTTGCCCAAGTCGCATGCTAATTATGTGTGCTGTCAATGCCCAACAACAGCAGCAACAACACACACCAGCAACAACCTCTGCTGCTGCTGCTGCAACGCGTCGCAGCAAGTCGCGGGTGCGCAACTATTTGCAAAAGTGCAAGCAACGCCTAACGGGTCAGCAGAGCCGAGCAAGCAGAGCCAGAGCAACTGCAGCAGCAGCGGCAACAGCAGCAGCAACAAGAACAACAACAACCATTACAATGCTGGGAAGGAGGAGGCAGTGGGAGCAGAAGGAAGAGCAGCAGAAGGAGTAGCAAGAGGAGAGACAACAAGGAAAGCTGTGGGAGATGCTGCAGCAGAAGGAGCAAGAGGAGCAGGCGCAACTGTAGGGACAGAAGTAGAAAGAGAAGAGGCAGAAAGAGAAGCAGTGGCAGAAGTGGCTGTAGCTGGAGCAGGGGATGCAGCAGCTGAGGCAAGAGCTGCATCTGCCACCATAATCCAAATCGAAAGGGAACCAAGGGAGGCAGGAGAGCGAGAGGAGGACTCCAGTTGCGGCAGCAGGGATTCGGCAAGCGCCTATGCTGACTGCCTGCCGCTTGACCTGAGTCTGCGACTAGCGCCAGCTGCGCCCCAGGAGTCCAGCGAGGAAGAAGAAGAGGAGGAAGAAGAGGAGGAGCAGCAACAGATGGAGCAACGGGAGGAGCAAGCAAACGAGGTAGGAGTCAATGCTGTTGTTGTTGTTGTTGCCCCCACTAACTTGGCCCTTTTTGGCTTGTTTTCTTTTGCTTAATGTGACCTCAACAGGCGACGGCATCAGCATTGGAGGAGGCACTAACTAATCCACATCCGCCTGAGGTTGCGCCCACCTCCCGCCTGCCCCTCGACTGGGATGTGGATGTGGCTGCTCCCGGGCTGAGTGAACTGATTGACAGGCATCTGTCGCACATTTATCCCGTCTACTGGGCACGCACGCGTGCTATTCTACTGCGACAGGCACGTGATCTTCTCGTGCAGCACTTCGAGGGCAGCCTGACGCGATTCGAGCAGCGATTCCTATGCAAATTTGCTCAAATTGCTGCAACGCTGCGCGCCACTCATCAAATTGGCGAGGTAAGTGGAACAAGAAGGCAAGGGGGAGGGCGAAGGGAGGGGCAGAGCCCTCATGGAGTAAGAGATTCCTTCGCTGATCTGGCTAGATATATCATTTAGCGTGTCTTCGGGCTCGCAAATTAGCGCACAGCGAGCGCAATTTGCCGATTGCAAATGGGCATGGCAAGGTAGTGGGGGGGGGGCAGAGTCAAAAGAGGCGTGGCAAAAGGCAAATGCAAATAGAACTGGATATGGATTGATTTAGGTAGAAAACAAGCTACAAGAAGAAGTTGTAGAAATTCAAATTCGGCTAGATTTAGCTTTATTTCGAACATATACCAAATAAGGGTGACCTTTTCGCTTTCACTGTTAAATAGCGCAGATTTCTATTGACAATCATCAATTTAAAATAATTCTCCAGCCATAAATCTTCCCTTTTAAATTCCCCGTCTTGAAAAAGGCATAACAACTTGAGCTGCGCAGCCCTGGTCGCTGTTAGTTTAGGTCGAAACTGTTACTGCGCAGCAGCACATTAAAGGCAGCTTAACAGTGCCAATGTGAGCTTAACAGCGAGAGAGAGAACATAGCAGAGAGCAAGCACAAACAAAGGCATAACAGAGAGAGAGCCGCACAGCATGCACAACAGAGAGCAAGCAGCAACGACAGCGAGAGAGAGAGAGACGAATGCGTTTGTGGGGGGAGCTGACGCAACAACAACAACAACAGCTGCGCATTCGGCTGCAGCGCGACACACGAAGAGTAAACGACGACGACGCAGCAGAGACAACAGCAGCGCGTCGGGCTTAGATTTGTGCCTGGCGAAAAAAAGGTCGAATTGGGAATTCGAATTCGTGTTTAGTCAGTTTGAGATTTGAATTCGCAGCGCGCAGTCTTGTGAGCGGAGAAATAAAAAAGTCAAAACGAGAAGACGAAAACGAAGACGAACGTGCAACACGTTGCGTAGTATTTCGTGCGTTTATTTCCCCCACAGCAAAGAAATGTGCAACAGTTTTTAATTAATCACGAAACAAGGAATAACAATAATAACAACAAATAAATAAATAAATAACAAGAAATATACACATATATTATGTAACAGTGTAGTGCCTTATAAAACGAGAATTAAACACCCAAGTGCCGTTATTTTATACGAAGCTATGAAAGATATATAATCCAAGTACCTATAAAAGTGCCCATAATATTTATAGTAAATATTAATCGCGCATAGATCACGCGATTATCGATATTTTCTCTTAATTGTTCAAGGTAATTTTTGTTTATTGTGAATTGAGAGTCAATTATTGTACAGTTATAAAAAGTATAAGGCAGTATGGTAATTAGAGACACTAGAGACACTAGAGACAATTGTCTTATGTCCCTGAACTATTCGCAAAGTGCGGAAGCTGAAAGTGCTCAAGCTTAAGTGCCCCCCCTCCCTGCCTCCCTCTGTGTAGCCACAGTGCGTCCTTCGACCCGACCCACGCGACCCACGCGACCTGCTTAGAACCTTCACTTGCGTCGTAATGGGATTTTCGAACTCAATGACAAGTTGTCAGTTGTGTGTGTTTGTGTGTGTGTATGGGATGCCTTTCGAAAGTACTCAAGAAAAAATCGAAATATGAAATCGACAAATCTTGTCAATTTCAAAATTTTTGTTCTTGACGAATTTGTGTTAAGCGGGCTTATCAGCAGAGTGGGGACAAGGGGTGCAGAGGGAGGATGGGGTACTATGGACAGACAGCGCAGATCGAGCTGTGTCTAAATTGTAATTTATGGTAATTTTTGGTTACGCATACGCAGTGTGGTCGAACGGCTGAACACATGTTGCACATTCTGAACAAAATAAAAACGGACTGTGAACTGACTGTGGGAGTCGAGTAAAGTGCTCGACATGACCTACATAGTACAGACAACAACACAACTCAAGCTACAACAACAGCACCACACCAGCAACAACTAAGCAGCAACTTCGCCTGGGGCAATGTGCGTGGTTCTCTTTTTTTCTATTTGAATCAATGAGGCAAAAATTACTACGCACATTTGCAGCTGATTTTCTCGAAGCCGTAAAAAACGTTTTTGTGGCATCTGCAAAGCGAGAGAGCGCCCCCAGCAGTTGCAGCAGCAGCAGCAACAACCCTCCCCTGCCTGTGGCACCGCTACTGCCACTGCCTCTGCCACAACTCCCTCTTCAGCTTGCAATCTTAATTGCCGTTTAATTTCTCAAGCTGCGCGTTCTGTCTTTAATAACCGAACTTAATGCACTCGCTGACGAGAGTGTGTCTGCAGTGTGTGTGTGCTTGTATGTGTGTGTGTGCTTGAAATGTGTGAGTGATACGCTACGTTCTTATACCCTGCACCACATCGATGGTGGCAACAAATTGTGCAATCGACACTCATGAAACAATTTAATGCACTCGTGAAAACTGTAAAAACTTTTATTATGTTTGAAAAAAACTTTGACTCCACTTAGACTCAAGTGGAGAAATTAATGAGAATGAGATATATCATTATTTCGTAAATAAAGCTGTTTCGACTTATCATATATGAGTCAATCTTTGAAAATCTTTTTTAAATGTGAAATATTGAATTGACTATGAGTTTCTATCTGCCTATAAAGAGAACTAAAGCTGTTTATCATATAATATGCCTACTATTTCTTTGACTGTATAAATAAACAGTTGCATGTTTAGCGTATAATATTTCGTCTATCAATGAATCACTCTTTTCAGTGATATAATATTAAATATTTATATATCTATTTGGTTTAATTTATGAGTTGCCTCAACTTAAAAGGTTTTGTAAATTTTTCTATACAGAACATAATGAAGGTACTTAATAATTGAACTTAATTCACACAAAGTTATATATTAATATATTGATCTAAAAATCTCTTGCTAAAATAATGTTTGAGTTAAGATAATTAAACTTATATGATTAAAGTATTACTTTTTAACAGAATATCCAATGCATAGTAAAGTGTCATCCAAAGCTCAAGGAAACTCTTCAATCTCCCTCCTCCTATGCTGTCGTTGTTAGCTCTTCTAATACCAAACTTGAACCGAGCTATATAGGGACAATCTCATAAAAACTATACCCACTTCGATACCCTATAAGTGATCGCTGGGCCTATGGGAAGCTTAGCGCAAGTAGCCACTTCAGTTTCAGTTTATTTATGTTTTGTTTTTCATTTCTTTTTTGAAGCGAGCACGTTCTGTAATTTAATTCGGGTTGAATAGAAACAGAGAAAAGGGAAAAAGGGTTACCATGGCAACTGGCAACTGGCAACACTCGTCAGGTTTTGTTCGAGTTTTGTTCAATTGTAAACGGAAGTTGTGCATTAAGTGGACGCTCACAAAGAGTTGGGGGTAGCTGGGGCACTCTGGAGCTGGCACTGATTAGACCAGCCCAATCCGCACATGGATAACTCTTGGAGGGGCCTGTCGAGTGTGTAGATGGAAAACAGCTTCCGAGTTGAGTTCGAGGTAAACATTTCCAGACCCAATTCCGATGCCGTTGCAATTCCATTTGCCAATTGCCAGACAGACAGACTAGCAGACAGACAGACTAGCAGACAGACAGAGTGACAGACAATGAGACAGACGGACATACTGCCTGACTAAGATTCGCAGTTGGCCTGGGTCTGGCAATAATTTAGCTGGAAAAGTGCTTTGAACTGTGTGTGTTGAACACAACATGATCGGCATTTGTTAGCGATAATGAATTGAACATTTCTGAAAACATGTTTGTACATAATTTGTATGCAGCACAGAGGGGAGAGACAGAGAGAGAGAGGGAGAAGGGGAGAGAGAAGGGAGAGAGGAGAGTCCTCTCTGGAGTCTTGCATCTGTCGGTCTAGCTGTCTGTTTGTGTTGGTCTAACTAAGAGCTGAGATACTCGATCTGTATCCTATGGATCGTTGTTTGCATTGTGTGCAAGACAGAGAGAAAGGAGGGAGAGAGGGAGAGGGAGCAGAGAAAGGAGAGTGTGTGAGAGAGAGGGGAAAAGAAATGTGCAAAGTGTAAAGTGCATATTTATGGCTTGCATAAAATAACTTGTAAAATGCATTCACGAGTGCGCACTCACATTCGGTATGAGTGGACACGTGTTGTGCATAAGTGAGTGCGCCTAGTGAGTGTATGGTTGAGTGTGTGAATGTGCGAGTGAGTTTGTTGTCTTACTGCGAGTGTGAGCGAGTGTGAATTGGCTATAAAGTCATGGCAATCACATGTCGAATTAGAGTTTGGAAAGGAAGTTGTCATTGAGGATATAGATATGGATACGGATGAATTATCTGCTCATGAGTTGAGCCACGTTGTGAGTTGTCTTGAGTTGAACAGACTCACTGAATATATTAATAATCACATGCAGTTGAATGGGCTAACTGTCTTTACGATCATCTCTCTATAACTTTAAAGACACTTAAAGCAAATTGAGAGATCATTGCGTAATCATAAACAAACTAAGTATCAAATGATCCTCATTAGCTACTGAAAACTGATTATGTTGTGTAACTATCTTAAGATCTTCATGAAGTTTGGCATCTGTCAGTGCAATTAGAAGATCTTTTATATGTTTGTTTGTTTTATGATCTGACTGTGTAACCATCTTCGGTTTCTTTATTACTTTGTTTTATTTCTATTTACTTTATAACAATCTTCAGCATCTTGTGCATATCTCAAGATCATATATATCTTTAAATTCTGTAGTGAATTAAGAGATTTCTAATAAATGATCATTCTCTTATAATTTACTGATCTTTATAATCATCTTCTGCCCATTATCAAACTATATAATAATCTTCTACCTATCAGATATCATTTTACTTGAATAGTTTATATTATTATCTAACTTCCCATTGATTTTCTTAATTCTCTGTATATCTCAAACAATCTTAATAACTCTCTGCATATCTCTAGGGAAACTCAAGATCATTTATAATGATTTTCGTAAATGAAACCCCTGCACAGTTCCGCTCACTGATTATGTCCATTCACACTTTTTATTCCACTCAAATTATAGCTATGGCTGGCTCAGCTTTGCTTGGCTACCACTTCATTAGAACATACTTAGTCATAACTCCATGGTAGCTTGAAACGCGAACCTAATCCTAATCCGCAGATTGTGTTACCTGCAAGGCGAGGCGTAGATGATGTTTGGGTTGTTTCTCTCTTCTCGATGTCGAGACTTTTAATAGAATAATAAAAGAAGAAAAACTGCAACTGGCAATGTGCAACCTGCACAACTTCGTGGATGTGCAGCTGTGCAGCTGGCATTAGAAATGGACAGAGAGATGGACACGGAGACAGGGTGAAGGCGGAGACAGAGAGACGGGAAGACGGACAAACATATCGTAGATAGCCTTGAATTATTCAAGCGCGTGTGACTCGCTTAGTAATTAACCCAGCACAAAAGCCCCGCAGGCCGATGATGACTCGCGGCCCGGGAATCGACTCGACTTGGAGTTGGGGTCGGGTTTGTGGCTGCCGCATCAAGTGGCAGACAACAAGAAACTGAGACGGAGACGGAGACGGAGACCAAGACACATGTGGCTACAGTGTTCCTTTTTGTTTAACTGTTTGTCTGTCTCTCTCACTGACTGACAGCCAGTTGTTGTCTGCTGTTTGTTTTGCTTTGTTTTCTATGTCATTATCGTCATTGTCTGCCCGTCTGGCTGTCTGTCTGTCTGTCTCTCTGTCTGTCTCTATCTGTCTGTCTCGAGGAGGTGAATGCTTCCTGCGATGGCAACAGGTAGACAAAGCCAACTGTGAGAATCGAATAGTTTAGTTGCTGTCAAACACATTCGTGAATGACTCAAATACTCAAACACTCGTCTCATAACACTCACAGACCTCAAACCCTTGCGACAATTCTCTGTGTATTTGTTTGTGTGTGTGTGTGTACTTAAGATCCCCCCTCCATGACAACGACACGCTTCAATAAATGTCCCGATAATAAATTGCGAGCAACTGTAAAGCAGCCGCTGCCGTTGCAACTCTGCAGTTGTGTGTGTGCCGCGGGGGCAACTCTGAACGCGATTGCCGTCACGTTATTTGTGCATTTGTCAAGTTCAAGCGTAACTATTGTTACACTGCACAGCAGGGTTTGAGATACTGCAATTGCAAGTGGCTTTCATGAATATGCAAAAGTGTGTTGGGTTAATGCTAAACAAGGGTTAAGTTGAGGTTAAGTTTTTGCGGTTAAAATAGGGTTTTACACTATGTGTAACCTTTCGTTATAGAACGAATAGATTTATTTTTTTCTCAGTTTAGTTTAACGTTTCTTCTTCCTGTTTTCTTGGTTTACTTAGAACAGAAAGTTTGTGAGGTTAAGTAGAATATATTTCAACAGATTTTCACGATCTTCTTGATTACTTTAGTAATATAGTATTTATATTTGTGTTTTTTATAAAGTTCAAAGAATATTTTACAATTTCTCTAAATTTTCTTTATTTAAAACAATATTTTTCAAATAAGGAAGGAGTTTCATTAAGATATACTTAAAAATCTTTACAAATTAAACTTATATTGCTATTATCTATTATATATCTAAGCTTTCTGCGATTTGTAAAAATTATAAATATTTAAATAGTTCACAAATATGTACGAAATGAAAGAGTTTCCCAGTTTATCTCAATCTAGAACTTTAACTTGATTCTTTGTTTAATTTTTACTGCCTGCAATCCCTTATCATATCTAGAATATTTCCCCCACCCCGTTGCACAGTGTAGACTGGCGCGACACCTTGTGCCTGAGGGACAGTTGTGAGTGGTTTGTCAGATCGCAGGCACCTTGTCGTGATTTGTGGCTTTAGGGCACATGTGCGGGCTCCTTCTGTGAATCCAAGTACAGTCCACATTGAGTCCAGGAATCACCTCCAGTGCCCGGTGTGGTCTGCTGGACTCCTCCTCCTATACCTCCTTCTGGTCAACTGTCTGTCCGTCTGCCCCACTGTCCCTTGGCTGTGTTGTCCGCTTTGGCCGCCGGATTAGCATTGAAATTGACTTCGTGCTGTGCTCATTAAAATTTTACGTGCATAAAATTTATTTCGATTTGTTGTCGTTCGTTGCCCCGGAGGGGGGGGGGGGGGGGGGCCCGTTGTTGTTGTTGTTGTTGTCTCTACGTTGTCCACGTCCTTAAGCTCAAAGCTTAAGCTCAGCGCCAGCGTCGCCATCATTAACGTCGTTATAGCTGCAATGGAGGGAAAGGGGGCGGGGTTAGTTTTTCTCGATAAAAACGCCAAAAAGCAAACAATTCCATTTCGTGGCTGCGGCCACATGGAATTTTCCTAGAATTTTCTCTGCAATGAGAATGAGAATGAGAATGAGAAAATGTTGCAGAAGAAAAACAAATCGCTACTTGTTTTAACAACGGCAACAGCTTTCCACTTCCTTATTGGCCAGCGGGGTGCTCTCTCACTCACTCATTCACTCACTCAGTCAGTCAGCCCTTTTGGCCAGGCCAGATGAGATCAGTTCAGACTGAAGATTCTTACAGAGGTTATTGGCGTTTTTAATGCGTTTTTCGCCGGTTCGAGATGCATTAACAAGTTTACGATCGTTTTGGAATTGATGTGGCTAACAACTTTTTCAATTACACTCGAGTTGGAGACTGAGACAGAGAGAGAGAAGAGAATCAACCAAGCGTGTCAAGCGAGAGAGCTGAGCTCATCCTCCCACTCTTCCTACTCCTTCTCCCTCTTCTCCTTCTCTTTCTCTATCATTGTCTTCCACTTGTTGCTGTTGCTGTTGTTGTTGTCTTCTGTTATTATGCCATGAGGCTATAAAAACTCGTTTTCAGCTGTTTTTCCAGCCGAAGTTCACGATCAGCTGTGCTGAACTGAAAGTGGTCGTCGCTAGGAGCACACTGCGAGAAGAATCTCTCAGCCTGACTGGAGTTCCCAACCGGTTTTTGCTGTTACTCGCTGCCAATTGGAGCTGTAATTGAGCCGCATCGCATCGCATCGCGCATCTCGCATCGCGCATCTTTGTCTTAATCTTCTAGTCCCAGTTTCAAGTCTTCTCGTTCCTCTTCTCCTGCTTGCTCCTCTTCTTTCCTCTTACATCATTATGTGATGCAACTGATCAACTTGATATTGCTTTGATGTTGCCACGAAATCGAAATGCGCCTGCATTTGTTGTTGTTGTTGTTATCTCAAGTCTGTCTAAACTGTCGGGAAGTTGTGCATATTGTTTTAGGCAATGGAAGAGAGAGATTCCTCAGCAGATTCTGAAGAATCGACTTGCCCTATAATATTTCAACACCCGATCGACACCGGCACAACTTCCTGCCCACAAACAACAACAACAAGTAGAGGAAGAAGAAGAGGAGGAGGAGGAGGAGAGCAGCAGCAGCTGAATTTGGCATGTCAGCTGCTTGGAGAAGGGGGTACAGATGGAGGAGGGTAGGGGCTGGGGTATACACTGCATTCCGGCCATGCAGCAAGCCATGACAGCCTAGACCTGATCTATTTTGGGCATGTGCGATGTGCGATGACTCCAGCGACATGCAAAATAAACATAAATATAAGAGAGAGAGAGAGAGAGAGAGAGAGGGAGGAAGAGGGGAGAGAGGAAAGAGAGCGAAAGAGTAGAGTGAGATTGTGGACAAGTGGATCAGAGGATTTATAGAGTTGTGGAAAGATGAATACAGTTGAGGGGCAGAGGTAGTAAGAGGGGGAGAATGTAGAGAGACAAATAGAGAGAGAGAAATAATGAGACAAATAGAGAAACAAATAAAGAGAAAAGTAAAGAGACAAATAGTTAAGGGGAAGGGACAGAGGAAAATGACAGATGCAGAGAGACAAACAGAAAGAATTGCAAGAGGGGCTAATAGAGAACAAGAGAGAAGAAATGAAGGAAGAGGGAGTTAACTAAAAGAGAGATATAAGATAAAGAGTGAACACATAGCAAAATAGATGTAAGACACTGCAGAAAGGGAGAGAAAGAGTGAGAGGCAAGAGAAGAGAGTGCAGTACGTGAGATACTTCCTCCCTTCTGCAATTTGTAGGTGTGGCTGTGAACAGGCATTCCCGAGTTGAAGCTGCAACAGAAAAGAGAGGGAAAGAGAAGAGGAGAAGAGAGAGAGGAGGAGCCACGGCTCCCGCTAAACGTTCTGCTAGATGAAGCAGCAGAATGTGACGTTTGACAGCAATAAATTCACTCGCTTTGTTTGTGCAAAAAGTTCAAAGATATGCGCGAGCAGTTCAGCCAGCTTCCCACTTCCCTCCTCCCCCCACCCCTGCCAGCATTAGCTGAGCTGACAAAAATAACACAGACAGAGTCAGCAAGTAGCAGGAAATGTGCAAGCTAAAATATCACAGCTATTTAGAGCTATTTAAACTTTGCCAATTCAAGCCAACTTCTGCTACTTTACACGCTACACTGCAAGAAATAAACAGCACCGTTGTTGCATTCCCTCTCTCTCTGGGGAGTCAGCTCTGGGCGTCGTCAATATCAAATTGATTCGTCGAATAAAATTGACGGCCTTCTGTCGAAACGTTTTGGGCGGCTTACGCGGCGTATGTGTAATTAAAATGTGTTTTCTTTTCTTTGTCGCTGTCGGCGTTTTGTTTTGCGCATTTCTGCAACCAGGTGTGGCCCTTTTGCCAACATATTAATTACTGCTGCGTTGTTGTTGTTGTTTTTATTCAAAATTAACCAAAAAGCGCCGCCAATAGAAAAACAAGAAAAACAAAAACGAAATGAAATCTGTAGAAAAATACGTTGGCTAGGCGTCGGCGTACTTTGTACTCTACACACATAGGCAATCACATACACACACACTCATAGACTAGACACACACACACACACACATTGACAGGCACTTTGGACCACACAATGGGCCGGACAGCAACGCAGGCCAACAAGTTGTCGCTTTTTATTTCCTTAATTTATTAAGAAAACACGGCGACTGTGGCAACTCCTGCTATATGTGTGCGTAGTAGGGGAATATGTATGTGTTGTGTATATAGTTGCAGTGTGTGTGTGTGTGCGTGTGTCTCTGTCTGTTTGCATGCAACGCCTTTGTGCGCCTTTGCATGCGTAATTTCTGTGCCCGCTGACGGTGGTCCCAATGGCCCCGTCATCGTTGCCCCTCCCACTGCACCCCCTGCCTCTTTCGCCTACCCCTGCCTAGCTCATGCTGTGTCGACGGCACCCCCAACTGAATAATTGGCATAGGCTGGGCGCCACACGCCGCCGTCGCCACAAGCAACAACAACAACAACAACGACACCGGCATTGGCAGCAGACCGGGACGGGCAGGAGTAGCCAGAAGAGGCAGAGGGGGAGTGGGGCAGAGGGGCAGCGAGGCCGGCCGAGATTCGCATATGTATCTGTAGCCGCACACGTATATATATATATGCATATCGTATATATGCTAATGCCGCAGCTTGTCGGCTTGATTACTCACAGAGGCAACGCCGACAGGCATGAAAGATTTGCCAACTTATTCCCAGTTCCGAAAAGGGAGTTTTGCAAAACATAGCTAAATTTGGCTACAGCTAAAGGAATTTAACCTTCGCAACTGCAGAAGATCTTGGCAAATAACTTGATGATATATAGAGTAGTGATATATTGATATGCACTGTTATCTTTGTTGATCTCAGCCAAGGTCAGCACCAGAGAAAAAACAGAGTAAACATGAGTAAAACATGTTGTCAGCCACAAATGCAATAAGTTATGCCAGTTTCGACACACATTTTTTGTGTGTGTTGAGTGTGTTATGCCATAGATCAAAGCATTTTGACCGCAGGGTATATGCAAGTCGTGCAACTGTTGGTATTCTTTACCTTTTTTTCGGGTCTCGCAAGATCAAAGGCGTGAGAGAACAGAGCGAAGGGGAAAAACAAATACAGAGCACACATAATCCGCATGATAAATGTGTCTGCGTGTGATGCCGAAAGGATTCCATAACAAATCTCTGAGAACAGAATTTATGGAACCCGCGGAAGGTCGAAATGAAACGGAAATTTGTCGCCGCAGCCAATTGAAAACGAATCCAAACAAGATCAAAATGGCAAATGCTTTCAGGCTGACGTTGACTTTGAAAGCCAAAATGGGCAGAAACTGTAACAGCAGAAGAAGTGTGGGAGAAGAGTGGTAAGAAGGGGAAGAGGAGGTGAAGAAGGGGTATATTGGAGAAGAACCAAGTGAGGCCTGAGGCTCGACGATCAGCGATGACAATGACAAGGCGATCATTTGGGTCAATGACGATGAAATCGAAGCGACGCAGCGAACACAGCAAACGTTGCCAATGATTTAGAACCCATTGATGAAGAGCGAACAGCAACAACAACAACACAACAACAGCAGACCCCACAACAACAGCAGCACCAGCAACATTAAGGGGGGGCCTACGAAATTTTGGAATGGAATTGGAGGTCAATCAAGCAGAAAAAATGTTGTGCGAGAGAAGCTCATCAGTTTAGCATGTGGCGACAGCGAGTTATACAAGCCATGCCCCCCCGCCCTCTCTTCCCTATCCCTGTGACTGAAAGGAAGTTGCTGTGTGTGTGTGTGTTTGTTGTGCGATGATCATTTTGTTCAGCCGATTGTAAACGATGCGTTGCGATCGCGCTGCTCTTTGCGGCTTTGATCAAATGACAAAATTGATCATTTTCTGTTTGAATGGATTTCGGAGCACAGCAAAGCAGTGTGCGCCCCCATCCTTGCACTCTACTCTCTACCCTCTTCTCTCTTTCCTCTCCGATCTCCCCTACTCACCCCTTTCCTCTACCTCTCTGTCTCTCTCTCTTTCTCTTGCCAATCCCTTGCGCCGCTGCAAACAATTGATTTATGCTGACTCTTGTCTCTGCTGTGTGGGGTCTCGCTGTGGCATGTGCAACAACAACAGCAACAACAAAGAAACAAAGAAACAGCAACAACAACAATCTGTTCGAGCTTTTGTGCTTGAGCCCAAAAGGTGCCATAAATCAAGCCAAATGTGAGCGCACCTTTTGTGTCTTTGTTTCTGTATTTTTCTGACTGTTTTTCTGCGTTTTTTGGCTTTGGTTTTTTTTTTGGAGGCAAAACAAACCTTCAACTGCAGCAAATTAACGGCAAATGTGAGCAACATTTTTCGCCTCATAATAATTAATATCAGTGCAGTGAAGTGGACACCCCTTACAAGTCCCCCCTCAGAAAGATCTGCCCCTCGATGGATCACTGGACAAATGCCCGACAGACTGCACAAGAGTTCCCTCTGGAGACCTTCCCCGACATTCCCACCCCGACAGATTCCTCCACAGATCCCTGTACCGACTCCCCCTCGACAGTCCTCTCTCCACAGACTCCCCCTCTCCTCCTGAATATTCCCTGTCTATGCGTCTAACTCACCAGCCAAGCTGTCCACGCCATGTCGTTGCAGCCTGTGAATTTTGAGTTTGAGTTTGAGTTGCAAGTTCGATTTCACATTCCTGTAGGGGTGAAATCTTTGCGTTTTTTGGTTTTTCGGGTTTTCATTTTGTTTGCGCGCCTGAAAACGCTGGTGGGTAATAACCAAAAATTAGCAGAAATTGCAGCAGTTTGACTTGCATGATTTATCTGTAATTTTGCATCGCTAGACGGCGCAACTTGTTGTTTTTGTTGTTGTTGTAGTTGTAGCTGTGACTGTGGCTGGGACTGGGGCAGGCTCACACTCGCCATCTGATAGCCCCAGCATAGACATAGAGGGAACCTCTCAGAGTCAGCCACAGCCTCAGCTACGGCCTCAGCTTTGGCCTCAGCTTTGGCCTGACAGCTTGGGCCATTTTTAATGCGCTTTTTTCGGTCTAAGCGATTTTGGGTTTTCGGTTTCCTTTTTTGCAGCTTAACACTTGCGGGTGTTGTTGTCTACATAATTTCATTCAATCTGTAGAAGGAGGCAGGGGGGAGGAGTGGTTACCGGGTCGAGTAACTTGTAATCGTGGTAATAATAAAAATTTGCAAATGATTTTGTTACTCAATCTGCAATCTTCAGCTCTCTATCTTTATCTCTATCTTTAACTTCATCTCCATCTTCATCCCCTTCTTTGCCTTCTTTGTCTCTCATTGCAGTCCTGGTTATGGCATGCCGGCTGGCCGCTGGCCACATCCAGTGGAGCGTTGGTGTTGCAGTTGAGCGACGCTGAGATCGCACGCGCACTACAACCGGCCGAGCTATATCTGTGTGTCAAATTGGGTAAGTGGGTCGACAATGTTATAACAGAGCTACTATGGAAAGAAAGCTAGAAAGAATTTGAGATTCTATAGAGCACTTAATATTGATTGGATTAAGGTATATAGAGTAGACATTCAATAAGGAATACTTGGGATATATAGAAAAATACAATACATAATGAATGGTTTGAAATGTTAAATGTGCAAAATTAGCGAAGAATTCCAAGTGTGTAGTTAGAAGTAAACAAAACTAGAGTAGAGAACTCTGTTAGATAAGGATTACAACATATTATAGGATATACATACAGGAATTATATATAAATAAATGTATAAAAACAAGTATGTCATGAAATAAACTATCAGAGATCTACAACGTATAAGAAGGAGTTTTCTTACCTGCCACCATTCAAAACGATCAAAAGCTTGTATTCAGTATTAAGTTCTCCAAATGAAGGAAGTAGAAGATGTTTATAAAGTGTATATACGAATATTCTTGTACAAGATGACTAGCTGACTAGTTTGAACAACATCAGTCTGTCCGTCGCTCTTTCCACCTGACCTTCTGTCTGTCTGTATGAACACACAGATCTCAGCTATTATAAAAGCTATAGATTCGAAATTTGTCATGAAAGTTTCTGTATAAAATGTGCAGATAAAGCTTATTTCAAATGTTTGGTGCCATGCCCGCCACCTCCGCGAATCTATAATTGAACTTTTGAACTAGATTTGTGAGCACATACAACATACAATTTTCCGAGTTTAATATAAAGTAAGCTGACTACAATAAATACTTCTTCTTCCAATTTCAATCCCATTGAACACAGAAGTTCTTTAAGTCAGCTTAGTGCCCCAAGTTCTGAGTAGCCAAACTAGTTTCAAATATTATAGAAAATATCAAATGATGCAAAATACTTCCCCCATAAATCTGGCCAATTAGTCAGACTTGTGCAGTCAGCTTTAATCAGCAGAGTTCCGCCCCTCAAACCCGTTGCTTATCATATCAAACTGTTAATTCGTGCTCAAATTTCAGATTCTGACGCAGAGGCCACACCGCAGCTTTATGTCGTTTGGCGCTCTCCGCAGCAGCAGCAGCAAGGAGCAGAAGGAGCAGCAGCAAGAGGGGAGTGCAAATAGTGAGCAAGGGAGTCGGAGGCATTGCCGAGTCGATATCGATTTCAGCCAGCAACGGCAACTGAGCGTGCTACAGTTAGAGATGTCGATGGCTGCAATGGGGCACAACATGGGGCAGGGGCAGGGGCAGGCGAACGAGGCAATCGAGCTGCCGCAGCTGCTGCAGAGTCTTTTGGTGAGCGTGGAGCGAAGCATTGAGCGCGTGTCGCTAAACGAGCTGCAGATGCCACTAGCCCTCGGCGAGGATCAGCTCGATGAGGCCAACAACAACAGCAGCAATAACAACAGCAGCTGCAACAACTGACACAAAGCAACAACAACATTAGCAACATCAGCAACAACAGCAACATGAGCAACAACAACATTGGGTCGCCAAAGTGCGCGCTAAGGCGCAGCGATTTAATTACCAAAAACAAACTGTTCAACAACCGTTACATGCTGCGGCGCCTGACCAATCGACAGGATAGCATGAACTCCACCTCGTCGGGCAATAGCAATTCCAGCGAGCGCAGTTGCTCCAGCAGCCACAGCCACAGCAGCAGCAACAGCAGCAGTGCCGGCGAGGAGCTGCTCGGCCACTTGAGTAATAACAACGGCAACAAGAGCAGCAGCCAGAGCAACAGTAACAGCAACAATAACAACATGAGCAACAACAACAGCAGCAACAACATGAGCAACAGCAACAACAACAACAACTGCAACGAGTTGGTGGCATGCAGCTCGCCTGGATTGCCGCTGTTTTGTCTGGGCAACTCATTTCCGCACATTGACAGCGACGAGGAGGCGACCGATGTCGGCGGTAAGTGAGCAACTTATCAGCAACGTATACGTAATGCAGCGTTTACATTACGCATACGCCGCGCTAGCCGGCAGCAACAGCTTGAACTGCTCTTGCTTGCACTTGCTGTGCGCTTATCGCACTTTTCTCTGGGCGTTGCTCAGCTTATTTGTTTTCCCAAGCCCCACAATTATGCCACGCCCTCCCCCCGCCCCCGACCACTCCGAAACTTAACTCAAATATTCAATTAAACGCCCCGCGGCCAAAGTTGAACTCATTTCTGTAGCCGCTTTGAAGTCGCCTCCACTCGTGGATTGAATCTGACTTTGCTCTGGCATAGTCTGGGCTCTGCTGGGGCTCTGATCTGGCGCAAATTTAGCGCTAATTTGATATAATTTCAGTGCATAAATTTGCAAACATTTAATTCAATTAAGCAAACTCTGATTGTGGCAAGGAGATATTAACAAGGCGATTGCACAGACCGAATTCTAGTGAAAGTGCGCACAGCTTGACAAGCTCTGCTCAAATACTCTCAGATTGAGTACGTCTGATATGGCATATCTGGCTGACTAGACTGACTTTCGCCATATTACGAATATTATTCGTATTCGTATTCGTATTCTGTTAATCTGATTGAAAACATGCATCGCAGTTGGCTCAATCATTAATTCAGGCAGGCAACATTCCCGCTGAGTAAACCATTTATTAGTACTTTCTTTTAGAAAGACTCCTCAAAGAAAGCTTGATAATCAAGCGAAGGAGATCTTTAGTTTGCTAAACAGACTGTGGCTTAGTCAGCTAATTAGCGAATGCTTGAAGAATGTGCTCTGGATTTGCAGACATGTTGGGAAACTGATTGAAGAACTGTGAAAATAGATAGAGAGAAGAAATGATGTAATTGATGTACCCCTTATGTGGTAAATATAGGTATTGTAATAAAAGAACACTAAATGAGAGAAGAGTATCTATACTTACCTAAACTAGTTCTTCAAGAGAAACCTTAGCCTGCTAGTCTTGATCATCAATTCCCACTGTAACTCTACTTAGCCAGCATTTATCTTAGATCTGTGATGTATATTACTTAATAGATATAAAACTAAGTTGATCTAGATATTGCAACACTTGACTCAGTTTACAAATGTAGATATTGAAATTATAAGATTATGTTATGTCAAGTGAAAGAAGAGTATCTATGAGTATCTAAGGCAACCCTCGTCTGCTAATCTCAATCACCTTCACTTCACTGTAACTCTACTTTACCTGCATTAGTTGCAGTTTTTTGCTGTATTTCAAGCATGTTTCGATAGCTGAAATTCCAAATTATTTTTAGACACTCCACCCAAAGTCATTGGCTCCCCATCTGTCATATATTTTTTTGTAAATTCAACTCGCCAAGATGTGTTTCAAGTCGCGTTGGGAATGCACCAAGGAACAGCTGACCTGGTCCTGTCTCATGCTCAATTTGATTGCCATGGTAAGCTCTGTTAGTTTACAGAGTGGCTGGTCTACTTAACAGCTCTCTCTCTCTCTCTCTCTCATTGTACGCAGTATCTTATAGCGGGTGTGCTCTTTCAACACTTCTACGTGCTGCTCTCTCTGCAGAAAGTGTATGTCTTTAGTTTGTTATTCGAAGTGCTCGCTTGGTTGGAGTCTCTCTTTTGTTTATTTATGCTCATCGACGTGTGCCTCATAGTGCTTGGTTCGCGAATGCTCTTCACGATTGTAAGTGTGCCAGAGTATAAGGCAGAGATGTAAAGACTGTTCAAGCAATAGCCTCCTTCTGCCACCCCACAGACCATTACAGTCATCCTGATTCTGACCATGTTCCTGCTCATATTAGGCAGCATGGCTGTCGTTCTATATACTGACGCATATGTCGTAGTGCGGGGCTTTCACAGCAAAGCCTTGTACTACTATGAGACGATCTACAAGTGCTGCGGCGTTGATGGCCCCCAAGACTACGGCAATGTAACCTCAGATGCCATTCCGCTCTCTTGCTATAGGAATCGTATGTCTCACAAGCCGCAGAATCTCTACACGCGCGGATGTCTCTTTGTATCCACAGATAATTGGTTCTGGTTCGTGTTCTCCAATTGTTACCCGCTCGTCTTCATCCTGATTGTGGTCGATTTTTATCTACATGTCAAGCTGAGACGCTTTTAAAATCTGTATTCACGACTAATATATAATTACATTTTAGGCTGAACTATACTTCGCTTATTGTCTATAGCAGACGTGGGTCGTGGGGGTGCAACGGGGGAGTGGGTTACCCCTTCTGTCATTGCAAGTGTTACATATTGGTTGCACCGACAAGAATGCTTTACCATCGCCCACGGTTGGCGCAGACCGCAGAGCTGGCGAAATACGATTAGCCATTAACAACGGCGGCCCACAGCTTCCACCGGGCGTTGGTTAACCACAAAATATCGTTGTCTCCACGCCAGCAGCAGCAGCAGCTGTAATAGCAGCAGCAGCTACAACGGTGCAAATGCCTCTTAATTTGTCAAAGCCTAAAATATGAAAATTAAATGAGAAACCAAAGCAATTCGCTGCACAGTGGAACTAGCGCACTCTTGCAACAGGAGAAGGCAACGCAAAAGTAATTGAGTGTTTGCGAAAATGAATGATCTACGGCGGATATTATTCTTATTTAATGAAGTAGTCAATTTTCGCTTTGTATACATGCCTTTACAATTGAATGATTTAGTAGTTTTGTATCTACATGAATTAGAATTATATGCTAGATCAAAAGATACTTCATTGCCCTTGTTGCATGTCTTGTGTCTGTTAAGTGCGAATTTTTCATTTTATATCGTTCTCTATTGATCTACAGTTGAGTTCTAGTAGAGTTTGGCTAGACTTATAATGTATCTTTGACTCATTTCACGATGTAATCTCACGATCTTTATGCAATCTTTATGTAATCTTTGATTGAACTCAGTTTGATGCCTGCTCGATCTTAGATTAGTTTGTAAATCATCTTATCAGCTTCTTTCTTTATTTGTTTGTTGGAGCTCGCAATGTTTTCTCATTGATCTTTCATATATTGAAGACTTTTCAATGGTTGATCTCTAGCTTAACTTGTGTAGATCTTGTATTTGTTTTCTATCTTCCGCTTAACGACTCGATCTCTTGATTGATCATAGTTAAATATTAGGAAGAACTCTTTAAGATATTTTATGGATCCCTTATGAATGTCTTGAAGATCTTTTATAGATCCTTTATAGATGTCTTAAAGATCTTTAATAGATCATTTAAAGATCTCTTATGGGTTTTTTATAGATCCCTTATGAATCACTTATAGATCTCTTATGGATCTCTAACAGATCTTATGGATCTGTGATTGTTCTTTAACCAATCCAAGCTTATGCTACGATCAATCCCCGATTGATCTCTTATCTCTTTCAACGTTCTGTTATAGATCTTTATTCTTTATTTTGTTTGCGATCTATCAGTCAAATATCAATTGTTTCTACTTCCTAGTGTCTTATCAGTTATTAAACTAATGAAGTTATCAGTTGTTAGACTAATGAAGGTTTAAGAACCTTGGCAAATTCCAAATTCTATTCCAATTTGAACTAGGGCTTTATACAGTAAAGATCATAATCTCTGGCCACACAGTGCAGCGGAATGCGATCGACCCGGAGTTATGTTTTGGGTGTGGGTGCAATTTGCGAGAGCGCATAAATCAGCTGACAAGTGCGGGGGCAACTCTGGCACTGGCTGGCTGTGTGACTGTGGCAACCATGGGTATTGGGTTACAATGCTTATGCATGCAGTGCCTGCTTCCATTCCGCCATGCACCTGGCATTTGTATGCACCGCACATACAGCTACCCGCAACAGGTGAGCAGCTGCAGTCCAAGCGAGGGAGTGAGGCAGAGAGGAGGGAGGGGGAACTGCCTCTGCTTGCCACAGAATTTCTGCAGACGCTGCAATGTGTCTCATTTGTTATAGAAAATTGTCGCACGCGCGAAAGTGCCGTGTCCAAAATTTATGGGCCAACTTGCAACGGGTTTTTCATTGACCAGCCACGCCCCATAAAAACCTCTCCCGTCCCCTCCCTCCCACTGGCAGCTGAATACGTGCGGGCTACTGTGGCTACTCGCGGGCAACGGCTGAGGCTGTCGCCAAATTAATCAAATGACATTATTATGCAAAGCGCGTGGTCCCCAAACGTGTTTTCAAGGTTTCCACAAGCGTTTAAAGTGCAATTAACCCATATCGAATCTATTTATATAATATGATGGATATATCCACACACATAAATAATGTTCAAAACACTTGTCAACTCTGTTTTCTGTTTTACTTGCAGTGACGGAGCACACAACGGAGCCCGCATCGGAACCGGAGCCGGACCCGGAGACAGAGCTGCTGCCGCCCAACTCGATCAGTGAATTGCCCGAGAAACTGCTGGACAGTGGCGTCTATCTGCCTGGTAGGTATAGCCTCCCCTTCCCCCTCCTTCAACTCTCCTCAACCTAAACCCAGTGCCAGGCTTTCCATTTTCCCCGACGCATAATTCTAGACTTTCACTGACTAACCTGACAAACTCTAAAAAAGACCAAGACCGAAACCGAAATTTGCTTATAAATTGAAATTGAAATTGGAAATCGGAATCACCTGGACAGAGGTGGCAACGCCTGTCCCGCCGTTAGGCAATTTGGCTGCCTTTGAAAGCGCTTTTCCAACACTCAAACCCCAAACGAAGTCGCCTCTTGTCTTGGCGCGAATTCGCAATTCGATTCAATTAGTTCACACACTTTTTCGCACATTAACGACGACGAGGACCACCCGGCAGGCCAAAAGAAAAAGCAATTGAGATGAGGTTGCAGCTGGAGTTGGAGTTATAGTTGGAGAAGCAGTGAGACTTAGAGTTGGAGTTGGAGAAGGAGACTAAGACCTCGTTCGATTTGCATTCGCAGGCACACGCACCCTCCAAGGCGACCCACTTGTGAGCGTGGACGCTGACGCTGTGGCGGGCGCGGGACTCAATTGCTACGAGCTGGCCACTCTGCTGCTCTACTACAACACCATACCGGAGCGCAGGTGAGTGCCTACGATGAATACTATGAATACGATGAGTACCACCTAGTTGGGACTTGAATTTGAGACTCTTCTTGGGGGGAGGGGATTGTCTCAATCAGAATCAGACAGTTTAATGTCAAATGCAAAACGCATGGGAATGAGCACAGCAAGTCAAAGCTTTGCCCGAGGGAGGAGCAAGGCAGAAGGAGGAGGCGTGTGAGGCGGGCAGACAAAAAGAAAACATTTAGATAAAGTAAGCGAATCAGGCAGTCGAACTCAACTCGCAGTTACTTACCAAATCTCCCACAAGTAGCTACTTGATCTGGTAAACAGCATAGCCTGCCAACTCTGTGCTTACAGGGTATTGCAATATTATAGCCCCAGCAAATGGCCCATCCATATTTACGAGCTGATATGCAAATGTGCAGTTAATGCCTGACCAAAGAGCCAACTGGCGCTGGGAACACGGCGCACTTAAGCCGCTGAACGACCACGTTCTGTTCTCTCTGCCCCTTACTGTCCCTGCTTGCCCCTTCTTGCCCCTTCTCCCATTCTCATTGCCCCATTCCCACTCCCCATTCTGTTCTGTGGCGTTCTCAGTCGTCTGGCTGTCTGGCAATCGGTCGAAGTCGGTCGAAAGAGAACAGAATATGCATGCCAGTCAATTTGCCACTTTGGCTAAAAGGAAACATGCAACACGGGCAACAACAACAACAACAGCAGCAATACTAGCAACAACAACAACAATATCGAACAGCAACAACAATTACAGAGAGTAGCACTTGTGTTCGACGCTTGAGAACTTTGGCGTAGAAAATAGAACAAAAGCCTCAGTTGAAAAACAACAATAACACTGCACTGCAAAACAAGAGAAAAGGCGCAGAGAATATAAAGGAATTCTAAGATCTATATTAGTATCTATAATATTATAGTTGTTAATTATATTCATTAAATAATGATTTGTGTAGAATTGAATGCAAGAGGCAAAGGAACTCATATAATTCCAATTGAATGAACTCGTAAACTAAAAAGAAAAGGTTTAAAGGATTATTCTTATCGAGAGTATGTATATAATTCATATACCATGAATACTCGCAACAACAATATCCTGTTATATCAGGAATCATATTATGTCGTAATTAGGAAGCTTATATTATATTATTATATATTCTGAGTGATAAGGAGTATAATAATCAAACCTCAAAGAACTTTTGTCTGGCTAACAAATAAGAAAACAAAAGGTAAGAAAATACGTATGTCAAATAAGAATAAAGTATTGTACACGAATATAAATAAAATATATATTTTGTGTAGTATACAAATATTAAAAACATTTGATTTATAAAATATATATTTAACACAATATATTCCCATAATGAGTAGCATAAACAAATTTTGAAGACTGTTTTGCATTGTTTCCTTTGCTTATCAGTGATCGAATATCATGTTAACAGACAAACACACTTGTAGCATAGTGTAATACTGAATTCTAGACTCGGCTTGCAGAGCAGGCAACAGTTTTTAGTGTTGTTGTTGCTGTTGTTGTTGTTGTTGTTGCCATGGCAGACATATCGCTTGGGGGGAAGACTCTCCGTGCTTGCGGTTTCCCTTTGTGCTGCACGAGCAAAGGAAGCGAGTGAACAAAGCGCGAGAAAGAGATCAGGCGAGGGAAGGGTGAAGAGAAAGGGAGATAGAGGAAGAGGGAGGAAGATAGAGAGAGAGAGGGAGATGGAGAGAAAGAGAGGGAAAAGAGAGCCATAGCTGCAGGCGTATGAATGATTTTTCAGACAGATTCGTGACACTTTGAATTTATGATGTGAACTTTTGTGCCCCACGACGGCAACGACGACGACGACGACGACGACGACGACGGCGATGACGACGTTGCCTGCATGCGGCAGCAGTCTCAGCTGCTCCACACACGATTCCTGGAAATATCAGAGCAATCTGTGAAATCTAAATCGGCATACAAGAGAGCACACACACACACACACACACTCCTTCGACGGCCACTTACACACACTCTCGCACTCACACACACACACATACACTCGCAGTTGGCATTCCCAATTGCGATTCGATTGCGAATGCATTTCGCAGACTGTTCCCGGTTCGGCGGCCTCAGCTCAGCTCAGCGCAGCTCACATGTTAATTGCTTCAATGCCAATTGATGAAATGCGGCCAAATCGTGTAGAAAACTTTGACAAACATTTGCACAGCACATTGAGTTGTTGTTGTTGTTGTTGTTGTTGCAAGTGTTGCTGTTGTTGTTACTGAAGTTTTGCGCACATTCCAAAACTGGCACAAACTCTGCGGCTGCTGCTGCTGCTGTTGCTTGACGTGATATCTGACGCGACGATGACGCTGACGCTGACGAGCTGATGCTGAAGAGTTGTTGTAAGTTGCAGTTACAGTTGTTGTTGTTGTTGTTGTTGTTGTTACTGCAGTTTGACTTAGACAGGCACTCAGTCTTCCCAAAGCCATTGACATTATTCGCGTCTGTTTGCCGACATGTGTAAGGTATTCATTAGCTGCCCGTCCAAATCCAAATGCCAGTGGGACAGACAGACAAACGAATGGACAGACAGACAGACAGACAGTGGAACAGACTGACAACGCAGCACGCAAATATTAAATATTTGAGCTGTGTCAAGTTTTCACCGCAAAGATACCCAGAATAGTGAGAGGGGGAAAGAGCAACCACTGCGCAGTGTCAACAGCAACTTGGTCTCTTCTGTCTCCCTGTCTGTCTGTCTGTCTGTCTCCCTGTCTGTCTCTTCTGTTGTTCGTTCGTTGTCTTTGGCTTATCCAAAACTTACATCATTCCGACCCCGTCACAATGATCCATCCATCTCTATGAGGATGTACAGAGTTTGCCTGTGTGTGTGTGTGTGTGTGTGTGTGTGACAGCTTGCAATTAAATTTGTTTTTATGGGGCTGCACTTCTGGGAATCTTTAAAGACGGCCCGACAACGAGGCTGCCAGTGCCAAAGGTATTAATATGCATGCCCGCGCATAATACATAATACAAATATAAAGAAAGATCGGGTTACACACGCACACACACACATACACACACACAGACGAACTCAAACACGAACCATGAAATGACCCGAACTAGGACTGTGGCTCATATTTTATTGCTCTGCTTTCCAGGCGGGGTACTGCGAATTGCTTATGAGGTAAATTGGTGGAGTGTGTGATGAAAATGTTGATGAGATTGCGAAAGATTTAACATAGATTTGGGGGAAGAGGGAGAGCGACAAAGGGAGAGAGAGGGACAAATAAGGAAATAATAAAATAATTGAATACGAAATTTTATGGTATAAATATGCAAGGAATACGGAGAACAATTAACAGAATTATGTGGGAAAATGTGCAGAAGAATATAAGTTTAATATAGGTTTAAATGAAGGTTTGATATAGGTTTAATATAGGTCTAATATAGGTTTAATAGGTTTATAGGTTTGACATAGGTTTAACATAGGTTTAAAATAGGTTCAATATAGATTTGATATAGATTTAATATAGTTTGGATATAGATTTAATTAAAAAAGAGAAAAACAGTTTGATATAATAGGAGAATTATCATTAATTTAGAAAGAGAAAGAACCTCAGTTTTGAAATAATTATGTTTAATAAAGAATACAAACTAAAAGTTTGAATTATTTAAAAAAGGTATAACAACAATTGGAACTTGATTTCTCCAACATATTCAAATCCTTCTTACTTTATAAAGAATAAGAACTAAAAGTTCTATTTATCTCTCTCATCTCTACTTGCATTAGAATTACTTAAGCATAACTCCATGTAGATCTATAGAAATCATAAACGTTAAGCTAGAGAGAGATCAATCAATCAAATGTATGTTGCATAACGCACAGATCCCGCTACAAATGAATCAAATGAATCAAGCCAAGAGCGTATTCAGAGTTCTTTGTAGTGAGCCCGCTTGTTGCATGCGGCATGTGGCATGTGGAAGGTTGCTGCTTTCAAATTGAAATGCCAAACGCTCTTGATGACCGTGCTGTGTGCGGCATCATTAAACTCGCAACATGCCACAGCTAGCAGTGGATGCCAGATGATGATGATGATGATGAGGCTGAGACTGGCAACTGGCAACCCGCATCAGATTGCTCGCTCTGCCACCAGGTTGCAAACAGATTGCCAGCAACCTGCTGCATTGCGTGCGAAACTCAGACGGGGGGTGGACTGACTGCATAACTGGCCAAGTGGCTGACTGAATGGTTGAATGAGTGAATGCCCGAATGAGTGAATGGATGAATGCCTGCCTGAGTGAGTGAATGCTCTCTGGCTTGGCTGAATGGATGACTAGTTGACCATCTGACCTGGACTGGCACGCATTTACAGTTAGCTGGAAGAACAGCAACAAGCTGCAGGCACAGCAGGAGCAAAAACAAAAGTAGGAGGAGGAGGGGGGAGGTGGGGAGGCGTTGCCACAAACTTTGGCTAAAGTGCGAGGCAAGCAGCCTTTTTTTATTGACTACGGCGATTAGCGGCAATTTTCAATTTTTATTTACGCTGATTAAAAGTGGCTACCAACTTGTCATAGCTAGTCGGCTGATATACGCAAGGGTACAGCATAGTGGGGGCAGGGACTGACTGCTGCACAGCAGCAGCACTTGTGGCAACCTGCAGCAGACAGCGGCGCATCTAGTTGTGGGCAAGTGGCAGAGGCCGCTTATTGCCAATTAAGCTGAACTTGTTTTGGGCGTTGCCAGTTGCAAGTTGCCAGTTGGCAGTTGCCAGTTGTTAGAGTTGATTCTCTGCTGCAGTTGCCAAGCTGCCACATTCACAATTTACACCACACACACACACACGCACCACACACACACACACATACATCTGAGTGTTGTTTACGAGCGACCGCCTGACCGTGGTGCACCCAGAGCAAGAGCTAGACATACCAAGAGGGACTCATTGCGTTTAACTCATGTATTTGCAGCACCAGCCATAAAAGTACACAGCAACAGCAGCAGCAACAGTTGCAGTTGCAGGCACAGCAGCAACAGCAGCAACAAGCTCAACCCGCCCTGAAAGCATTTACCATTTTAATTGCCATCGAGAAGTCGCAACATTTGTGCGTAATCGACTTAATTTGCCAAAGCCTCAAATTGTTAACAAAGCAAATTGGCAATTGCGACATTTTGGCCATTTGTATCGATGTGAATTTGCTGCAATTGTGCAACCAGCAACAGCAGCAACAGCAGCAGCAACAGCAGCAGCAACAGCAGAACTGCCCCAGCAACAGCAGCATTCGGCGCGGAATCGTTGGTAAGTTCAGCCTGTGACCTTTGCGATTGCAGCAAACACAAAATGAAATCATTAGCCAGGGCTCCCGGTAGTCGGCCTGACCACGCCCCCCTCCCCAGCCCCACCAACAACCCCTCTCTGTGCAGGGGCCGCCCCCAATTAAAGCGCTTTACATGGCCGACACCGAGATAACCTAAACACTAATGACGCTCTTTCGTTTTTGACCCCACAATATAAACACACACCTAACCCCCCTCTCTCTTCTCTTCTTGCCCTCCCTCTTTCTTTGCCCTGCAGCACTCGGTGAAATTCATTAGCGTGGACCAAGTCACGACAAGTGTTGCGCCATCGCAACTACCAAGCGGCCCATTGCGGGGCCAGCATCATCACGACGCTCTCAAGTGGCGCGAGTTCTTTGCCCAGCTGGAGGCGTTTCAGCGTCAATGCTCCGCTGCCGGCGGTCGGCTCGTTGGCGCACTGAGTGACATACGCGCTGCCGATTTGTTGGGCCTGCCAACGCGGCGACAGCTCTACGGGCAGCATCGTGCCCTCAGCCGTGCCCTAATGGACTCGCAGCTGCACAACTTGCGCAAGCGTGGCGCCACACAGCTGTTGCGCCTCCAGGAGGCCGCCAGTGCCATCAATGCAAAGACGTCGTCGCAGTCGTCGCCGTTAGCAGCTGCGCCCGTTGCCTCGCCCGTTGTGACCAATGCGGATGCAGAGCATCGACTGCGCAAGGTGACGCTGCTCTACCACGAAGTGGATCGCGCTGCGCAGCGACTGGAGCAGTTGACCGAGCAGCGACGCGAGCGACTGCGTCAGCTGACGCGACAGCGCGCGCTGGAGGATGAGATCAGTGAGGTGAGTGATGGAATATGATATATATTGAAAGTATCTAAAGGATAGAAGTAGGTGTAAGCAATAGATGCATGTAAAATATGCGAAGCAGGCTGGCCAAGGGGTGCTTCTTCTGCTGTTTTTCTTGTTAATCTCAATTTAAATGTATCTGCTGAATACTCCTTCTTTTAAGCTATAGATACATGTTAAATATTTGTATTTTAGCTATAGCTATATATGTATATATATATTTAACGGAGATGCAGCGCGCATCTTTTCTTCCTCTTCAGCGACCATGTTATACAGCACAGCAAGTCGCCTGCTTGTTGTTCACTTGTTCGTTCTCACCAGACTAACTACTTGAGCGTCGCTTCTCTCTATGCTTTTCATCTATTGCTCAACTTCACTCAATTATTTCCTCATCCTTTCTTAGTTTCCACGAAACTCTACACAACAACCACAGGCGCCATGCTCAGTTCAATACCAACACAAACGATGCTTTTTCAATAACAGAACGCTCTCTGTTTATTCTTAACATAACATAATATTAACATAGCTTCGGTTACATTCAGAAATAATACGATAGATCTACTCAATCCTCGACATATATAAGATGTGTATTGCATAGGCTGAGCGATACCGACCCTTAGCTGCTTTCTCCTGCTATTCTAGTTACTTTGAGTCTCACATGTATCTGCTGGACACATGTAGTTATAAGCTTGAGATACATATGCGCATATTATAGGTATGCATATTAGCTTAATCTATAGATAAATGTGTACATATTATATAGTAGGTATGCATATTAGCATAGCCATAGTACTCTAACATAAAAGTCTTCTCATTTGGCTTGTACTTCTTTTCCACTCTCATTAGGAAACTATATTGATTCACTTGCCAATCTACAACCTTCAACTTTCAATTGCATCTCAAAGATTACGCATAATATCTCTTTCTAACGAGCTACTTATTATATGTGCATCTCTTTCTAACTAGCTCCTTTCTTTTCTCCTTATTCTTTAAGCATTTTCCCTCCTCTTCTCTCTCTCTCAACACTAACTTTCCCGCCTCTTTATGCGCAACTTCATGCGATATCCAGTAATTTCGACTAGATTACTTGCTACCAACTGCAGTCCCCTCTTCTCTCTCCATCTCTCCTTCCCCCCTCTCTCTCTCTCTCTCTCTGAGCAATTGATATGCAAACGACGTGGCGAAGTCAAGCTGCAGTTTGGAGGCGCGTGATAACAGCCGCGCTTAATGAGCCGACAACATTTGAACATTTTATTCGAAGACAGGAAATGCGCGCGCACACACATCGACAAGGCATGGCAAATGTATCTGACAGATACGCAGAGAGCGCACTGGCAACTCTTGCAACTCTGGCACTCTCTGGCAACGACGACTGACATTGTTAATTGAATATGCATTTGGATTTTATGCTGGCTTTATTAATTTATTACGCGCATCCGCTTAGTGTCCCCAACGTTGCAACGGGTTCAACGCGCCTCAACTTGGCTACCAAATGGAGCCGTTAGATAAGCCTGCCAAGCGGCGAGTGCGCATCACAGTTGCAGCTGAAGTTGCAACTAGAGTTGCCTCCTGCCTCCTGTAGTTGCCCTCTTGCTGTTGCCCCCTTGTTGTTGCTCTCTTGCAGTTGCAATTGTCGTTGATGCTGCCATTTCCTGGCATTTTAATTGACTTGTTAATGGTTAGCGTGATGGACTGACTCCACTGCACCCCTCCCTCCTCTGCCTGCCCCCCTCTGCCTGCTACTGCCTGCTCCCAAAGGGCCACTTGGCAGATGAATCGCTTTCATGTTTGTCTCGTTGTCTACCTTTAACCTGCAGTTGCTTAGCCACGCCCTCCCCCTACTCCCTCCCCCTTCTTCGTATGCATAATTGAGCACGCACGCACCCACAACAAACCAAGGTAGCTGGTCCCCATCCGCCTTATCTGGCCAGGGTAATCTACCTGGCTGTGGCTCTGCTGGCGGCGCTTAATCAGCGCCAGTGACAGTTGCAGCAACGCCCAACGAGCTGAGCTGCGCTGCTGCTGCTGCATCCGCTAATGCAATTTCGCTGATTAATCACAATAATTTGTTGCGGGATTAGCTTGGCGCAGGCAGCAAAGGAAGCTCCTCCACTTGGCTGGAGATGCGTTTACGTATTCGTCATACTTTCTGCGCTGCTCTTTAAGTTTTGCCATTATTATTATGATTGTTGCATGTGAGCAGCAACCAAAGTATGTCAAATTGCAGCAACACGACAGACACGCAGCAGCAGCAACAGATACATAGAGATACAAAGATACGAAGATACTCAGATACTTGTGCTGTGTGTATCGCACGGATAAACGGCTCCTGCATCTTCAATTTCATTTAATAATTTGCGGAAATTGCCATTTAACAATTTGCAGTGCCTTGTTAACGTTTCTCTATTGTTATTGTTGTTGTTGTTATTGTTGTTGTTTTGGCATTTTGGCCCACTGTATTCGCATATTTTTCACACGCTTCCTTCGTCTACCTCGCCCACTCTCTCTCCTCATCTGTCTCTCCCTCGCACTTTTGAGAAATTGCTCGGCCATTTATCAAAGTTGGGCAGGCCAAAAATTGAATTTTAATTGCCGACGAAAAGTTAATGAGAAAAGTGAAAGCAAGGTTAACTCAAATTAAAAATACTTTGTATGAGATCGTGCGATTTCTGTGTGCGATTTTCAATCGATTCGCATAGTTCCCCCAGCTGGAGCTGAAGCTGGAGCTGGAGCTGCCCAGCTGATTGGCCCCCATTGATGGCATCTCATTCACTCACGCGCGCTTCACTTTTCATTCAAATGTGGCTCAACAAGATAAGGCGACTGCCCCTCTCTCTCTTCCTCTCTCTCTCTCTCACCTCTGCCATTGCCACTGTCATATCTCGATCGGGCGCAAAAATCATAGCTTAAGGTACAATAAACATTTAACACCAGCACGATTTCAATTAAAAAGTCGTTGACAGCCTCCGATTTTGAGGGGCAGATCGGCAGTTTGAAATATTTGACTGGAATTTCCCTAACATGTGAAAGAGTTTAACTGATGTGGGATAACATATGTGCAGAGAGATATAAACAATATATGATATATAAGACAAAGAGAAATGTGTTTATGATCAGCTTAGAGAACTATGCAGAATGAGGTAAAAACTAAGCTTAGCTTCAGTCTTCAAACATATCTGAAAGGGAATGAAGGAGAGGATGATCTGTGGAACTAAAATTGTTCAATAAACCTCGGAATATATTTACAAGTAAAGACTTCTTTGACGGGTTGATCAGCTATTCTTTTTCTCTAGAACTTCTCACAATAATCTAATTAAAATATTTACATGACTATTGACTATATGTCTGACTTAGAATTTATAACATGAATTTGACAATAGATATTAATGATATTAATAATCAATAAATGAATAAGTATTTTTCTACCATTTTAGCCCTTTTAACGTTATATAGGTTAAGATAATTCTCTAATACTGTTCCATTGTATATATGGAATAAAAAAGTTAGTTTCCCACTTCTTTTTAAAACCTTTGAGCAACAAAACTATTAAAAACTCTTTGAAATTCAAGAAAACTGTTTAGCTTGATAACGTTCTAATACTCACATAGGGAACAAGTTTATTTCCCTATAGAATTCCTCAACAAAAGACAAACCTAAAACCGTTAGACAACACTGAAATTACAATCATTTGCAGTGTGCATAACTTACGCACTAAAATCACAGCGTATTAGCGCTTCGCTAGTTGCAAGCAGCTACTGCTAATTTAATTAATATATGTATTTATGTAGTTAGTGCGGCAAGTGCAACTAAATCGGCGACAGCGACAGACGACAACAGCAACAACAACAACAACAACAAGAGCAACAACAAGAGCAACAACAACAAATGTCGCTGTCGTCCATTAGGCGCGCACTCAAACAAGGTGCGAAAAAAGATGCCGCCGTCGCCATTTTGTTGGGCCACAGCGACGGCGACGACGTCGTCGACAGTGACAACTGCAACAAGAACAACAACAACAACAGCAGTAACAACGACAGGCAAGTCGACAACAACAACAACAACGACAACAACAGCAACGACAACGTGGACATTATGATGCGATATGCGATATTATATCTAAATTGTTGATCGGCTGCATTGCTTCAGCGGGCTGGGAATGCGCTAAGCTCCAGTTATGGCTGCGTGACACTGTGTGTGTGTGTGTGTGTGTGTGTGTGTTAGGCTTGGGTGTTGCTGCTTGTTGTTTGCTTGGTGAAAGAGCTGACGATGGCGATAAGACACACAAACGTTGTTGTCGTCGTCGTCTTCGAGTGAAATTGGATTTGTTTGGGGCGCTTTCTTTGAGCATCGTCATCGTCGTCGTCATCGTCGTCGTCGTTGTCGTTGTCTGAATTTGTTTGTGCTTTGATTTTTCAAATTAATTTGCTCTTCGTCGGCGACTTTGTGCAATGGAAACTATGTTTAATTGTTTCGCGCCTTGCAATGCATGGCAATTGAGGCTTCTCGGCTGCTACCTGCAGACAAGTTTGGCGGCACAGTTAGGCGGCACTGGGAAGGTATTTATGGCCTCTGACATGCGAATCTGACCACGCGGGGCCAACTTGCATAACTTCTGCAGTGGCAGCTGCAGCAGCTGACAGAGAATTCGGTCAGCTGAGGAAAACTGGCCATGAAATATGAAGGCTTAGTTAGTGTCGACATGCCAGGCTGCCTGAAGACCCCATGGGGGGAGACTACAACTGAAGGGGGAAGTAGAGAATGAAGGAGAGGAAGATGGAGGGGTAAGGAAGAGGAAGAAGGGGATGTAAAGGAAGGTGAAGAAGTAGACAGAGAAGCGAAGACGTAGAAGGAGATGCAGGGGGAGAAATATAGGAGAGATGAAAAAGGAGACTGAGAAGCAGAGGAAGAACATGTCAGAGAGGGAAACAGAGACCAAGAGGGACACTGAGAGCTGCATAGGGAGGAAGACTGAGGGGAAGGCCAACAGACAGACTGAGGGGTTGGCTGAAAGGAAGAAGATCCCATACGTAGAGGGAGACCGCGTGGTAGACCCTGTCGGGAGACCGTGTCGGTAGACTCCGAGCAGGAGCGTGGCCTCGTCGCAGTCTCACTGTGGCATTAATAATGCTCCTGTGTATTAACCCTGCCTCACAGCAGACACAGCATCATCTTCACTGGCAGACAGGGAGACCTGTTGCTGCAACTTGTTGCACAGAGTGCCGCCAGTGCCGCCACACGGCAACCGGCAACCGGTTGATGCATGCAAATTCGCCACGCGAACAAACAATGCCAGCCTTGCCAGGCAGATGCAGATGAAGCTGCTCCCGCTGCTGCAGCCGTATGTCATCAATGTGGACGTTAATCATACGCTTAGCTTGGCAGACATCGCCCAGGGCAGACAAGGCAGCCTAGAATGTTGCACTGTGGCAACTGTTGCAACTGCTGCGACTGCTGCGACTTATTGAATTAAGCAAGGCGACAGCACCTAGTCGACAAGGTAACTTTTCCTTGGCCCGGGCTTGCCTTGCCACTGCCTTGTCTTTCCTTTGCTTTTCTTACCTTGCCCCCTTGCCTTGCCTCCTCCCCTCCATTTCCCCCCTCCTCGTCTGATCCGCACCCATTGCTGACAGCAAACAAAACGTAATTGTTGTCACCGACATCGTCAACATCGTTCGGGGCATGTCAAGACGTAACTGTCGCATTGGGTCTGACATGTTGAGTTGGGGGCCCGGGACGGGGGGTGCCTAATTTACTTAATTTGTTTCGTTATTAAGAATTTAACAAATTATTACACGGCATTTTTAGAAATTCACTAGAGCCTTCATCAGCAGCTGTCATCATTTTGCTGTTGCTGTCTGCCTCCCTCCGTCCCTCTTCTCCTCTCTCTCCTTCTGTCTCTCTACTTCTTTTTTTTTTGAGCCTCGTCACGTCCGTTCCGTCTTTGATTCGACGATACGCTCTGCCTGAGCACTGTCTCTGCCCCTGCCCCTTGACCCTGCCCCCCACCTCTCTTACTTGCCCACTGAGGCTGAATGCACTTGCTGCAATAAAGCTGCTTTTGCGCGCTGCAACAAGTTGCTGCCTCAGCTGCCCCAGCTGCCTCCTCTGCCTGTTACTGGCTAGCCTCGTCTTTCCTCAGCTTGGCTTGGCTGCTCGGTTGCATGCAATATTGTCACCACATTAACGTCTTGGCCTTTTGTGGCCACAATTTATGACTCGCCGCATGCGTCGACAGCGCGACGGCGCAGTCAGCGTCGCCTTTGGCTTTGGCTTTGACGTTTGGGGCGTGCGTCGCCGCTTGGGAAAGTGAAAAATAAGTAAAAATTGTAATCGCCTTTTCGCGTGAAAAAGTTAAACGAAATTGCTTTATTATGCTTCGACTTCTCTCCCTCTTTCTCTCTCTTTCCCTCTCTTTCCTTTCTCTCTCTCTCTCTCCCTATCTCCATCGCCAGGCAATACTGGGAAATTTGTGCGCGCTTTACGATGCTCTTAAAAAGTTCAATTTTCATTTGTGGTCGGCGAAATTGAAATGAAAAGAAATTTTACCTGACTTGCCTAAGAATGAGTTATTTATTTAGGTTATGTCACATTAGCCACTCAAATTGGCAGTTCAAATGCAATAACAGACTTACTCAAGTGATTTAGTGGTTTCTTTTTGCAAGAGCCTGAAGAACTTTTCTTGTTAAGAGCGACAGTTTTAGAGATATACTATTTCTTTTTGATGTGCACATAAATAATATAGATCTCGATCTAAGCTAGAAATTTCATAATGATCGATGGCTTGATAAGGAAGTTATGCAGGAACTGCTGAGCAACCACTTGAGCTGCTCAAATTGGAGTATGCCAAGTAAAGTTAAGAGTTTAGTTACAGTATTTACTGTTTACTATTGTAAGTCTGAACTAAAATATTAACTAATTGTAGGGTATCTAAATTTATGATTATGCTTAATTTGCAACTTGGTTACAGGGTAAACAAAGTAGTAAAGAATTTAGCATTAAACTGCGTTCTTTCTTATTGTTAGGGCATTTTCAGTTGATTTATACCACTGCGAATATTATATAGAGGGTATTATTAGTGGATTGCATACTTCGGCTACTGCATTTAGTATTTACAGGGTATGCAAAGCGAAATTTAGCGTTGCAATGTAGTTTATTTTTTACTACAAGTTAATTTATACTACAGCGCAGCTTATTTACAGGGTATGCCCAGCGTATTGCATGAGTTATTTACTGCATTTGTTATTTACAGAGCATTTTAAAGTGGTATCTATCTCACTACTGCAGCACTCACTATTTACAGGGTATACAAAGTGGCATTTAGCATTAGTCTGTAGTTGTTTATACCCTTCAACCCTTTGTGGAAAAGTAATTTCTTACTTAAAATTGATTGACATTAAAGCGAAGACTCTTTACAGGGTATTCGCAGTGCATTGCATAGCTCACTAATTAATAATAATTATTTAAAGTATATTTTAAAGTGCTATCTATCTCTCCACTGCAGCACTTAGTATTTACAGGGTATACACAGTCGAGTTTATCACTAAATTGCAGCATTTGGCGTCTGCTTTTTTATCTAATGTGTTATAAAGGCAACAAGTGCAAAGCAGTTTTATGCGCTCTACCTTATATGCCACACGGCTTTGCATCGACTACTTATCGCACTCTCTCCTCTGTCTCCCTCTCTCACTCTGTCTCCCCTTCCTCTCTTGTAATGTCTCACTTGGCACAGACATTCCGCCCAGTTGCTTCACCCCGCTGAGTAACTGCCATAAATTAGCTGGCAAATTGCCGAACACGCTCACTAAAATAGAAGTAGAAACTTTGAAGTCGAAGCTGAAGCGATAAGCTCAACTCAACATGAGGAACAAATTAACGGAGATCAAATGAGACTCTCCGAATGGGAGAATGGGAGAAGGGGAGGAAAGGGGAGAATGGCAAATGGGGATTGGAGAATCGAGAGTCAGAGTCGAGAGAGTCGAGAATGGGAAACGCATATCATTTAAGACGCACTTCAAATAAATTACGACAACAGGCAACAGAATACCCCCTTACCTCCCACCCCCTTTGAGGCGACAGAGACAAATGCAAACACGCAAAACTGAAATCCAGCAATAGCTGTCGGAATTCTCTATGATAGCAGCAGCAACAACATCAGCAACAACAGCAGCAACAGCAGCAACAGCAACAATGGCGACAACTTTGTTAAGTGTCAAAATAAATTCGATATTGTGGCTTAAAAAATGTTTATGGCTGTGAGATAAATACGCGACATTTGCGTAAATTACACGACAGCAACCGCAGCGGCAGCAGCAGCAGCAACAGCAACAGCAACAGCAGCAACAGCGACGGCGGCAACTCTGGAGGCTCCACTGGAAGCCACGCAGTAAAATAGTTGCTAGTTGTAGTTGCTGTTGTTGCTGTTGAAGGTGCTGCTGTTGTTGTTGTAGCTATTGGTATTGTTGCTGTTGTTGCTGTTGCTGTTGTAGGTGTTGCTGCTGCTGCTGCTGCTTCGAGGTGTTGCATGTGTTTTATGGCGCATGCGATCAACTTGTTAAACTGTCACGTTAAATTTGCGTTTTATGTCAGGGCAACGCCAACAGCAACCCCACAGCAACAGCAACTGTGACAACAACAACAACAGCAGCAGCAGCAACAGCAGTAGCAACAGCAGCAACAGCTTGCAGTGCTCTCTAAGATGTGCCGCAGAGTGCAATCAACTCGTTGCTGCAGTTGCCGCTTATCAGCGCCCCAAAACACAATAACACACAAAAGACAACATCCGCAGTTGCTGCTGACAGTGGGCAATAGAAGTGGGCGCAACAGCAAAGGCAGCTTATCAGCAACAGTTGCACAGGGAGATAGCAATAGCAGCAGCAGGAGGAGGGAGAGCAGCAGCAGCAAAGGGAACAGCAGCAGCAGCAAGAGCAGCAACTGTGACAGTAGCAACTGCAGTTCAAGTTGCGGGCTGCTGCCCTTTGCCTTATTTACTTAGCTAAGCAAATTGAGGCAAAGGCAGCAGCAGCAACAGATGAGGAAGAACAGCAGCAGCAGTGGCTTGACTAGATTAGAAGGAGAAGCAGCAACAGAGACAGAGTTGGAGAAGAAGAAAGAAGAGTAGAAAGAGTAATAGAAGGAGCAGTAGAAGAAGGAGTAGAAGAGACAGTAGAAGAGAAAGACAGGAAGCAGAAGAGGCAGAGGGAGTTGGCAATGTCGTCAGCAAAGTGCCTTGTTGCTGTTGCTGTGGCAGCGTCCAATTGCAACTGCAGCAGCAGCAGAGCAGCAACGGACTTGCACCGATTGCGCTTTATTTGCACTACTTGATTTGATTTGTTTTTTGTTTTCTGTTTTGTTTTTATCCCCCCTTCGACCATTGAAAATGGTCAAAAAGGGTATACTAACTTTGTGCAAAAATGCAAATGTATGTAACAGGCAGAAGGAGGCGTGGCAGACCCCACACCAAGTATATATATTCTTGCTCAGGATCACTAGCCGAGTCGATTGAGCCATGTCTGTCTGTCTGTCCGTCTGTCCGTCTGTCCGTCTGTCCGTCTGTCCGTCTGTCCGTCTGTATGAACGCACAGATCTCAGCTATTATAAAAGCTAGAGTTACCAAATTTGGCAGGAAGACTCCTGTGTGGATCAAGCAGATCAAGTTTATTTCAAATGTTAGGTGCCACGCCCACCGCCCCCACAAATCATAATTTAATTATACCCTTCGACCATTGAAAATGGTCAAAAAGGGTATACTAACTTTGTGCAAAATGCAAATGTATGTAACAGGCAGAAGGAGGCGTGGCAGACCCCACAAAGTATATATATTCTTGCTCAGGATCACTAGCCGAGTCGATTGAGCCATGTCTGTCTGTCTGTCCGTCTGTCCGTCTGTCCGTCTGTCCGTCTGTCCGTCTGTCCGTCTGTATGAACGCACAGATCTCAGCTATTATAAAAGCTAGAGTTACCAAATTTGGCAGGAAGACTCCTGGGTGGATCAAGCAGATCAAGTTTATTTCAAATGTTAGGTGCCACGCCCACCGCCCCCCAAATCAGAACTTAATTTTGTGAACCTATTGTAAAGGCGCAAACTAGTTATGGGGAGGACGCAGATCAAGTTTATTTCAAATGTTAAGTGCCACGCCCACCGCCCCCCACAAATCATAATTTAAATTTTTGAACTCAATTTGTAGGCGCTGTTTAAAAGGATGAACTTTCTGACTTAACAAATATTAACTTAATGAAATATCTACGTAGACTCCAAATTTCAGTCCGATCGGACAATAAACACAAAAGTTATTTAAGAAAGTATGAGCAAAAAAACAAGGGGCCCCCCCAAAAAAGGGGGGGGGGGGGGGGGCGGCGCGAGCGCCATCTGTCGGGATTAATTTCAAAGCATGTGCATATGCATATGTGTATGAATTTAAGAAATTATACACGGGAACATACTAGGTCGAAGGGTATCCCAGTGTCGCGTGTTGCGCGACTGTTGCTTTTTTTTCGGTTGTTTTGAACTTAATTTGTAAGCGCTCAGCTATTATAGAGGCGGGACTCCCGTGGATCAAGCAGATCAAGTTTATTTCAAATGTTAAGTGCCACGCCCACCGCCCCCACAAATCATAATTTAATTTTTGAACTCAATTTGTAAGCGCTGTTTAAAAGATAGAACTTTCTGACTTAACATATACTAAGCTTAATGAAATATCTACGTAGTCTCCAAATTTCAGTCCGATCGGACAATAAACACAAAAGTTATTTAAGAAAGTATGAGCATAAAACCAAGTGCGTCAGCTAACAAGGGAGGCGGGCGAGCGCGTAGCACGAGCGCCATCTGTCGGGATTAATTTCAAAGCATGTGCATATGCATATGTGTATGAATTTAAGAAATTAAACTACACGGGAACATACTAGGTCGAAGGGTATCCCACTGTCGCGTGTTGCGCGACTGTTGCTTTTCTTACTGGTTTATTTTGATTTGCTTTGATTGAATTTCATTCAATGACGCCGACAGCAGTTGTGCTGTAGTTGCTGCTGCTGTTGTTGCTGCAGTTATTGCTAGTCAGCAACTGTCGGCAATAGCCGGCGATGGTCGCCGATAGACGCTGCCAGCAGCAGCAGCAGCAGCAGCCGCCAACATTGTCGATTGCTGTTTGGCGATTGTCGCGTCGTCAGTCGCAATTCTGAGCTGCGTGTGGCATGTTGTTATTGTTGTTGTTGCTGCTACTGTTACTACCAGTATTATTGTTGTTGTTGCGGGGCACTTTTAATTGTTATCGTGCTCGATACGCACAATGATTGGCGCCGCGAGTGAGCGTGAAACAGCTGCGAGTCACTTGGCAGCCCAAATAGCCAACTATGTGAGTCATTCTACTCCTCCTACTCCTCCTCTCTCTTTCTCTGCCTGTCTCTCTCCCTCTCTCTATCTCTTTCCCTCTCTTCTCTCTGCCTCTCTCCTGCCCCAAGTCTCGCATGCAACTTGTCGAATTGTAAGTTTTCTCATTGTTCCTCATCAGCTAATTTCACCTTGCCCCGCCTCGCCTCGCCTCGGTCGTCTCGGCTTATCGCAGACATTAAGCTGTGGCTGCGATTAACTAAATCAATTAATTGACTCACTCGATTCACGAATCGCTATTCACTATTCACAAATCACTATTGACTTCTGCGACAGAGCCACAGAGCAGAGCTGAAGCGTGTGTGTGGCAATCGTTGCGGCGCAATCTCTCAAATGGCCGCGTCCAATAAAAACTAAAAAAGGCCTTGCGCCCCGTTGTCATGTAAACAATGCAATGGCAGGCGGGCTGCAGGAGTAGTCCAGCACATACAGGGTGTTTTGGCAGTTGACTAAATGTGACTCTACAAGGTTAGTTCCAGTGCTGCAGGGTGTCTCACATTTCTGCCCCGTTTAGCTTGAGTTCTGCTCAGCTCAGCTGCCTTCTCTCATTTCCATGCATACTTAGAACTTAACTGACACACCCTGTATACACTACATGCCTGCCTGCTTGTTCATCTCGACGCTCGAGCTGCCATATCTGATGAGCTTGCGCCCAGTTCGTCGTTGGCAACTTCGCGGCAGAGTCGCAGCAGAGTCTGAGCTACGTCAAACTGTGAAACTGGAGCAGACTTCGACTTGCTTGCTCAGCAGCACCCCTACTCTGCCCCGCCACGCCCCCCTTCTACGCTGCCTGCCGGGTATTCATTCATTCATTGGGCAGAACAAGGCGAGCAACGTGCAACGTGCAACATGCCCCCAAAAGCAGCTAGCAGAGATCGACAGCGACAAACCAAAAACGGAAAGTGAACGCGTGCCTAGTCAGGGAAGCAGCAGGAGGAGGAGGAGGCAGAGGGAAGCTGGAAGCTGCTTAGTAAATGTCTCTATGTGTGTGTGTGTGTGTGTGTGTGTGTCTCTGTGTATGTGTGTGTGCCCCTGTCAATTGAATTGAACGCAGCAGGTGATCAAAAATTGGTTAAAGCTACGAAAATTATCAATGTGAGATCGTTGATTGCCTCCAGATTCCCCCCACCCCCCACCACCTGCTCCAGCTGCTCCTCTTACAGTTTCTCTCAGCTCGTTGTCGTTTTGCTTTCGTTATACCTTCGTCATTTTATTTGATTTGTGCCCGATTGGTTTTTAATTTGTAAAGTGGAGGCTAATTAGATCGTCTGATCATCGTCGATCCATCGAATTTCACTTTTCATCAATTTGGAAGGGAGGAGGGGAAAGGGAAACCTTGAGGCCGCGTGTGGGCGTTGGCTGCCTTTAGCGCGTTGAAGGTGATCCTCCACTTAGTGATCTGCATCTCTGCCTCCTCTTTTTTTTAGGTCACCTCTTGGCTGGGCAGTGACGGTGCGGATAATCTGCTGAAGTTCGCACAGCTGCAGCTGGACAACGAGGCGCAGCTGAAGGCACAGGAGCTGGAGTTCGAGAAGTACTACTTCATAGCCAGGGTGAGTGGATCTAGTAACACAATCCCTGCCAGCTTAGTCAAGCTATTCCCCTCTTCTCTTCCTCTGCAGAAACACTTGGCCAAGGGGCGTGACCTGCACCTGGCAGCACAGAAGATTTCCGTGCTCAGTGCGAGCGCACAGAGCCTGAAGGCAGCACTGGATCAGTTCTCGGCGAAGCTGGAGAAGACGCGGGAGCACATTGAGTCGGGGGCGCGGCTGCTGCATCTGCTGACGCAGCATCAGCGCGAGACGGCAGCACTGGAGGAGCTACAACGTCTGGCCGAGGAGCTGGGCGCCACGAGGCTCATCGAGAAGCATCTGCCCACCATGAGGAAGAGTCAATCTCTGCCAGCGGCAAGCAGTACACCAGGACAGATGACCAGTGCAGCTGCCAAGCGTGGCAGCTATCGCTGCAGCTCTGGCAATGGCAGCTCCTTCGATGGTGGGGCAGCCGGAGCTGGCAGCAGCCAGTGCAGCTGCTGGCGCGAGTCGCGCAATCTGGAGGACATGGACGAGCCAGAGGAGGAGCACGATGATGGCGAGGAGCAGCAGTCGAAGATAGCCGACTCCGGCGTGGGTGTCTGCGATAATTGCGAACGCAATCCCAAGCTGGCAAGGATCTGCTCCTGCCAGAGTCTCAATGAGAAGAGGTGAGTGGAAGTGGGAGCTGGAGGAGATTGAACACTAATCCTTTGCTTGTTGCCTTTGCAGTCACGACGAGCTGCTCGAGGACGAGTGCTTTGAGCGTCCTGCCAAGGGACGCTACATGGACATGCACTCGCCCATGGAGGCCAATGCGCATCTGCAGTGCCATGCATCCAATCTGGAGCTGACCAAGCTGGAGGAGCTCAGCTGTTTGGAACCAAAAATACAAAAGTAAGAGAGGGAAAGCTTCTCCTTCATCCTCTTCTATTAACCCTCTTGATTTCCAGAACGCTTCTATTGATCATGCGGGAAATGATTGGTACCGAACGCGACTACGTCCGCTCCTTGTACTACGTCATCGAGAACTACATCGATGAGCTGCTGCGGGAGGATATTCCTCAACCTCTGCGCGGACAGCGCAACGTGATCTTTGGCAACATTGAGAAGATCTTCGAGTTTCACAATTCACATTTTCTGGGCGAACTGGAGCGCTACGAGAGGAATCCCCTGAAGGTGGGCGCTGCCTTCCTCGAAATGGAATCCAAGTTCTATTTGTATGCACTGTACAACAAGAATAAACCCAAGAGCGACACTCTGCTCAGTGAATATGGCAGCTCATTCTTCAAGTCGAAGCAACTGCAGTTGCAGGACAAGATGGACCTGGCCTCGTATCTGCTGAAGCCAGTGCAGCGCATGGGCAAGTATGCGTTGCTGCTGCAACAACTGGTGAAGGCAGTGAAGGGTGTGGAGGGTGCAGCGCTGCAGGAGATTGCCGCCGATATGGAGGAGTTGCAGCGGGCGGAGGAAATGGTCAAGTTTCAGCTGCGCCATGGCAACGATTTGCTGGCCATGGATTCGTTGCGCGACTGCGATGTGAATGTCAAGGAACAGGGCAGATTGCTGCGCCAGAATGAGTTCCTTGTGTGGCAGGGACGCGGTGGCAAGAAGACACTGCGCCAGGTGTTTCTCTTCGAGGAGCTGGTGCTGTTCAGCAAGGCGCGTCGCTTTCCGGACCACAAGGTGAGTACTTGAGTTGGTCTGTTACCTTTTTCTCTTGATTCACATCTCTCTCTCTCACTCTGGCCACAGAATCTGGACATCTACATCTACAAGAACAGCATCAAGACCTCGGACATTGGACTGACGGCACACACGGGCGACAGCACAACGAAATTTGAGATATGGTTTAGGAAACGCAAGCCGGATGACACTTGGATGCTGCAGTGCATGTCGGAGGACATCAAGAATGCCTGGACCGAGGAGATATCGAAGCTACTATGGAAACAGGCGAAGCGAAATCGAGGTAAGTCTGAGTAAAGCATTCACACTGCGCTGAGCTGAGCTGAACTGGAGTTGCCTTTATCCCCTTTAGAAGTTCGCCTGGCGGAGATGTCTTCAATGGGCATTGGCAGCAAACCCTGCCTGGACATACGCCCCAGCCACAATCAGATCAGCGATCGATCCATACCCCTGACGCAGCTCAACAAAAGTAAGTTTGAGTCTCTCTCTCTTCTCTCTCTCTCTCAAGGAGTATAACTTACTCATCTTCCTTCTACTCTCAGCACCCAAACTGCGTCACACTGAGCCCGGCAAGGGTAGCATGCGCCGTCCCAATTCACTTATCTCGGAGAGCTCACTGTCCAGCGGCACCAGCACCACGAGCAGTTCCTCCATCAGCGGCGGCTGCTCATCGAGTCACACGACACATGGCGAGGCAACTGGGCGGCACAGCTTGAACCTGAGCTTTGGCAAGTTGACGGGAGGAGGAGCAGGCAGCGTTGGCTGCCACAACAGCAACTCAGCCACACTGGAGCTTATCAATGAGACGCAGGCACTGAAGCTGAGTCACGCCAGCGATGCAGACACCTCCAGGAGCAATGCCCAGCCCAGCAGCAGCAGCTGCGCTCCTCCAATCGAGGCAGCAAGCGTCAACACAAACGATCCACGACGATTGTCAGCCAACTGTCCATGGGTATTGAGCTTGAATTGTGCTACTTCTTCTAGCAACGGCATCTCTGTTTAGTTCTTGTAGTTGTAGTCTTCCTTTATTTGTTCCTCCTCCTCCTGCCTATGCTCCACCCACCCACCACATGTATATAAACACTGCTTTCAGTATTAGTAGACACCGAACTCTGTAAATAATCCCTGTATAATGATTCCTGTGCTCGTGCTGCATGTATGCATCTATGTGTGATCACCCTGATTGTGCCAACTGTTTATTTGATATGCTTTTCCTATATGTATCATCTCGTAGAGAGCGGCATACTGTCAGACATCTCAGTGACCCCGGATCAAGATCACACACACCCAGCGGAGCAGCTGACTGGCAACAGGGGCAGCTGGTCCACGCTGGGAGCGGCGAGCAGCAGCAGCGCCAGTGCCAGCAACTCGACGGTGATCCTGCGACGCTACAAGTCCTACGCCCATGCTGCAGAGTCTGCGGCCCCAGAGAGCAAATGAAATGAGTTCTCGGAGAAGGTTTAGCTTTAGAAGAACAAAAACAAAAACGGTTTCATTAGATTCACAATATCATATATTACTTATTATTATTATCATTATCATTATGTTTATGCTTATGATTATTATTATTATTATTTTTGTTATTTATTATTTATTTGATTTTAGTTGTGTTAATTTGTCATTAATCTTCCGCCTATTGTATTATTTGCCCCGCCCCCCTTTTATTCATTTATCACCTGCTCGGTTTTTATTTTTCGAAAGTTTGAAATTATTGAATTCAATGTGTCAATGGCGAAATACATACAATATATTTCATAGCTCTTAATCAGCCTTCATCAACTCGAACAACCCCACACACACACACACACTCACACACACAAATCGAGGGGCGCACACTGTGCCAGCCGAAGTGGGCGTGCTACATGCATCGTACATCGTTTATCGTTCATCGTGCCTCGTCCATGAGTATCGAAAACGAAATTTATAACGTACAGTTAGTTAATATGTTAATTAAGTGCCTATCTTAAAGTATCTTTTAAACAAAATATACATAAATAATTGCATATCTTTAAAATACGAATAATGTATACAGATCTAAGCAAAGAATTGAATAAATGTTGCTTCGAAATATTAGAACACCTTCTACCGATAACTGTGTAGGCGATATGATCGATGATAATCATCGTGGGTATCCCTCACCTCTGGCTGCAACCTTGACAGGTAGTTTACAAGTGGAGAGAACATTTCATGAATAAAACAATAGGCTTAATAAAGGTTATTTTCCAAACATAATATGGAACTTGGGTATATGAATTTCATCTTCAATAGCTTCATAAGAAAAAGCACGTTTGCTTTTGTTCAAGTTCTTTCCCGAACAGGTGCTCTCTCACATAATAATGACATAAACTACTAATATTGCATATCAACTTGCTAATGTGAATTTAGACAGTTCTCAGTCAGTTGCAACTGTAGAATCTCGCAATTCTACGTGTGGCAATCTCAGGCTCAGCTCAGCCATTGTCGGGGACGTCGTGGTGAGCAATTCAAACAAATAGAGTTGCTACAATATTAAGAACTTTTTGTTCCTCAACGAAGCCGAGCCAGAGTGCACTGGCTTCAGATATGATGGCAATAGACATGCAAATTCTCTGATGTGGTACTCTGATAGAAACTAGCAAACCTGCATGCCCATGATCTTGTATGGTTGTGGTGGAAATGGTAATCGATTCAAAAAATCGCGCGGTCCCTCAAAGGATGTGCTGGCGTAAGGGATAAATGTTTGTAAATAAAAAAAACAGAGTATCAACAATGTTAATAAAGTTTTACTCTTCCTATCTCTGTAAATCTTCATTGATAATTGAGAATACCTTTTTAAAATAAAGAATGTGTTGTACAAAGGCGGTTTTCAAAACGTTGTTCTACAGAATTCGTTCAAAAAGCGGTTCGCTTTTATTCAACTTACTTTTTATTAAGCAACTGTTCCATTAATAATGATATTGATTGTGAAGATAACTCTTTCCATTCGCTATAAAAACGATCATTTTGACAGTATTTAATCAGTTTGAACCCTAGAATCGCTCAAAATGAAAGTACTTATAATACTTGCCTGCCTCACGCTTTGCCTGCTGCATTCGCAGGCTCAGCTCAGCAATTGTCGGGGTCGTCCTTGTAAGTAATTCCGATAAATAGAACTAACAGCATCTAAAATTAACCTTGTTTCATTTACAAAGCCCAACCAGAGTGCGTTGGTTTGAGAAATATCGGGGAAAGGATATCCCGGGTGTGCGATAGACACTCGAATCTTCTGATGTGGTACTCCGACAGAAGGCAACGGGCCTGCATGCCTATGCCCTTTCTGGGCTGTGGTGGTAATGCTAATCGCTTTTGCACTCGCCAAGACTGTCAAAGAGCTTGCTGGCGTGAGGGATAACAAATATTTGTGAATAAAACTTTGCTTTACCTATAAAAATTACCTGTATACAGCATATGGCGAACGTATCGATTTCTCTTCACTGTTTTGCCTATGATACAACTATAGTTTATTTTCTTGGAAAAAGTTTTTTCCAAATTAACGTGCACATTTTTTCAGTATATCAAGTTGCTATAAAAGCGAAAAGAAACCATTCTTGAACTAAGTTTGCGCTAATCCATCAAGATAAAAATAGTTTATTTCTGTGTCTTCCTGACACTTTGTCTGTGCTTCACTGTTTCTCAAGCCTGTCGTGGAAATCCAGGTAATCAACAAAATTCTCGGATATTTTTCCTGGAAATTAATATGCAGTTTCCAATAATACATGTATATGTGATCACATGTATTTATCTTTCAGATCACAAATGCAAAGATATTAATGAAACGTATACCGACAAAAAATTGAGTTGTGAAATGGTTATTCAAAAAGGAAAAAGAGGCGTTAAAGCGACGACAAAAGAAGGGGCTTACCACGTTTCTTTTGTTCAAATTATTTCCGAACAGGTGCCCTCTCATATAATAATGGCATACGCTACTAATATTGAATATCAACTTGCTATAAATATGTGAATTTAGAAAGTTCTCAATCATCTGAAACTGTATAATCTCTCAAATCAAAAGTACTTATACGCGTACGAGTGGCAATCACAAGCTTAGCTCAGCTATTGTAGGGGACGTCCCGGTGAGTTATGCAAACAAATAGAGTTGCCACAAAATTAAGAACTTTTTGTTCCCCCACGAAGCCGATCCAGAGTGCACTGACTTGAGATATGATGGCAATAGACATGCAAATTCTCTGATGTGGTACTCCGATACCATGCCCATGATCTCTTGTATGGTTGTGGTGGAAATGGTAATCGATTCTGAAATCACGAGGACCCTCAAAGCATGTGCTGGCTTGAGAAATAAATGTTTGTAAATAAAAAAAATAACAGAATATCGACTATGTTAATAAAGTTTTACTCTTCATATCTCTGTAAATCTTCACTGATAATTGACAACACATTTTAAGAATAAAGAACAGGTTGTACAAAGGCGGTATTCAAAACGTTGGTCTATAGAATTTGTATGGCGTGTGACCATCTCAAAAAGCTGTTTGTAAAAGTGCTGAATATTCGCTTTTATTCAACTTACTTTTTATTAAGCAACTGTTCCATTAATAATGATATTGATTGTGAAGATAACTCTTTCCATTCGCTATAAAAACGATAATTTTGACGGTATTTAATCAGTTTGAACCCTAGAATCGCTTAAAAATGAAACTGCTTATAATAGTTGCTTGCCTCACGCTTTACGTGGTGCATTCAGAGGCTCAGCTCAGCAATTGTCGGGGACGTCCTTGTAAGTAATTCCGATAAATAGAACTAACAGCATCTAAAAATGTTACTTTTTGTTTTCCTTTTCAAAGCCCAACCAGAGTGCCATGGTTTGCGAAATAGTGGTGAAAGGATATCACCGGTGTGCGATAGATTCTCAAATTTTCTGATGTGGTATTCCGACAGAAGTCAACGGACCTGCATGCCTATGATCTTTCTGGGTTGTGGTGGTAATGCTAATCGCTTTTGCACTCGCCAAGACTGTCAAAGAGCTTGCTGGCGTGAGGGATAATAAATATTTGTGAACTTTGCTTTGTCTATAATTAAATTACCTGTATACAGCATATGGCGAACGTATCGATTTCTCTTCACTGTTTTGCCAATGATACAATTGTAGTTTATTTCTTGGGAACAGCTTTTTTCAAATTAACAGATGTCCGTGCATACATTTTATGTTTACGAAGTTGCTATAAAAGCGAAAAAAAACCATTGTTGAGCTTAGTTTGCACCTATCCATCAACATGAAAATAGCTTATTTCTGTGTCTTCCTGACACTTTGTCTGTGCTTCACTGTTTCTCAAGCCTGTCGTGGAAATCCAGGTAATCAACAAAATTCTCGGATATTTCATCTGGAAATTAATATGCAGTTTTCAATAATACATGCATATCTGCACATACACGTATGTATCTTTCAGATCACAAATGCAAAGATATGAATGAAACGTGCACAACGTGCAATTAAGATGTGAAATGGTTCTTCGAGAAAAAATGAGGCGTTAATGCGACAACAATAAAAACGAATCCTAGATTCGTTTTATTATTTTTTTTATTCTACAATATATGTACTGATAAATATTGGTAATGTATAATAAATATATACAAAATTATTAAATATTTTAATAAGAGGCAAAAATATTGATAATGCAAATATAAATGTATAATTTTCATTTAGTCTTTAAAATAGATCGTTTTGCTCTGATATGGCAACAATTTGTTAAAATTCTCAACTGCTTATTCGCCGGCCACGCGCTATAAATAACAGTGTTAAAACCGACGCAAATAATGAAATGAAGAAAACTTTAGATACCCGAACCATCATGTGGGTCCTTTGTTTTGTAGCAAAGGGACGTAATTCTGATTTAGTGAATTTAGTTTTTTTTTTATTTCTTTTTTAAATCACAAATATGTTTTGCTTATTGCTAATGAAACTTGCTCAACTTGTTGATTGTCTTAGCCGCCATGCAGTGTGGATATAAAGAGTACGTTGTCGTTCTGTTGCAGCTCGTAGTCCAGTTCACCCTAAAATTATTTATTTTATCTGCGGTGTTATCGGGCTGAATATATGGGGCACACTTACCAGTAATTCCCAGTCCGTGTCGTTGATCAACACAAGAATTCCAGGTCGCCTATAAAAACAACAGTAATTACGCTCACCATGTGCCAGAAATATTGTTGCCACATGCCACTTACACGGTATCTCCTTGTATAAATAACTCTGGCCGCTCTGTCAATATGTTGGCATGCATCCACTTAAGCAATTTCGCAATTGTCCCTACAGATTAATTGTAATTCTTTAGTATTATTTGTTAAGCTTTTCTAAAATTGTCTCACATTTCTCGGCGCCATCCAATGAAAGTTTGCGGTGCTTGATATTTCCAAAGAGCAGCTCAGCGCCAGCACTGGAAAAGGGTTTAAATTAAAAGGATGTGATATTATTTATTATATATTATTATTCTATACCTGAACTCCAGTATTAAATTTAAATTCGGCGTGTTTGTGCTGCTCATTTTTACTTTATTATTGTTTTCTATTAAATTGCCATTCACTGTTGGCGACGACACGCTGACATTTAACATCACTGTTAACTCTAATCTGCGTTCTGTTAATCTTCTTGCGTTCTGTTAATCCAAAATGCGTTTAGCAGACTGACGGTTAGCATTTGAAATCGATACCTGTTTCATAAATATGTCTATTAAATTCGACTACTTAATAATCTTTAAACTCCAACATATATAAAAGTCATACGCATCGTTGAATATTATTAATTTATTTAGCTTTAATTTCATTAAATAGTTAAGGACATTGACATGTTTGTTGGCTTTTGCAAAATAATTGTATGTGTGTGTGGATACATTTTAGTTGGAGCAAAGTGCTGCATTATAATACAAAACCATGAAAATAAAACTAAACAATTAAATTGCTAGGACGTAAGTGTACATGTATGTGTACAGTTGGTTCATCATTGGATAGCATGTAAAACATATACATACATACAATGTAATAAAATAAAATAAAATAAAACATAAACTGCGTTTTAATACAAGTGTTCAACTCAAAACCCACTGTTAGACAAACTTTACACGCGATTTTTAATTACATTATTTGTTTTTGTGTGTGGTTAGAGAACTTAAAATAAATAAATAAACATACATACATACAATATGCAATGTGGCAACAATAGTTACAGTACTTTTCTTTTTCTTTCACTTTGTTTCTTTCCTATTTTTTTATCGTTTTGCGCGTTCAAATGCAACTATAAATAATAAATATATATTTTATACAATTTGACGGTATAAAGCACAAAAAATATCATATTTCAATCGAGACTTTGCTTACTCATTCGCTGTGTGTGTATATTTATAATAAGAGTGAAGCACTCTCTAAGTTTAGTTGAAAATATTTGTGGATTTTCTTTTGATTTCAATGATTTTGTTTAGCTAATTCTCATATCTAATACACGATTGTGTGTATGTGTGTGTGTGTGTAGATGTAAGTATATGTGTAAGGCATTAATTTGTTTGTATATATCGTTTTAATACATCCTGCGCTCATCTTGCTGATTTGATCCATTTTCGTTGATGTTTTGTTAATGTTTAAGTATGGCTAATTATCGCTCTCCTTCCTTCCCAATACCATCTGCTGCCTCCCTCCCGACAGACCCCATTCGGAGTCTTCTTTGCGGGCCTTGACGCGCTTACATCAACTTCTGCTTGGCACAGTCGGGGCACAGAATGTCGGGTCCGTCGGTGATGAAACCGCGTCCCACAAGGCTGGCCTTGCAGCTGGCGCACACGAAGCAATCGTGATGCCAGTGACGCTCCTCGAACGAGATGAAGCGAGTGCCGCCGATGCCTGCAGAGAGGAAGAAAGTGAGTAAGGCAGGGCAATCTATCGGGCTGGTTAGCTGCTACTCACCAGTGATGGGCTTGACGCACGATGTGCAGCGCTTGGCAAAGAGCTCGCCAAAGCACTCGGCACAGTAAGGCTTCTCGTCGCGACTGGTGAAGCGCTGCCCGGCCAGCGTGATGTTGCAGTGGGTGCAGGTAAAGCACTCGCGATGCCACGGCTCGTTCTTGTAGGTAACCCCGCCAGAGGTGATTACCTGTGGACATGTAGAAGAAGTTAACACAAATCTCCCACTTAGAAGGTTTCCTGCACTTCTTACCTTGTTGCACTTAATGCAGCGCGTGGCAAACTTCTCCTCGTAGCAGCCGGCACAGTAGATCTCCTGCTCACGCGGTATAAACGACTTGGTGCCAATGGCCATCTTGCAGACGCAGCAGCAGAAGCAATTCTCGTGCCACTGCCGGGTTTTGTATTCCATTTTTTTGGTACCTGTAAAGCGGGAAACAGAACACAAATCAATTTCGTACGTCTGACAACCTTGAACTTTGTCTACCCATCAGAGCCCTTATTAAATAGCCCAAATTCCAGACATATTGAGGGCACCAATCCATTTGGGGAAACTCAATCAGAACTTGATTTCAATAGCAAACGAAAAATAGCGAATTATTTTCCATTATTATGTGCAACTGACATGCAACTGTCGAATTCGAAAGCCAGACCGTCTCTCCTCCCACAACCCCTCTCCCACCCCCTTTACTCGCTTTTGTCTTCGCATTTTCATAACAATTAATGCAAAAATTATTCAAATTCGCTTAGACTAAAGAGAGACAAAGCTGGGCCCGCACGAAGCCACGATATGCATGCGATGATGGCCCAAGTGCTTATACGCATAGTGCCTCCATTAGTCCCGCTGCGGGTCTTGACTAGTGGGCATAAAATCTCTCTTTGCTTTATTTATTGCGTGCTCAAAAATGTTGCCAAAAATAGAAGTTACTATTAGTTGAGGGGGAGGAGAAACTCTTACCTAGGTGAACCTCGTGCGAACTGGGTTCACTGACTGCCAATTAGACGGGAGAACTGGGTAATTGACTGGAATAATGTCAGGGCGACTGACAGCAGACTCCATTGTTACCATATGCTTTAAATTAGACACAATTTTGTTGCATATTCTGTTACAATGGGAGAAATTTGTGGCAAATTTATGGCGAATCTAAGTTGAATGTGTCATAAAGTGAGGTAAGGCATACAAAATATATTCTTGTAAAAATGTTCTGCAGTTTGTTATGTCGTAAACTGTAGTAGGGCATTAAAAAAGGAAGTCTATTAAATATTTAGTTAGTTTTCATATTCATCATTTCGAGGTGCACACTTATTTCTGCCAGTGTAGCTCGCTTTGGCTTCCATTACTCATCGGCAGACGAAAGCTGCGATGACGTTATGAGCGAAAGAGTTCCGAAGCCAGCACAAGGTGGGCGTCTATTTCTAACCCATTTTGGCAACAACTGAGCCAACAAATGGTCAATTAATATTGATAAATTATGATGTATCGCTGGGATTTAATTAGCCACAAATTTATGAGCAGCATTAAAGCTGATCCACACCACATCCACATCCACATTACCATTACCTGCTTTGGTCGCATGCGGATCACCGAGGTGACAATAATCGCCCAGGGAGCAGTAGAAATTGCGATTCTCCTCGACGGCACTGTCATTGGGAAGGAACATGCTCAGCACGGCGATGTCCTCGTTGTTGTCCTTGGCCTTCTTAATGCGCTCTGCTCCAATGGTTTTGCTCTGCAGATGCAGGCGCGACTTCATGCGCGAACTGAGCACGTCGACGTCGGTCATGTTGATTGATTAACTACGCGCACAGACTAGCGTTAGTTAGTGAGGGATGTAAGCTACTACAGTGCAGAGTGGCTACCCAGGAAAGAGATAACTAACTGATCTATTGAGTCACGACTTTGCCTAAACTGTGAAGAGGATCATCGCTCTATCGATCGACCCGAGTGCAACTGGGTCAGCTCGAGCTCGAACTCATTTGGAAACCAGTTCAGATTACAATCGGCCAGGCCAGGCCTCTGCCTGCCTCTCCTGCCCAGCACACTGATCTCTAACAGATCTCTAGACGATCTCGAGACTCTAGCGCTGTCACACAAATTTGGCGACGTCGTGTCTCCCCTCTCCCTCTCTCCCTCTCTCTCTCTCTCTCTCTTCCACCCTCTTTTGCCCGTTCGAGCCTCCTCCGACTTTAAGGCAATGACATCACTAGACGCCCCGCCGCCAGCGCCGTCCAATTTTCTAGCCAAATAACAAGTTTCATTAAAAAAACTTGGAGAATGTTTTTTTATAAATAACAAGCGACACAGCGACAACTACAGCAACTACAACAATAGCTGGCCAGCGATGCCTTCATAAATCATTAAATAATTAACTTTTTTGTAAAAAACACAAATCAAAAGGCAGCCACAAATAAATTGCTTAGAAAAAACTCGCACAGCGCGTGCGCAAATTGAAGCAGGAAATTGAAATCGAAATTGAAATTGAAAATTCCGAAATATTTGTTGCCCACAGGAAACGTTCTCGTTCTATATGGACAGTGAATTAATGCGCTATGAGAATGGCGAATCAGGTCGGGAGTCTCGCATTACTCTAACCATAGCATTCTTATGGCTTTAGCTTGGGTTTGCTCTGCGGTTAGCTTTATTTTTAGCCTCCACACGGCGTGTCACATAATTATAACTAATTGAACTCGGGTTGCCAAGCGGGCTGAGCCTGAGGCAGCCAAAGATGTCGCCCACGATGCCGTCTTAGACGCCCACAAACAAACAGACACAGAGACGCCGCTGCTGAGGTCAAGTGGAGATCGGTGGAGGCAGAGGAGGAGGAGGAGGCGACATTGAAATTTGCACGCATTGACAGTCAGATGCGATCTAAGTGAATGATTGATTGGCCAATGATGTCGGCCGTCGAGAGTCGAGAGCATTACGTGGTATCGCCACTTGGCAGCAATGAAATCGAAAGTGCTCGCTATGTGCGCTCTGCATTTTTAATGTTACTCCTCCTTACTCAATGCCCCCTCTCCTGCTCACCCCTCTCTGTCTACCCTCCACATTTGCCAAGCTCAGCGAAATTGTTGTGCTGACATTGCGGGCGGACGCGGAATGCAAATGGTAGCGCAGCTTTCTATAAATATTTCAGCCTTTTTCGAGCTAAGCATAAAAAATATTTCAATATTTTTCAACACTTTTAAAGAAGAAGAAGCAGGGGAAACGTGCCTAAGCTGATGCTACGAGAATATCGTGATATGTCTTTGTGTTTCTGTTGTTGACCCGTCTGTGCAAATGTCAACGGCTGCAGGGCAATGCAGCGGTATTCCCGCTAGATTTATTAACTTTGTCAGTTTAAGGAAATAAAAGAGAAATTGAAATTGACTCGAGTAGTTGTTGTGGTTTGCCTGATAAGCCACAGAAAGAGAGAGAGAGAGAGAGAGAGAGAGACAGAGTGGAAGACAGATGGCATTCAAATCATTTGCCTAAGCGGGTCGCTGAGAGATTGGACTCGATATGAACAGCAACTCTGGAGATTTATTGGGTCAGCTACCTTTTGCCTCGACAATTAATAAGTGTTTCAACTCGAATTTGATTTGGATTTCGATTCCAATTTCGATTTCATTTCAATTGGCATTCAATTGCAGTGCCAGCATTAAAAACAAATGCAGAGAAATGCCAAAGACTCAAGTGGGCGACTCAATTGTTGTTGCTGTTGTTGGCGTTGCTGTTGTTGTTGGCGTTGCTCTTTGCGTGCATATTCATGATATTGTTCGTGTTCGGCTGATTTTCATGCTTTTCCACTTGGCTCTTTAAATGTGGCACACGTCGATGCTATCGCCACAAATTTTTAAATGCTGCCGAAAAAAAGCAGCTCAAATTGTTTCCGGTTTTGGCTATGCAATTTCTATTCGACGCCGCCCGGCGATACGATCCGAGCCACAGACAGACCCCCTCCCTCTCCCCCCCTGTCTATCTCTCTCTTGCAGTGCAACTGGAGCTGGGTTGGTGTTGCTGTCTGCTGTCTCTTGATTATTAATTTTATTTTATTGTATTTTATAGCGCTTTTTTCTGGTTCATGCCGAGGCGTTTCGAGTCCCATTTCAACTGCATTTTCGGACAGCAACAGATTGTGTAATCTGCATGAAATGCTGCCTATGTTGTTGTGTGTGTGTGTGTGGGAGGGGGGTTAATTAAACTGTCGCAGAGGGCGTGCATAACACGCATACACCCCACTGACTGCAATTTATTGCGCATACGCAACGTTGCAGCAGCAACTGCTTTGGCTCAACTACACTTTATGAGGTTGCAGGTGCTCCTGCTACTGCAATTGATCCTTCCCTAACAATAGCCACTCTGCACACACTGTTTACAAAATACTATGTGCCATAAACACCGCAAAGTGTTTATAGCAATTGCGGAAATACTTTTTAATTGTTCTCCGATTCGGAATATGAATGCACTGTTTATAGCTATCGTTGTTGATGCAGCACACAATTGACTGCGCACATGCAACACGTTGCCCTGCCACGGTCCAAATTAATTAGCTGCAATCGCACAGTGCACACTGCACATCTATAGTTTACAGTGTATACAAACAGTCAACGTCCGCGGCACTTGCTTAGCGCTTTGAAAGCCGTTTTCTGACTGAGAACAGCAGCCGAAAAACAAACCAACAACAACAGACTCAACGTAAACAAAGTTGAGGTGAGTTTCGGCGAGTTGAGTTGCCAAGTTGAGCTGAGTTGAGTTCACTTGCCGCCAAGCAAATTGAGTTGAGTTTGAGCTGCGTTGAGTTTGTTTTGAGTTGAGTTGAAGCTCAGTTGAGTTGCATGCGGGTTTGAGTGCATTGCGAGTGCCGCCTCTGACGATGATCGTCGAGTTTAACATGGTACAGAAGACATAACAAGGCAGGCAAGGTGCCATTTAGGCCTCTCTTCATGCAATTATGAACTATTTTGAGTGACGGAAACTGGTTGATCAACTGAGACACTGATCAACTGATTGACTGACCAACCTGGAACTCTGATGGACTGCCTGCAAGTGGCCCGCACGCTTGACATTGCCACGCTGCCAGGGCGTTAAGGTGAGCCGGTTGAGCCAGCATCGTCGTGTGGGCTGCTGCATTCTCTTTGCATACCGTGTAAGGGGGAAATGCGATATGGAAATGTATGTGCCCGGAAAAGCATCTCATGCACACACTTTCCAATATCAGTTGACATTGAATTGGAAGAAACTTTTCCCACCAGATAACGCCCTGGTTTGGTCAGACTGCCCTACAATATATGGCATGTGAGGGTACTCGATATGGATCACGTATTGTGTTGTTGACTGATTAATTGCCGATCTAGACGGAAATGTCTGGCTGAAACACACACGTTGCGTGGGTTTATGTTTTGTGTTGTCTGTAAACAAATCAATTGAACTGCAATAATAAACTCGTTTAATGACAATTAAGTAATTAAACAATTAACTTTGAGTAAGGCAATGCAGTTGAAAATGAGGGAATGCAACTTGAAGACATAAGAAGATGAAACTCAAGAAACAGATATATAAAGATAACATATAAATTCATTAATTGAAGCAAGTGCAAAGCTCTCAATAAAATTGCAATTAATTATTCAATGAAGTTCCCAAAATAACTGACAAATGACATAATACTTCTGTATTACATTATGTTCATCTCTTTGTCTGTTTGCCATATTACTTCCTAATTATTTCACACTTTAAAAACATATAAATTAAATTAGGCACGCCCAGCCAGGCTATTTAAAAGCCACAAATCATGCGAAAACAAAAGAAACTGAGAAATACGGAAAACAAGTTCTATTCCAAATACTCCAATATGAAATTCAAGAAAGAAATAAATAATTTGCGATGAGTCACAATTCAAATTAGAGACGAGTGGATTAATGGGGATCTGCCCGCTGGCGTCTATTTTGCGCTTTCCTCATCTTTTCGTATGTCGTAGATCGCGTGCATTAACATAGATGGCATAGATGATTTCGAGGCGTTGTCGCTATAATTCGCCAGAATTTATAATATTTTCTGTTGATTTTGTAGATCACAAGAGAGAGAGAGGGGGAGAGGGGAGGATGATGTAAGCAAAAGACGCCGCGCAATTAAAAAGCCATTTTATAGCCAACTATTTTCGATAGTTAAACTGGCAAATTAACAAATGCTGATTCGTATTTGATTAGACAATTAGTTGACGCCCGTTTCGTGGGTAGTGTAAACAACACTTGTCGGATTTGCCAGACGAGTGCGACCCACCTTTGGCACACAGCACAGCACAGCACAGAAGTAAACACGGCCGTATTCAAATGACACTCAGATCGGCAATCGGCAATCGAATCCGTGTGGGATGCGTAGCTGACATTGATGAGAGATTTGCATTGCAGTTGTCCCCCCCTCCCTCTCTCTCTCTCCCTCGCTCATAATTGGCAATGCCAACGTGTACTTCCAGCAGCTTATTTAGGTAATGCCTTCAATTGCGAGTGATAAACGGTCCATTATCGTGGTCAAAATAGGTGCAAGACAAGCATTGATATGACAATGTGATCGTTTATTTAACTCGCTCGATATTTACACTGAACTTGTCGTATATACTCCGACCCAGCAATGTCGTCTACCTGCGGGTTCAGGGCCTGACACACACACGCACACAACACACACAGATGCCGCCCCATCTGGTTGCTGCGTGGGTTGCGCCGTTCGCTTGCTTTATTATCGACAATGACAATGAACTTGCTCGATCGATCGTTCGATCGATCGCTGAGCAAACTTGGCCACAAGTCGAGCACTTGCATATAATGAAAGCAGATATCGAACTTGGATTTGTAATGCCCGAGAGCCTGCGAGAACTGCGGGCAATGCAGGCACCACGACTCACTCAACTGTAGCAAGTTCATTAGTGAAGAAAGAGAATCAACAGCAAGACTACCCCATACCCTGTAGATAGTTAAAGAACAGTTGCATATACCCCACTTACTCGCACTTTATAGCACATGCCCATGCGGACCTCAGTTATTTATGGTTATGTGCCAATGCACATCGCAGATTTATGGAATGTGTCGCCGTTCGCCCGTTGGCAACAAATTGCTCTGCAAGTGCAATTAATTTGACATGGTATTAGGCCTGCCTGCCTGCCAGGCTGTTCATACCAGGCCTGGCATGCCTATCTAAACTGCAACTCCCGCTCCACCCCCTCTGCTAACCGGTCTCATCAGCACTTGCTGTGTGTTGCGCTGACTGGTATTTCTGCTGCCGCCCCAAAGTATGCTACACTTTAAATGCAACTTGCAAAAGCTAGTGTTGATGAAAAACAAGCTAAGTTAGCAACTCTGCTTACCTGCACGGAATACTTCGCCGCAGCCATCGCAACGCGAGGCGAACTGCGTGTCGTAGCAGTTGCCGCAGTAGATCTTGTCGGCCTTGGCGCCAAACTGCTTGTCCACCAGATTCAGATTGCATTTAAAGCACAGGAAGCAGGCCTCGTGCCAGTGCTTGTCTTTGTAGGAAAGATCCTGCGGGAGACATAAGGGAATTTCAGGTAATGTTTGAGAAATTAAGGGAAAATGCAGTGGAATATGATTATAATACAGTAGAACGCATATAATTAGCAACTAATGGTATGAGTTATGTTTCTTATTGAAATTCTCCTTTGTATTAACTATCGGAACTCTCACATGACTCTATGATTAATGTATACAAAGTAAAACCTATTAAATTATACATTTCTATGTTAACAATACAAATCCCAGTAAAAGATTTAAATGTTATAAGGATATGAAAGAGAATATGACTATACAAAGCAACATTTTTGGAAAAGATCCCGTATTGTATAGAATTTATGTATTTAAACTTGCTGAACACTCAGAATACTTTGCCAGAAGTATGCTTAAAGTTATTCGTATTAAATTAGTACTATTTAGTTAACTTCTTCCTATTTTTGCTGAACTTTCTCTTATTCTATACAAGCAATCCTTATCAAATTAGAACTCTTTAACTTCCTGTATTCTCCGATAAGTTTAAACAAAGCAATCCATAATCAAATTAGAACTTACCTTCGAATCGATGCCAATGATCTTGTTGCACTCCTCGCACGTATTCGCAAACACATTCTCGTAGCACTTGATGCAATAGGGATGATCATCCCGGATCACGTAGCGTTGTCCCGTCAGGCTCTCGTCGCACTGCCAGCAACAGAAGTGGCCCGAATGCCAATCCTTGTCCATGGCCTTTGTGTATTCGCCACTGAAAATTAACTGCAATAAGGCAGGAAGATAGAAAGGGCGATATAACTAAGTAACATAACCAAGATATATATGGATATATATATAATACTCTAACAGATCGTTCAAGTGTTTAGCTAGCTTCCAATTTGCGTGTGGAGCAGTGTAAAATGTTGTATTTCGAGCATGTATATGTATGTGTATATAGTATGTGCGAGTATTTAGGTTGGTAAGTATTATTTGTAGTATATTTTGGTACTGCTTGTTCGTGTTGTTTGTGGCACTACTCTATATAATATGTATGTATACAGTTTTGGTATTTGGATTCTGTGTTTTCGTTTTTTTCAGTTTTCAGTGATCTGTTTGTTGTTTCTGTTGTTGTTGTGTTGTTGTTCGTGTTGTTGTTTCAGTGTTTGTTGGGTGCATGTGGTATATAGAGACATATAGTAGACATATAGTAGACATCGACAGTTTTATGTGGGTACCTTTTAGTAAACAGTATTGCCGAGGAAAGAAGGTAGTAAACGTGTCGTTTTGTAATAGTTCGAAAGATATATGCGAGTACTTTGGATAGTTTATTTCTGGTTTTCTGGTATTCTGGTATTCTGCTTGTGAGAGCGATTTGATTTGTGAGCGAATCGATATTGAATTTATGTGAGAGAGAGAGAGAGAGCGATCGAATCGAATTTGGATGAGATATATCATTATCAATATAGATTCTGATTCAGAATTGTATACAATACATATACACGAGGCGGACAAAAAACAAAAACAAGTTCCGTTTCCTTTTCATTTTCTTGTTCTTTTTCTTTTGCGTGCCCTGACGAACTGACACAAAACCTGAAGGCAGCAGCAGCACCAGCAGCGCAACACGTTCACCTACCCCCTTTCCTCGGTGGAGGCATCCACCTCGCTGATCTGAACTTCGGATTCGCGACGCTTCGACGATTTCTTGACCTTCTTTGTTTTCTTCGTTTCCGTCACAGTTTGCATAATTTCCACGTCCGCCATTTTGTGTGCGAGTGTGTGTGATTACGAGTGTCTCTGAGTGTGTGTGTGTGTGTCCCAATCAAAACTCAAGTATTGCACTCTGATGACCGCCTGAACTTTCTAAATATACTAGACGCCCGCGTGTATGCGTATGTGTGTGCGTGTGTGCGTGTTTCCGAGCCGAAATCTATTGCCAAATATAAAAAAGATTCTTGTCCGAAATATTCGCAAAACGTTTTGAACTTTCCCGAGTCGTGATGCCAACTGGCGCGTTCGTTTTACAAAAATCTTTTTCAAATCTGTTCGAATATCTCGCCGTCAGCAGTCGCAGCAGTTCGCCGCTGTTCGCCGCCTCTCGCCGCACTCTCGCTCACGATGCGTGTATCTAGTTTCGCCCCCGGAGGCAAGTGTAAAAATAAAATGACGGCGAGTCGCGCTGAGCATCGCTGAGCGCAACGTGTCGCAGCTGAGCGGCGAAGAGAGCGTGATCAGACAGACAGGCGCATGCACATGTGAAGAAAGACAGGAGAGAGTGAGAGAGGGAGATGACAGAGACAGAGAGAGAGAGAGAGAGAGAGCGAGAGGAGAGAGGCAGCGTGTGAGTGGAGCAGAGGGTGCGCCTGCCTCTCTCTCCCTTTATCTCTGGCAATCTCTATTGATTGTTGCATGCAATGTCAAGTTTGCAATTTCTAATGTTATATTTCATACAACATTCTATAAATACTTCTAATAGCAGGTGTGTGTGTGTCTGTGTGTGTGTTTACGTTAGACACACACCTGCATCCGTTAGGTCAGTGTCCACGTCATTTACACACGCATGCGAAAAGATATTGAAGAAATCATTTGAGGGAAAATCATTTTCCTCTTTGTTTTTGTTGCTGCCTGGCGCTTCTGCACACGACACACAAGTCCCCCACACACACACACACAGACAGATACCTCGTCTCACTCTTGCTCGTTTTATGGCTCTCTCCCACACTTGGCGCATAAATTTGTGGCTTCCACAGTACTCTCTCTCTTTCTCTCTGTCTCTGCCGCATGCAACGTAAGAAAAGATTCCGTTCTGGCTTTCTATCGCATTATCCCTAAACTAAAACTAAATTATTACAACATTTTTGCACAAGCCCCTCAAGAATGCCATTGGAATACCCCTACTATCTTCCAAAAATACCGATTAAAACTGCCAACAGCTGCAGCAAAGTGGTCGGGAGAGGGGGAACTGAGGGGGACTGAGACCCCTTTTGAAATAACATATAGTACTCATAGCAAATAGTAGATAAAATTCAATTTGGAAAATATTATGACGTTTTGATAGCCCAAATGAAATAAAGCTATACGAGTATAATAGCTAAAGATTAGATCATTTTGGAAATACTAAAATCACATAACACAGAACTCTTCCTGCTACTGACAAGTTTAGACAGATGAGAAGTTTAGACAGATGAGATTGTCTGACAACCAAAGGGCGCTGTTCCAAGGTAAATAAGCTAATTTTTCAAATCGCAATCTCTATTAGACGCATGCAGTATATATCTTTTTATTCTATATACGATATTCATATAGCGCTGACATTTCAACTTATTTGCATATGCAGACAAGGCCAAAAACAGCAAATAGAATAATAATTATTACGTTCTGTCCCACACAGAACTGAAACTGAAAAAATGGCAAATATTATAAAGAAAAACCCCCTAGGGCATTTTGCCAGCAGTACCAGAAAGCAAATACCTTCCTCATCTCTGATCTTTGCCAATTCTTGCCCTACACAATTTGGTTAATTTGTTGCACTAGAAGTGCGTGTGATTCTTATGATATTATATAGTATATGCTGGCGTTTAGAAGACCTAAACCCTGATAATGATATGGAGACACCTTCAAGGCATAAAGAGACACCTTCAAGGAATGAAGAGGCACTTTCAAGGCATAAAGAGACACCTTCAAGGCATAAAGAAACACCTTCAAGGCATGAAGAGGTGCCCTTATGGTATTATCAAACATCCTAAGGGCATCTGAGGGCCACAACCTTTATGTATTTCAGCTGAACTCAGCAATAACACCTATGTATCTGACTAATCTGCCAGCTCATGATTATAAACCCATGTTACCTGCATGCAGACTACGATATATGCTATCTATGAGGTGTCGTCCCCTTTCGTGTTATGCCCCATGAAAATGAACTCAATTATAAACGAAGCCAACTATATGTAAAAATTTCACGTATCCATGAGAAGACTCTACATATATAATTATAAATGCACCTACTATACGAATATATATATATATGTATATATATATCCATAGTATATGCACAAATTAATGCAAGTGCAACCGAGCAGCGTGTGATGTGTAATGCAATCTTGGGTCTTCTCTATAAATAGATGCACTGCGCGAAACCGCCTGATAAAACAGTTTGCGTGCTGCGTTCGCTGCGCCGCCACTCGGCGGCATTCATAATTCCGCACGCAGGCGTTAATTGGGTCATAAATTCGTATATATTTTCCAGATAATTTATATAATTTCACTAGAAAAGCGCCATGGAAATCATGTCTAGCCTCGTCGTTTTTTGTAAATCTATTTGGAAACACATTTAGCTAAGGCAATAAAGGAAAATTAAGCAGAGAGAGGGAGGGGACGAGGGGCTGCGCCAGCTGATGAGTTCAAGTTTAGGTTTGTTTGCTTTCCGATCTTCTAAATAGCAGATGAGGCACTTTATTAATAATTGCAAAATTGACATTTAAGCAGATCTGCACGCGGCACTTTGCAAGCGGATGGAAAGTGTCGGAGCTGATGTCAAATGAGGCACAAGTCAACCCGATTTGTGTCCATAAAAAACACAAATTTCGGGGAAAAATATATGAATAAACATGGCGAAAAATGAGAAAAATGTGTGGCCAACAACAGCAACAAGAACAACAAAAAAGAAATAAATGAAAAATGGAAAAAGGTGTTTCGTTTTCGATGGCACAAGGAAAGAAAATGCTCTTTCAGAACGCGCTGTTTCAAGTGAAATTTTTAAATTATTTAAGGCAATTCTTTTTGGCCAGCACAACAAATAATGTACAAAATTTATACTATAAACTATATGTTCTCTGGTATGCTACAGATAAATAATGCCAGCAAGTATGAGGAATACAAATTGTGTGCATGACTGTGGAATACCTGCAACGTTTATGGCGAGAGGAAAATACGTATGAGATGAAGAAGAATAGATCAAGCAGATCTAGCCTCTGAAGTTTTATATGGAAATATTTAAATATCTAAGAGAAATTGTTAGAATCAATTTAAGGCCATAAAACGTCATAGGAATTAATTAAACAGAAAGTCTGCCGACTTTGCGCAAGATTGCAAGATAATAATACAACTTTAACTACTAATATAGGCATAGTATTAAATATTTATTATTTATTTACACTATTAAGCTCATCAACTCATGTATTTACTTCAGTAATCACTGCACAACAGTCTCAATTTGCAACCTTGCTGCTTGCCGTGTCATACTCCCCATTTTGACTGAGATTCAGTGCAAGGTATGGAAAAATATTAAATGGAAATATCCGGCGGCTTTTAAGTGCCCCAAACGTTTGGTCTCCACGCTGGCACACAAAGCGAGCAAGGAAAAAAAAATGGATTCATGTCAAAGACAAACTATTGAATAAGACTTTTTGGCAACGAAATTCGCCTGTTTTTTCAACCCACTTCCCCTTCTCGTGCTGTACACGAACCATACGTAGAGCTATATTTCGGGTGCTGGTACTAGTACATATAGCTAGCACATTACGCAATGGATTTTTACAGAATTAAAACAAATACAAACAGGGCGCACTGCAGCAACAACGACAAGAGGAACGCCCAAAAAATCAGGGCGCTTACTTAATACATAGTGAAGACCTCGCGCCAAAGTGGCCGCAACAAATTGTGAGTGAGCTGCGTAAACAAATCATACGAGTGACACAGATTTCTGTTTGTTGTCATAAATATTTTAGTGCGAAACCGACGGCAACCGCAATTTAAAACAAAAGAAATGCGAAGATTTTTCAATTTCTGCGATCTTCTGACAGCGCCACAACAAATTTCTCACTTCTCGGGCGACTTGACAAAGCCCGTGACAAGCGAAAGTTGTCAACATTATTTCAGCAGAACGCAGAAATATGATTAAAGCAGACAGCGCTTTGTCTCAAAGGGAAGTGTGTGTTTCCAAAATAAATCAAATCGAAGGAATTCTAATGAGGGTGCTCTGCTATATGTTGCATGCTTTTTGGCGCGCACTTTTGCCTGCTTTTAGGGGCGGTTTAACTATGGAAATCTTTATGGGAAAAACAAGAAGAGGATCCACTACAGCCTGGAATGCGTGTATAATAAAGTTTACTCGGTTATTTCCAAAGTACTTGGAGATATTCTAGATCGATCTGGATGAAAGAAAATGGGAAGGTCGTAGTAAGAGGGACTGTGTGACGACAAGTATAATTTACAGTGTAAAGACAGTATTACAAATCAAATATCAAACAAAGAATAGATCAATAATAAAATAATAAAATAGTACAATATAAAATATGTATAACACTATACTATATACTAGACATTTAAAGAGAGCACACACTACTGAGTGTAGAAGAGTGAAGAAGTTAATAGAAGAGTCAGTAGATCTGACAGTGGAGCAGACAGTGGAATAGACAGTATAACAGACAGTATTACAAGTGCTAACAAACAATACAACAAACAGACGCATGACAGTATACCAAACAGTTAAAGAGCACAGACAGGGAGAGTGAAGAAGAATAGAAGAGTCAGTAGAGCTGACAGTAGATCAGAGAGTAAAGCTGACAGTATACATAGTATAACAAATAGAATAAGAGATAGCACAGAATCGTGTAGACAGTATGACATACTGCAGAGCAGACTGACTGTAGAGCAGGCAAGCGTCACACATTGCAAGAACAATTTTTATAATCTGTTCGAAGAGAGTACAGAGATTCACTATAAAGATTCACTTATAGCCAGTTTATTTCGCATGACAGTTTAAGTACCTTGTGCTTGTATGACAGAGCATTAAAGTAATCCCATTAAACGACTTAGTCCTCTCCATCAGTGGCGACACATGCTGAACCCGAACGATGACATCATGCGACTGAAAACGCAGCCAACATGCAAATCGGGCCAGGCAGACGGTAAATGGTATAATATAGTAGACATATGAATGGTATAATGGGTGTATATGGCCAATTGTCTTGCGATGAATGTCAGTGCACTTGGCACATGCAACTAGCCTGCTGATGATGATGACAGGCCAAAGAACGAAGAAGAAATGATCTCAATGCTAGAGCATTTCTGCGATCCGTGCAGATGCAAATAGAGAACAGAAAATATAAGAATATTATGGGAAGGTATTTATAGCTGCGTCAGACTGGGCGCACATTGCGTCTGATGCAAATGATTACAACGGCAATAAGTTTTCATTCATATTCATCATATATGTATTTATTCTCAGCAGTTATAAAGGAATCGATAATATATAAAGCTCAAATCATATGGTACAATACAATAATAATAACAATAATAATGTAATAATAATAATAATAGATAACAATAATCCTTTGCTCATTCGAAATATCGTTCGTGTTCTTTGTGGGGTCTGGTCGTTAGTATAATACAGTGTGATGATCCTAAGATTCATGAGTATCACTCAGGGTACCCTCAGTGCGATTCAGGGGGTGCTGCAACAGGGTGCAAAATAGTTTTGGGTCGATTTTGTACAGCGTGCACGAATTGGGTTGGGCTTATGAACATGTCTATAAGAAATAGATAAGTATAAAGATAAAAGAAACAAACTAGTTCGTGTATTGTGCGATTGCGATTGCGGGTGCGGGTGTAGCCTAGAAAAGCGGATAGAAGTTCGCATCCTTCAATATATCAAAGGTGTCCACGACAGAGCGAGCTGGCGTGGCCACTTGATTGCTGGGCATGCTGGGGGAGAGGACTCGCTGGCTCCTCAATGGATGAGGCTGGTGTAAGACACACGCTCTGCCCGGCACTGATGCTGGAGAGAAGATTCTGCTGTGTTGAGTCTGGGGTTAAGTTCGCTGAGGCTGAAACTGAAACTGAAATCGGGGCAATCTCTGCGAGCGCTGCTGCCAATGCTTTATCCATAAGCGACTCTTCTTCTGGTTCTGCCAGACTCTGCTCCCTGGACTCCTTGCTGAGCTTCTTGCGTTTCTTGGTCTTCTTTTTCAATGATGTTTCCTCGGTAGGTTCCTGTTCAACAATACCCTCCAGTGCATCACCTACGTAGGCTATGCTGCTGCGAGGCGAGAAGAAGCCACCGTTCAATTCCTCATTGGTTGTGCTGCTCTTGGAGCTGCGACGTGAGCGTACCTTACGCTTGGGTACATCACTGACACCCTCCACATCCTCTTGACCCACCGAGCTACGTCGTCGATAAGGCTGACCATCTGAATCGTTGTCATCGAGCAGTTCTTCCTTGGTCTTTGAACCTTTGCGTGACTTCTTCTTGCTCTTCTTCTTTTTGGGACTCTCGTTAAGGGGTTCCTCCTCGGTTTGCAGTGGCGCACCCATGACTTCTCCATTTTCCTGCTCTTGCAATGTTTCCTCTGGCACATCCGAGAGTACTTCACGCACGGGACTGCGACTAAAGAGAGTTATGCTCTCCCCACCAAGACTGATACGACGCTGGTCCAGTGGCTGGCCAAGGGATTCAACATCGTCAAAAGGCTGATCCAGCTCTAGCTCCTGAGCTTGCTCCTCATCTACCTGCAATTCTTGTGCCTCTTCTTCTTCCTCCACAGCTCGACTTGCCTCCTCGTAGACCACCACGTCCTGTTGCTCACCATCGTCCAACTTAAAGTTCTTGCGCCAGTTGTATTCCTTCTTCGGCTTATAGTTCAGATCCACCTCGATATCATCCTCCGGCACATCCACCTGCAGCTTGGGACTGTAGCCATAACGTGTGCGTAGCCTCGTGGATTGCCGTGCAGCCACCTGAGCATCCCCCAGGTATCGCATCTCATGATCACGTCGCTCACTCTCTAGCAGGCCCAGAGAGACATCGATCTCTCTGTGATGCCGACTACCAACCTCCTCGGATCTGTCCAGTTCTCTGGTCTTAGCCCACAGCGCATAACGTTCACTATCCGAACTGGATTTTCTCCTTCTCCGATTCACTCTGATCTGCATTCTCCGCCGTCAATTGCTCTTGTATCATCGTTTCGTAGTCCCGCAAAATTCCAGATTGCTTGCGATTCTTCACTGCATCGTTGTAGATCTGTTCAATGAACGAATCGGGATCGGAGTAGGCACCACCCACAGCCCCATCATCGATGCCGTAGTCTGCCAAGTCTTCTTCATTATCGATCTCTTCCCAATCGTTGGCTCCACGATTGGCATAACGATCTGCATTGCGCTCGGCCTCTTCGCACTCCGAAGTATCGTGATGGGATTCATCTGTGGGCTGAGTGCGTTCATTGTTGTCGGAGATACCTTCATCCACTTCGAACTCAAACTCATCGTCGTCATCCATTTCCACCACAGTCTGTCGCTCGTCGTCGCTGTCGTTGCTGTTGCTGTTGCTGCTCAGGTCGTCGTTCATCTGATATTCCCTGAGTATATCGGAGTTATAGATCGCGCTAGTCTCATCGAACTCGGCGGCCTCTGCCTCCGCTGCGAGCACAGCACGTGCCCAGGAACCTTCGGATATGAGTGGAGATTCATCGAGGGATTCCGAGCTTTTTTCCTTCTCCTCCTCCTCCAGGCTGAGTTCCAGCCCGTCCAAGTCGCGTGTATAGAAATCCTCCTTGAGCCAAGTTCTCTTCCCCGTCAGCGAACGCACTTCGATCTGGGATATGTAGACGCATTCATCGCCGGGATACTCCTCCACAGGCTGCTCCTGTGCGAGGGAGTAACGCCTGAAGTGATGATACTCATCGGGTTCCAAGTCCGCATACGGATCGAGCAGGATCAGTGCCGAGTCCGAGGCACGTCGCTCGCTGTCCAGGAAATCCGCATTCAAATATCGCGAAAAGTTCTCAAAGTTCACACTGGACGCGGCCAACTGATCCAGCAACTGATCTTGCAGCTCCCGCTTGGCTGCCTCCGCTTCGATGTTCTTCAGGGCGAGTGCATCCGCTTCATCTCTGACCGGCGAACGACTTTGACTGCGCGAGCGTTGAAATTCCGCTGTGCGATGCCGCAGATCATCCAACTGGGCTGTGATGCCTGCTGTGGTTGCCTCCTCCCCAGGACTGCGCTCATATTCGCTTGTCTTGGGTCTGGCTCCCAAACGGTTCTCCTGCTCTGCAGCGGCGGCGACTCCACTTGCAGTCACCAGGGAATTCAAAATGGCCGCCTGCAGTTCCCGCTGTGTTGCTGCCTGCTCCCGGGATACATCCAAGTTCAACGAGGGCGATGGGCTACGCGAGCGTCTGAACTCAGCGCACTCCCTGCGCTGCTGTGCGTACTCGCTGCTGCCCAGATCGAGAGATTCCCCCACGTAGGTGGAACGCTTGAATCCACTGACTAAGATCTCATCTTTCAGCTCGCGCGCTGCCTCCGAGAAGGTGCGTTCGTAATCCTCCGGGCTCAGCACACGCAGCTCAATCTCCTCGCTGGCTGTGTTCAGTTGATGCAGTGCCTCCAAGTCCAGTTCGCGCTGCTTGGCGCTGTTTGCCAGCACACTCTCCAGCTCCTCAGCTTCTGCTCTGCATGCTCCTCCTCTGAGTCAAGTGATCTGGAGCGGGAGCGGGAACGAGAGTGGGAGTGGGAGTGGGAACGAGAACGTGAGGGCGACAAGGAGCGCGCTTCACGGCTGGTGGCACGCTGCACTTCCTGCTGCGACTCCTCGAACTCGTAGACATGCTCCACAATCACTCGCACCTCCGGCTCTGGTGTCCTGCCCCGCTCCTCTAGTCTCTCGAAGAAGGCATCGTTCTGTGCTATCAGTTTCTCACGACGCTGCTGCAGACTGTGCTCCAGATTGGCTGCACTGGGCAGCGGAGAACGGGAACGGGAGCGCGAGTGAGAGCGACAGCGATTCAGACGCAGCTGCTCAAAGAGACGCGCCATGGACTCTGGTGTATCCTCCGGCTCGTGCTGCTCCTTCTGCTCCTCTAGCGCTGCAGGATCCTCCACAATTTCTATAGATATTGTTGGCATGGGCAGAGCAGGAGTAGGAAGAGGAGGAACAACCACAACTGCAGGCGGAACAGCTGGCGGAGATTCCTCTTTGTGCAACTCCTCATCGTGCAGCTTCTCAGCGAGCTCATCATTCTGCTGAATGCGCTTGAGGCGACGCATCTCCAGACTGCGTGCAATGTTGTCCGAGGTGGGCAGGGGAGAACGGGAGCGGGAGCGGGATTGAGAGCGGGAACGGGAGTTGCGTTCGGCACGCAGTGTCTCCACAAACAGACGCATCTCCTCGCGAGTTGGCACCGGTTCAGGTGGCTCCATTTGCTCGTCCAGCATGGCGTTGATCTCGATAACAGGCTGTGGCAAAGAAGCCTCCTTCTGCAATGGATTCCGTTGGATTTCCTCACTGGTTTCCAACTCCATGGGAGAACTGGGTCGTTGCATGGGAGAACTGGGTCTATCCATGGGAGAATTGGATCTATCGTTACTGCTGCCCTCCATCAGCTGATCCTTCTGCTGTATCCTCTGCTCCAGCTCATTCACCGTGTGTGGCTGTGAGCGAGAGCGCGAACGGGAGCGTCTCCCCCCTCGACAGCTTCGTAGACCATGGAGACAACCTGATGATCCCGATTGCCCATCTTGACATCGTCTGCCACATTCTGCAGTGGCAGCTGCTCCACCTGTGCCTCGTTGCCATTCATTGTCACCTCCAGCAACTGCAGCACCTGCTCGCACTTCAACTCCCCCCACCGGAGGACCCTCCTCGGTATCATCGTACACCTCCAGCGTGTGCTCCTCATCCACATCCATGAGATTAGCCACGTTCTTTGGTTGCGGCGAGGAGTTGCGTGAACTGGGACGTGATCTTGAGGGATTTGTCGAGGCAGTGAAGTCGTAGAAGTCACTGAGACCCTCCATCATCAGGCCGTACTGATCCCGCCAAGGTGCCGTGTCCGGTTGCTGAATGGAGATGCTCGGGGGCTGACTTGCTGCCTGCTGTGCTGCCTCAGTTTCTCGCCAACGCTCCTCGTAGTGATCCATTTCCTCGACGCGTGGACTGCGACGCAAGCCGGGGGAACCGCGCCTGGGCTGCTCCTCCGTCGCATTGGAGGTTTGCAGCTACGCAGGCACAGCAGGGGAAGCAGGAGCAGAGGCGGAAGCGCAAGCGTAGGCAGCGATTGATAGAAAAGCAAAAGGAAAGCGGTTAAGGCAAGAGCAAGCCAAGGGGTCTGGGCGGGATTAGCGGGCGAGTGCTGGGGGCTGGCGAACTTACATTGGATTTGATGTCGCTGGCGCTGCTCTCCGGCGCCTTGGCAGACTCCGAGCTGTCCTTGTCCTAGCGCAATAAGGTAATTAATGAGAAGGTCTCTCTTTCTCTCTCTCTCGAGGATTAGGGCACCCCCACTTACCAGTTGCTCCTTGGAACGTTGCTGCTGCAACGCGCTGGCAGCCTGTGCGTTTTGTGCCTCTGTGGCCTCCTCAAACGAGGATGCCTTCGGTTTGTTCTTGCTCACCCCTCCTCCTCCTCCTCCTCCTCCTGCTCCTGCACATTCTCACCAGCTGCTAGCTTGCCCAAGTCGAGTACCTCCTCATCGATGGACAGTGCCTTCTCACGCTTCCAGAACTCCGTGTCCTTGTAGTGCTCGGGCACCACTTCACCCCAGGGATTTGTGCTCTCCTCGCCCAGCATCTCCAGCGAACCACTCGAGTCTGTGTGCTTCACATCCTTGGCGGGGCTGCGCTTGTGCCTGCGGTGGTGCGACTTGACCCGCAGCGTGGTGGGCTCTGTGCTGTACTTGATGGGATTGTAGTCAGCCTTCTCGCCATGGCGCAGCTCCTCCTCCTCCAGCGAGGTGAACATCTTCACCTCCTCGTCGCGTGAGGCGCGTGAGTCACGCGATGAATTGGAGCTGCCACTCGAGCGTCGCTTCTTGAAGGCGCGTCTGCGCCCAGAGCCATCTTCACGCACCAGCGGACGACTCTTGATGCCGTCCAGGGAGCGCAAATAGTCCTCGGTGTATTGCACATCGGGCACATTATCCTCCCCCTCCGGCTCCTGGCGTTGCTCCTCGGAGGGTTGTGTGCTGAACGAGGACTGCGGGCTGGAGATGGGCTCCACGGACGAGCCCTCATCGGACACGCCGGGAAACATGAGTGTCTTCGACTTGACCTCAGCTCCCCCGCTTGCCTGGCCGAACTGCGTCTTCACGCGCTGCACCACCAGAGGCTCTTCGCACGGCTCCTCCAGCTGTGGCTCCTCGAACCTGGGTGGGCAAATCTTCTTGATGCACGGCTCCTCCACAACGGGCACACAGCCAGCATAGATGGTTGCCTCCTCCTCGCGCGCCTGCTCCAGCATGCGCTGCTGCAGTGCCACCATCTCCTCCTCGGCCTCCATGAAGATGCGTGCATTCTCCTCGATCGATCGCTGCTTCCGCTCCAGGTTCACCTTGCTGGCTGCCAAGCGTCGCGACTGTTCCAGTGCCACGGCCTCCTCCTCCAGCTCGCTCTCTGTAGCACTCAGATTGCGCTCTCGCTCCGCTGCCAGCAGACGCTCCACAATCTCTGCATCCCGCTTGGCCTGCACCTCCTCCTCGTCCGCGTCGGGCTGCAGCAGCTGCCGCTCCACCTCTGCCTGGGCAAGTTCTCTTTCTCGCTCGGCTTCTCTTAGTTTCCGCTCGTTTTCCTCTGGCTCTGCCTCCTCTCTTTGCTGTCTTTCATTCTTCTGTTGTTCACGTTGTTTTCTCTCCTCCTCCTCCTTCTCCTCCTCCTCTTGCTGCTGTTGTCGTTGTCTCTCATTTTGCTCGCGTTGCTTTTCGGCTTCCAACAATTTTCTTTCATTCTCCTCACGTTCGCGTTGTTCTGCCTCCGCTTGCAGTTGCTCTTGCCTCCTCCTCCTCTTGCTGCTCTCTCTGCCTCTGTTCCGCCTCTCGTTGTTTTTCCGCGTCAATCAGCTTTCTGGCGCTTTCGGCTGCCTTCGCCACAGCGGCCTCCGCCGCCGCCTTGGCCTCCTGCTCGGCCTTTCTGCGCTCCTCCGCCAATCTCTGCTCCGCCTGCGCCAGCTGCTTGCGTGTCTCCTCCTCGATGCGTCGCTGTCTAGCCAATTCCTCCTCGAGCTGCCTGTGCTTCTGCTCAGGTGATTCCACACGGAATCCATTGCTGTAGAGCACTCCATCCTGCATTATATTATTGCCGGCGGCAGCTTCTCGCGCTGCTGCCTCCTCGTACTCTCGATCAAGTCTTTCCCTCAGTCTGGGCAACTCCTGTGCATCTGCAGCGGCATCGAGGTCCGCATCGCTTGCCGGATGCCGGCAGGTCCAGTGATACAGATGCCTGGCCACAAAGGCGAACTCCAGTGCACCCAGGTAACCGATCAGCAGCGAGAAGAGCAGCTCACCCACGCCGGTGAGCATCTCATCCGCCTCCGTCATTGCGCCTCCCTCTTGCGTAAGACCTTAGACACTGTGCACAGTTCGCCTGCTCGCCGTGCAATGCTGAAGAAGGCAGCAGCAGAGCAATGAAGGTGTCTCTATTCTGAGTGTGAAAACTCACCACGCACTCACGAGTGACACTCACGAGCGAGACTCATTCACTCGCGAACACTCACTCTGTCGCTCTCGGACGGGCGCCGACACTCACTAAGTGATTAGGTAATTCAATTCGAATTTTCCTTGCCTAGCCGGAAAATCTTGCGAAAACTTTGGATGAGAGGCAGGCAGGCAGGAAAATTTCGCACGTCGATTGAGGAATTTTTAATAATTTTTCTCGCTTTTCTTTTGCTTTTCTTATTCGTTACACACACTCGGAACAGCTGTGGGCAACCGGAAAAAAAGAGGCAGCTGGCGCGGTTGTTGCCAGTTAATCGATCGTCTTGCAACTGATTAATGAATGCGCCTCACTTGCGACTAAGGGTCACACTCACTCACTCACTCACTCACTGTCAGAGTAAATCAGCAGGCGCTAATTGGGGAAAGAGCGAAAGAGAGTGAGCGAGAGAGTGCGATAGATATTTTGGCAAACGTATTGACAATCGGAATGGGACACAATCGCCGGACAGAGTGGACCGTGGACGGGCAGCGTGGACAGCAGCGTGGACGATGTTCCCAATCCCAATCAGTGCGCCATGTAAATTGCGAGTGATTTGTGCAAGTGGAAAACAACATTCATTCGAATGATTCGAATAGATATAGCGTGCCATATGCCATTTGCCATTTGCCATAAAAGATACACCCTATACAATATGCTACAATATATTCTCTTGGCCTTTGTTTTCGGCGCATCTTCGCGCGATTGTTTGTCTCTTTCGCGCTTCGCTATTTATGTTTTCTGACGCGGCCTTCGCCAGCTGCCACCTCTGCTGGCACCTCTGCTGCTGGCGACGTCGCTGCCAGCGCTGCTGCATGGCCAATGTCGGCTGCAGTTGCTGCTGCCATAAATTGTGGCACAGGGGTGCCAACACGGCTTTTATAATTACGCACAGATCCACAAGAATAATCATTATCATCATCATCATCTTTGAATTGCAAAGACAAGAAAAACTATTTGTATACCCTTTAATCAGTTGAAGTATAGTAGACGAAGGGGGATATTTTCGATATGTAGAAGTGGCTAAAGAATAAGGCACAGAATATACAAGGTATATATTCTTGATTTCCATTGACTAGACTTTAAAGATAAACTTCTTTCTCAAAGATCGAGCTATTTTCATTTTTGGTATAACAATTTGTTCATATTAAAGGTCACTCATTGATTTTTCATGCCAATTTTTTGGATATTGAAAACTTTATAACTGTTTAACATTTTTCAATATATCCAAAATTCATTTTTAAAATTTAGTTACGCCAGTCAAATAAAGCATTAAAATCTAAATGAAAATAAATTTAAATAAGCAAAATTGTAGAAAACAACAAAAATTAACTATTTTTCCAGAGCTCGAGAAACTATAGGGAAACTTAATAACAATTAAATTCTTTAACCTTTCGCAATATCGTGCAGGGTATTTAACAGCCGAGTACTCCAAATCCTAGGCTATTTTCCTCTCTTGTTGTTTTTCATAAATATCTGAGAAATGAGCCAAAAATAAATTGGGTCGCCTGGTCGTCGGTTTGTCTGTTTGTGTTTGTTTGTTGAAAGCGAAAGTGTGCGACCGCGAGAAGAAAACAGAAGAAAAGTGGAAGAAGAGGGCGTGACAGATCAGCACGTCTCATATTTTATGCTTAATCCAAGGGCAAGTGGATCAGGGACAACAGCTGACTGCGAATTTGCAGAAGCACAACATAATCAGCTGAGAATTTTAATCGCTTTTCTTCAATGCAGTTAAAACTTTAGATATTTCCTTCCACTTTGGTTACTCACTCAGGACTAGCAGCGTCTGTCGTTGTGCCACAACACGTCAAGAACCAAAGTCGCAAGCGAACTGTCCGCGTTGCCAATTGTCTCGCATTAGCCCTCAGAAATTGCCAATGTGCATTCGGGCCGGGAAACGCTTTCGCTCTTAATGGCAGCTCATATTAGGTTCAATGGGAATGACATACATAAATCCGGCAGAGGGGGAGAGAGCAAAAGAACAAAGAGCAAGAGAAACAAAAACAGCAAAAGGGCGAACACACCTCTGACATTTGCGCTGACTGCGTGCGATAGACAATAAAAAGCTAAAACACAGGAAACCAAAGGTAAGCCCAAGGGAGAGAGAGAGGGTGTTATGCGGTCCAATTAAAAACTGAAAACAGCGACTGATTGTGGGACAAGCATTTTCACTTTTCACTCTGCACACTTAGCAGAAGGAAGTAAGTCGTGAGCGTAATTAGCGCAGCATGTGTGGTGAAAGGGGCACGTCGATAGAGGGTGTTGAGGGTGCCGAGGTAGGGCTAAAGTACTAATGAAGAGGGTTACTGGTAACGCAGCAGTAGATAAATGTATTATTGAGTAACTTTTTAAGGTAAAAACCCTTGGGGGTATGCATATACTAAGGTTAAGGTAATAAAGGTGCCCGGTATGGTTCTGGTAGTACCAGTAGATAAAAACAAAATTGAGTAACTTTTCAAAGAGGTAACACTTGGGGGTATGATAACAATATGGTAAAAGTACTTTAGGTACTCTTTATGAGGTACCGGTAGTGCCCTAGCAGGGCACCAGTAGCTTAGGATATAGGTCAGTAATTTTTAAAGGTAGTAACCCTTGGGGGTATGAATATACTAAGAAAACGGTACTGAAGGCACCCGGTATGGTTCTGGTAGTGCCAGTAGATAAAGCAGAATTGAGTAACTTTTCAAGGTGGTAACACTTGGGGTATGATAATAATAAGGTAAAGGTACTTTAGGTACCCTGTAAGAGGTACCGGTAGTGCTCTGATATGCCCTAGCAGGGCACCAATAGCTTAGCATGTAGTTGAGTGACTTTTCAAGGTAGTAACCTTTGGGGGGTATGGCCATAATAAGGTAAATATACTAAGGATACCCAGTAGGGGGTTCTGGTAGTGCTCAAAATGTATGTAAATGCCTGACTCACCTCATCACAGCCCGTGCAGCGGGGTTTCAGCATTTCCGCATAATGTCGCTCGCAGTAGACTTTGTCGTCGTGCACGCAGTAGGTAAGATCCACCAGCAGCTCGTTGCAGGTGCTGCAGGTGAAGCACTTCGGGTGCCACATGACACTCTCCACGAACTTAGGCGCACCCACAACAAGCTCGCCGGCAGCGATCTCCTCATCACAGTGCGCACAGTGCTCGTCATAGGGTGCATCCTTGATGTAGGCTAGGGTATAGGAAGTATCTATAATATACAGCAACCTAATCCGGTAGTGCTTATACACTTACCTATATCTAGCGCAATTTCATTGCGCGCCGTCACAAAGTCCTCGAACGAGGCCTCGTGCTGCACCTCCAGATGCTTGCAGTGCTCCAGCGAAAGGTCCTGCTTGGGCAGTTGATATGAGATCTGCTGCTCACGCAGGCGGGCACCCTCACTACCCAGACGCGGCACCTTCTCCTCGGGCAGCTGCTCGAAGTAGCGATTGACACGCGAGGAGAAGCGCACACCCGGCGGCACCCACGTGTAGCCCAAGTCGCGTGGCTCCACACCCGAATCCGCTGGCGAGACCAGCTTGAAGCCGAGTCTCTCGTGCACATTGGTCGTCTGCTGTTGATAAATGGCGTGTGCCTCCCTGGGGCACTTGCAGGACTGGCAAGTTTTCCTAGAAAGAGAGAGAGAGAGGGAGATACAGTTTAATGGATGATCAAAAACTTAAGATTCAATCTAAATTTCCCTCAATAGTGACAAACTGCCCATCAATGCCTACATGGCACATTTGTAGGCAACTTTTTCAGTTCGATATTTTTCTCGTTATTTGCGTTTAGTGCTTGCGAAAGCTCTCGCTGTGTGGCGCCATCTTGCGGCAGCTTTTGCGCTTACCTTACAATGAGATCGTAAATTTCTTTCCTATCGAATACTTTGCAGTAAATGCTGAGGACATTGAGACACGCATAATCCATGCCCGTCCAGGGCACATCGGAGGCCAAGGCAGCCCACAGTGGGCACTCAGCATGACGGTCCAGGTCGAGCATTTTCACCATTTTATGCTACACTTAACGATATACTTTACGGTAATTTTGCGTTTAGGTTTAGGAACTCCGATTTAATATTGTTTTCAGTTATATTTTTACACACTTCTGTTGATGCTGTTATACGATGATTATCGCTTATTATTTTGAACTTATTCCACTAGTCAATTAACGCGCTTTCTTCATCAGTTTCATTCGTCGCTTCTGCTTTCGCTCTCAGTTTCTTTTTCTTCTGTTTCAGTTTCAAGTTCTGTTTCTGTTTCTGTTTCGATTTCGATTTGACTCATCAAATTTGGCTTGGTTTATTTTGGTTTTCAGCTGGGCGCCTCAAGAAGATATAAAATATAATATTATGTAGATCTGAAGTTAAGCACACACGCCTCAATTGGCACGTCCAAGTGCCGTTATATGCTCATTGACATCTTGATGAAGGTGCGAGCCTAACCTCAACACACATACGTACTACACATACTATATAGCACAGCTGTCTTAATGCCTTTGTTTACTATCAGGGAATCTATTTACACACACGCAAAAAACTCAAGATCTGCTTGGGGCAGTGCAATTAATGGAATGTTTACTTATTTTTCAATTAGATAAATATAATCAGCGTCATAAATACCAGACCCACGCACCACAAACACACCCCCTGCCTCCTCCCGGACTTATCGACCATGAGCTCATGTGGCATAAGAGCATTCAAAATGACCAAGCACTTTGGGGGCAGAAAGCGATTCGATGCCACTCAGCAAACTCCCATAAAACTCAAGGGAGAAAGGTAAGGTAAGGGTAGCAGTAAAGGTAAAGGTAGCCCAAATGGTGAAGGTGAAGGCATCGGTTCATGCCAAGTGGCAACTTTCTGATAAGATTAATAAAAAAGGCCGCCTCTGTCAGTCATAAACACACACACACACACACACACGCACAGACAGTGCAAGAATTTGGATTGTGTGATGTCATCGTAAGGAAGGAACTGAAAGATTGTCAACTGCCACGAAATGAAATAACATTAAGTACGTAATATTGCTAAAAATGTAGACCGTGACTCGCGTCGCAGATAAGCCTCGATGAGAGCAGACTTCTTCGACATTATCTAACAGGGGGGGCGGGGAAGGAAAGGTGCACTATGAGAATTGCCAGATGACCTTTTATAGCGTCGATTGCGAATAGAATCGAACAGAACTAAGCGCCAATTGACAGACATATTGAAAGACAGGCTGACTGAGGAACTGTTTGCTAATTGCGCACGACTTCGATGCGGAAAACTGCAACAGGTTTCACATAGTATACTCGGAGGAGAAGGGGTGGGGCGGCGGTAAGGCGTATAATGCAAACTTGGCAATTGGCATATGGCATGATTCATAGCGATCAAGTTATGTACATATGTTCCACTGTGCATTTATGAATAATTTTCAAGCGAAAACTTTGGTAGGGTCAAACAGATAATTCAGATTACAATCGGGCCTGAGAGGTTTCTTCTGACAATATAACAGTATATGATGAGTCAGCAGAAGGTTTTTTGATCATTTCTTATGTTTCGCAGAGAAGTTTAACGAAGAATGAATGTAATTAAGGTTTTTTTATAGTTTGTTGCTTATTAGAACTCTAAGAAAATGAGAAAAGACTGTTCTTAGACTTCACATGTTTAATGGTTCATTATAACATCCATCAAAATAAACATACGAGTCTGTTCTTGCCGTAATTCTTTATTTAAATCGTGATTTATTCAGTTGTTGAGGAACATAGGGAATGCTTTGGCAAAGGGCATTGCCAAAACTAAATTTAGACCTTGATTTACCTGCACTTTCTGCGAGAGATAATGACGGGCACTGCACCTCTCTGCCATCATTGTATTCGGTGTATGGTATATGTAAATAATCTCAGTTTCTGTTCATAAACATGTCATGGCTGTATCTGCGCTACATTCGCTGCGGGATGCGCAGCCTTATCGCAGAGTAAACAATTAGTGTGCCATTAAAACGTGTTCTTTGAAGATTAAACCCCAGTGACAATGGCTCTACAATAAGTCTAAATAATCTATATGGCACACAGAGCGTATGTGCGTACTGCGATTGCGTTTTGCGGCTTCACTTTACTATCATCATCATTGTGCTGGCGCGAGAGAGCATTATGCGTTTATCAACACGAAATAGCAAAGCGCTTTCGCTTAATTGAATTGTGACAGAATCATCATCAGAAATGCTATAATAAATGATAGGCCCAGCGCACATACAAAGTCAGCAGATTGCGTTTATATATTGGCATGAGGTTATTGTGGAGATACTCTGTAGAGTGTGGATACGAAAAGAAAGAGTGTACCTAATCTGGCACACTTAAGATACTCAGTATCTCAATGAAGATTTGCGTGGACTACTTGAGTTATCTATGTGCACCTACTTCTATACCCTACATGTACATACATACATGTATGTACAAATGTACTTACTATAGGCATGCGTCATCTACAGAGTATTCACACAGTCGTGCCTTATTGTTGTAAATTACTATTTATGATTCAATTTTGATTAGATTTTATGACTCAATTCGTTATGGGTTATACCTGTGATAGCATAGATAAGCCAGTATTATGTTTACAATACACTTTACAGGCTCTAGTTTTTACAGGGTATGTTCAGCATAATGCTACAGCAGACAGCAAAGAAGTCGCTGCCAAAGTTTTACTGCCAGATAAATGTAATTAAAAGCGTGCACACACACACACACGCACACCACATACGCATACGCACAGACAGGCGACAGCTTTTGTTGTGGCCCGCAGCATTTGGCAGTTTTTTTCTAGGCTAGGTAAGGGGAGATGCAGAGAGCAGCCGCCGTCGCAGCCGCAGTCGACAATTACAATTGATAAGCCCCAAAGTCACTTTCATTTACACGCTTAGGCGAGTGGAGTGGAGAGACTGGGAGAACAGGAGAGTAGAAGGGGGCGTGAGGCGTGCGGGCTGCTCAATTTGGTAAACTTTTTGGCGACACTTTGTGATGTTTTTTCCAATTTGCCGTAGGGGGAACAGTGCTGTCTGTACTTTTCCTAGGCGCACTTTTGCACTGACCTTATTTCCCACAGGGCAGGCAGAAACAGAGGCAGAGACAGAGGCAGAAACGCAGACAGAGGCAGAGGCAGCGACGGAGGCAGTGATAGCGACGAAGGCAGGCTGGGGGAAATCCAATTTTCTACTATAATTGAACATGTTGCGCCATAAAGAATAAACAATAAAAGCGCGCGTATAAAAGTGCAACAAATCTTCATTATGAGCTTGCCAAGCTCAGCGCAAGGTGCGGAAGAGAGAGTACAGGAAGAGAACACACAGTTGAGCGCAGTTCAAAGCTTAAGCGCTCTCTCTTGCTCTTTCGCTCTCTCACGTTCAGTCGCCCACGCGTTTTCTCTCTTTTCGCTTTCGATTAAATGACTTTTAATGCGATTACGACGCCAACAAACAACAATAGAAAAAGCAACAACAATAGCAGTAGCAACAACAACAACAGCAGCAGCAACAACAACTGCAAGTAAACTATAAAATAATGCACTTTGCTGTCCCACATAACCTAACTAAGTGAGCTCGTTCCCATGCTGTGCGTGTGTGTGCGTGCGGATGGCAACCGCTAATTGAATCGGTGAGCAGCGAAGCAGCGATAACATTGCCAAGAAGAAGAAAGGTAGATAATTAACATATGCAGCCAGCTGCAAGGGGAGAGAAAGAGAGAGGGAGTTGTGAAAGAGCAGAGAAGACAACAAGGATAGGTAGCGGGAGAGCGTACGTGCGAGAGCGGGAGTGGCTCAAAGACAATTGGAGTGCGAGTGCAAATGTGAGGAAGGGAGAGAGGGATTGAGAAGAGGAACAGGAGTGGAAGTGACAACGGCAATGGAACTTCCAGATTGATGTTCAGCTGTGTTTGTTGTTGTCATGACAGCGAAGGAGACGACACAGCTTTACTCATGGTTTATGACTCGCACACACACGCAGATACATGCGTGCAGACATGCATGTAAATATATTTGCATGTATTTGTGTGCATAAAATGAATTTCCTTTGCCGTTACTTTGTTACTTTGTGCAACTGTATTTGTGTTTTTTTTTTCATCTGTATTTGCATCTGTATCTGTATGTAAAATGCCAAATTGCAGCGCGCTTTGTGAATTATTACGGCCTTGCGTGCACATTACTTTGGATTCGGATTCGGATTTATCCCCACTCTCCGTATGTATCTCTCTGTCCCTCTTTCTCCCCCCATTTGGGTTGTGGGGGATGACATTTCCGCGAAATCTGGCCACAATGTGTTACAAGTAAACAGACGCAACAATTGTCAAAGGAAGGAAGGAAGAAGCTGCATTTGGATCTGTTTTGCCATGCGGAGAAGAAAATATTAAATGAATATTACACATTTATAGGGTGTTTATATTCATATAAAGATTTTACTGCACATTCCCATTGTATTTTACATATTTCTAACTTTGTATAGAATATTTTATGTTTTTGTATAAAATCGCACTGTATTTGGAAGAATATCGATGAATATAGTAAACACTGTTAGATTTATATGGACTATAACAATTTATAGTAATATTTAATACATAACATTGCCAATATTTCTTGATTAAAATTCGATAGCATAGTCTATTAAAATGAGTATTTTTATTGTAGTAAAAAAATCATCACACTTCTTCAAATATATATCAAAAATGCTCATCTTTATACAGAACATATCATATTATAAAAAAATAAGATATATGAAAGTGTATTCTTTTTGCAATAAAATGAAGTAATTGTTTTTTTTGGAAAACTGAATTCAAGGTTACCCGTTGCCAATTAATATTCATGGAATTATAAAAGAGCAACTGTAAAGAATTAAATACATTCTTTCTTGCATCTTCAAACAGATGAACAATAAAACAATGTGAGTTTGTTTTTCAAATAGATGAACAGCTGTTCCAGTTCAATTTATAGAACTGTTTCAATTTTAAAGAGTTGAGCTGGAAAATGCGCTCTCATCACATAAAACTCAACGGCAATTGGCAATTTGACTCCTAACTCAGCTGTGCTCAGCTTGTCACAAAGAACAACAACAACTGTAAACAATAACAACAACAACATAAAACACTCGTATGTTATATTGAAATTTCCCAGCTTATTAAAGCAAACATTCAGCAAAGATTTCCGCATGTTTATGCCAAAGGCAAAACTGCAAAATGTATAATTGAAGAAATGTAAACAAATATGAATGAGGCAGTGGCAGCAATTGGCATTTTTGGAGGCGAATTTCTGTGGGATCTTGAACTTGAGCAGGCGCGAAAAACCGCTAAGAAAACGCGCACGTCACAGTGAGACGGGGCACGCTATCTTGTCACATTAAAATGAATAAAGCTATTTTGAAATAAAATTAAATTATTGCTGTCTGCACAGATACACACACCTCTCTCAACAAACGTAAACAGAAAACCAATAAAAAGAAATGCAAGAAAAACAAAACAAAAAAACGCGTGCGAAAGTCGCTAGGTAAACGCGCGCGAGTTTGCAGTTCGAGTTTTGGTTGAGGGCTAAGTGAGAGCGCGACGCGACACCAGCGACTGAGCGACCGCACCGTTACACAATTCAATTCTAACTGAACTCTGCGTCGGCGTCGTCGTCTGGTCTGGTTGGCTCGTTGTGGTTGTTGTTGTTGGCTGATGTTGTCGGCACCGCACGACGCCGCCGCAGCCGAAGCGTAGCTGCTGCTAAAAGAAAGCAACGGCACCAAGAACAGAAGAACAACAACACATCGTCGTGGGAGAGCGCAAGTGAGGAGAGAAGTAAGTGAGAGATAAAGTGTTTTTGCCCGACAGCATGACAAAAAAAAAAAAAAAAAAAAAAAAAAAAACAAAGCAGCAGAGCAACGCGTGAGTAGCGATAATGACACACGGCACATGCTGCCGTTGGCGGTTGCCGGTGCTGCCTCTGGTGCTGCCAAACCGCTTAATCTGTAGCAATTTGCGAATTTTTTTTTGCGTTGAAACTTTTGGGAGGTTTTATTACCCTTTTTTTTAATTACATTTAAAATTTTTTTTTTAGTCAACTAGAAGGTATACCTAGCTTTTGTATGAAGGGTAATGAATTAAAAATCAGGCAGAAGGAGAAGCATCCGTGACAGACTCCAGACAAAATTTTTTATTATTAATTTTGCTCTCATTAGAAATTAGATTAAAAGATTCATATTGAGAAAAAACCCCCATGTCCGATTGTTTGTTCCTATTTCCGTACACCTGTTTTGTCTATTTTATCTGTTTGTTTTTGTTAAGGTCTATCCTTCTGTCTATGTGTCCATTTGTCTCCTCTTTCAGTTCTGTTTGTCTGTCCATTTGTCTGTCCTTCTGTCTGTCTGTCTGTATGTCTGTCTACCCCTATATCTAACTGTCTGTCTCCCCGTGGGGTTGTCTGTTTTTGTGTCTGTCTGTCTTTCACCCTGTCCGCCCTGACTGTATGTGCATCTGCCTCCCCCCTCTGCGTCCCTGTCCCCCCTGACTTTCTGTTCTTGGAGCTTAGAGTTACAGTGTCTGTCCGTCCGTCTATCTGTATGTCTGTCCGTTTGCCCCTGTCCGATGTCTGTCTATATGTCTGTTGGCCTGTATTTCTGTCTGTTGGTCTGTCTGTCTCTCTGTTTGAACGTCGACATCTCAGCTATTAAAAGCTAGAGACACCAAATTTGAGCACGGAAGTTCCTGTAAACACGTACCATATACATACTATACCAGATTTTAGATGCCACTATCATAAAAATCTTTAATTTGAAGGGATTTTTTTATAGGGCAAAGTAGTAAATTTGTCTCCAACATTCTCCTTTGACAAACATATAAGACATTATATCCGCCTATCTGTTGACATTCTCCATAATATAGTTCGACTTTTTTTTTTTTTTTTTTTTTTTTTTCCCCCCCCCAACATATCTGACTGATAATCTACAATACAATATTTATAATAATTTGTTACAATTATTTGTAGGGTATCACACTGTCGGCGCAGTCCACAGTACCTATAGTCTGGTTTATTCTAGCTTCTGTCTCTCTCTGCCTCTAGCTCCATGGCAGAGCCCTCTTCATTAACACCGCGTACGCTGCACACGTGCAGTTGCTGCAGCAACAGGTAGTGCGCTTGGCTGCTCCTCGCACAGTGGTTTCGGTTACAACGGCATTTGGATAATTAATGGCCGCCAGGCAGCGCATTTGTTCGCTTTGGCTTTGGCCAAATCTAGTCCAGGGATGGGGCATGCTTCCGTTTGCCGCAGCCAACGCGGTCAAGGTCGCAGTTAAGCGGACAACTGGCCGCCGCATTTATCAAGTGGCTGCGACAAGTTGCCTCCCCGCAACATGCAACAAATTCTGCGTATTTATAAACAAAAGCGCAACTAAGTAGCCAACTGGGAGAGCGAGCGAGGCAGAGCGAAGGAGATATAGAGGGAGGGAGGAAGAGGAAGAGGGAGACAGCGCACACTCTCAGCATCCATAAAGACAACGCAAATGGCCCGTAAAAATATTATGAGGCTATTGAGGCTTTGTGTGTCTGTCTGTGCCCCTCCCTACCCTAACTGGCAGCGGGTACGTGCGACACTGTGGCAATGTCTGTCCGCCAGGTGTCGCCTTGCAAGTCTTTAAGCTTTTGAGCGGGTTAAGGAGCCTGACAAGAAATGTAATGCCATTACGAGCCCCAAGGGACGTAAAGAAAACAGTTAAGAAGGGTAAATACACAACTTTATGTCACGGCATATATGAGATAATATCTTGGAGATTGAAATCCTGTTTCTCTTATCTCTTTGCAGCCCCCCCAACACAGTTATAACATTTAGAATGATAATGTAATTTAAACAACTTAAAGACAGTAAGTAAAGGTTAGTTCCATCTCAAGTAAAGATGTTGTTTCTAATGTTCTCAAGTGAATTTGGCATTCATCTATCGTATCATTCTATACTCGAGATAATATTTCACATATTTAATCTGATGTCTTTAATCTCCTTGCTCTTTTTAACCCCAGCACAGTTATCACTTTAATTATTACAATACAATTTGGGGAATCTAATGTGAAGACAAAGCAAGAAAGTTTCTCAAAAGTATTTAAAACAATATCACACTATCTCAAGTGTATTTGCCTTTCGTCTTTAGAATCTATCCATGTTCTTGTTTTCTCTTCAGCTCGTTCTATGATGAATTTGTATATTTGCATTGAAAATAGACAAACGTTAAAGTTGAACCAGCAGGGGATAGGGGGACACGGCTGTCCATGGGTGTTGATTGGTTTGCCAAGTGTTTTCATTCAAGGCGTACGCAACAGCCACAAGTCAACAGACCCTCGAGAGAGTCCCCCTGCCCCGTTCCACTCCCATTCCATCTCTCTGACAGACAACACACGCATCGGGGGCCTCAGAACAGGAACAATTTGTAGAGAACAAGCTACAACTAATTTCGCAAAAACAATTCCATTGTGACGCCAGCAAAAGTCTTGTGCCACGCCCCGAAACGGTCGATGATCGTCGGCGAAAAAGATAAAAGATTCATTGCGAGAGTTTCTGGGGTACGTAATTTATGAGATTTTGTTTTAATGCACAAATCGCACACGGCGTAAACACAAAATGATTAATTGCCGTCAATAGAACAATAGAAAGGGCCGTCGCAATTCGCAATATGAAAGATAGAGCGAGAGAGAGAGTGAGAGGGGCCTTCAGGCAAGTGAGGGCTCCACTTACGTAGGTGTCCGGAAGATTGATGACCCCCAAAGTGCTGCAGGGCAGGCAGGGGGCGGGTTGTTCTTAATTAAAGGCGCACATCGCAGGTCGCCAAGCCAAGCCTTACAAATTGCATACATTATTAACTGCAGGGAAAAGTGGAAGGGGAATGGCAGAGAAAAGGTGTCTGAGAGACTGGCAGCACCTGAAGGGGCGGCGCACACTAAAATGCTTACATTATGTGCACCTTCATATTCGATAACTAAGTGGAAAACGTGACTTTGGCATCGCGCGCTGATTAATCGATATGCCTGAAAACTTTGCAATGCAGTGAAAGAACGAAGAGATACTAAAGATTCCTACAGTAAAAGATAATATTAAAGATGATAAGCAATGAAATGATTAAAGAATCGATTCAATTTATAAATATATATTGAGTTTATGTAGATATTATAAGAAAAAACTGAAAACAGAAAACGTAGAACCTCAGCAAACACAAAACTAAAGAAACTCAAGAGATAAGTAGCAAAGTGATTAAATAATCGATTATGATGTTTTAATTTATAGTTCATGTACATTTTAAATTAAGAAATATGTACATATTTCAAATGAAACCCATTAAAAACAAGAATAACAAAACGATTATGCGTAATCAAATTGTTTGTTTATTTTGAAAATTACACCCACAAAAATAGCCGCAATATTATGTAGATTATGTGAGGAAACTATTTATAATATTTCTGAAAGCCATCGAATAAATCATTATAGGAGATTATGTATTATCTGCTGTTTTCTATATTTAAAAAAGTAAATCATAGAATATAATATTTAATCTAAAAACAAGGTATTTACCCATCCATAGACACTCTTTACGTTTCCATAAATTTAAACATCATCTGCTTAAGATATTACAGATGCTACACGTTTTACAAATAATTCTATTTGCAAATTTTAATAGGTGCTATAATTCTACATCTAACATAGGATAGCAAGTTCTTTACAATTGTAAATAGAAACGCAGTTCGCTCTATCGATTTGATGGATTGTTTCTATTGGATAATCCTTGCGTTCGCTCTTTTCACTGGCAAACCGCAGTGTTTATTACAAAAAGCCATCTATCAATAGATCTCGTGGGTCATAAATATCCAAAACAAAGCAAAGCAAAGCACAAAATGATGTGGGAACCTTACGAATGAGTCTCATGTGCGCCATGTTTGTTTATTTACCTGTCTGTCTATGGTAGAAGCATGTGTATGTCATTTGCCGTTTTTAATTACACCTGCGCAACAAATATTCTTAAAAAATATAACGAGATATATTGATCTGTACTTTTAACTACTTTAAAATGCATCGCATCTGTAAGAAACATTTGTCGCTGTGTTGCAAAGCGAAAGATAACACGATATAGCATATAGTATATATTCATGATCAGTATAAATATTTAAGGTGATTTCTTGAGTTTTACATCGTTGTATGAAGGGTATTGCACAGTCGTGTAACTTAACCTGTTCTACACATTTTACATTAGATAATCTATCGTAGCCCAAGGTGGGGGGGGTAATTCCTCGGAAAGGTAGCCAAAATGGTTTCATTTTGCTCATCTCTTTGATGGCTGGCATTTATTTATACAAGTACACGAATAATACTCTCGATATATGTATCTATTCCCGTTTCGACATTGACTTGATTTGTGAAAACATCACATGGGGCCTGTCCAAACACACAAATGTGTGTTTATTCCCTTTGGCACATCACGTAAAACTACAAGTAAATCTACATATCCAGTTGGAAAGATTTTGCAGTTAAGTGAAAATAAAATTTATATATTTTTTTTGTTTTTGTGCTGCTCATTTATTTAGTTCGATAGATATACGAGATACGGCGAGACTAATTGGGTTTAATGGAGGGCACGTCGCACGTCAGGGAAAACAGCTGAAATTGAATCATTCCGCCCTAACTCAGAAGGGTTTCGCTGCTATAACTCAGTCATTTCTGGTAAATAATATCACTGCCATTAATTACGATCGTTAAAATTTATCATCGTACTCATTGCAAATGAATAATATCATCGATAAACCAATCGAGTGTTTGTAGAATTATGAAAAGAAGCGTACTAAACAATCACAAAGTCGGCACAGAATTCTTTCGAATTTCCCCCAACCTTTTCTTCGATTCTACACAAAGATTGATGCTCAATTAAAATACTTTTTTTCTTGGTTTTTGCCAGTGAAATCGTTTGTTCATAATAACGGCACAATAACTCATAAAATCCGCCTGCGGCTGTGCCCAAACTGACGTTGATTATTCGCAGTTGTTAGAGATGCAAGCGATAGAAATGCCATTCCGATAGTGCGATCTATCGAGCAGTTAACTCACATTTATCAATATTACAAACATTACAAACCTTACATGAGTTAACGATGAATATCGTTTGCACTCACCGTTCATCCCAGCTGCCGCCAGGTGGCGCCGCTGATTTCTTACGCCTTATGGCCATGTGACGCTCGCGTGAGGAAACTTTGGTTGCTTCTTAACCAACACTGGCTGCACCTGGAAGACATCACATGACGTCGCCTGCATCTTCAGCTGCATCGCTGCTTGTGTCTCTTTGTTATTGCGTAACTTGACAACTGAGTTCGCTCTCTTTCAACTTTAAAATGTAAACAAAGTTGGCAGCTAAGCTAACTATCTATAGCGGTCATATACAATGCGTGTGTCAAATGCTGATAAGCAACACACACACAGTGGCAGGTTTGCATTGAGATAAACGGGCAATGCACACACTCTTTCACTCTCTCCTGTCTCTCTTGAGCGTCACTTGCGAGTGATTTTCACTTAGACCTGCACTAAGCAGGCGACGCGACGACTAACTAACGCAGCAACAGATCGCTGCTGTCAAACTGAAGCCTGGCATCGGGGTGTGAGTCAACGCAGCGTATCAGGGAGAGCAGCGCAGAGAGAGCACAGATGTCGTCGTCGTTAGACAACAAATCAACAACTGTACAAATACGAAGAGCGCTTCTTCGGCACTCGGCAATTGTATGGAAGTGCACGTGCTTCATCAAATATGCGTTCTCTTTCTACCACAGCTCGCAGTGTATTGCAAGTCAGAGTGAGAGATTGAGAGCGAGAGAGCGCACAGCAATGAGAGAGAGGAATGCTGCAAAAGAGATACAAGTCAAGGTCTTCAAATTACGCTTTAATTGTCTCCGCAGCAATCGAATCGATTAAAACCAACTGGTACAGCAAACATTTGGCAAGAGGGGGAGGAGGACGGGGGTACGATCTCACACAGCGGGTTGTCGTGTTACGCCCCTGTGGGCATTGCAAAAGAAGAAATTTTGACTGTCATGCTGAGAATAAATATAGATAAAAGTGCCGACGAAGAAACTTAATAGCTTTTTATGGCATTCTTTATGGGAAGATTTAAAAGTGTTGCCAGAGTGTTTTGACTTCGCAGACTCTCTATTTATAGCAACGAACTGAATGTTTCCTGCTTTAATAAATTCCCGTTGACAATTTGTGATAGATGTTTTTAGCAGTTTCATTATCTTTCTTTCGATTCTTTATAGCACATTTATAGCATCCTTTGTCAGCTTATTTATATAATTGTGCATAAACCCTACTTAATTTATTTATCCGTCTTAATTTATCTAACGTTGCATTTTTATTTATGTCTTGAGTTTTTTGTGCCATAAAAGTCAAATGGCACT
>JAEIGD010000175.1:0-128986 GCA_018903425.1 Zaprionus nigranus
GCAGTTCTTAAAACTATGTACCATGACTTCATGAAAGAGTATTTAGAATTGGGACACATGTCCATTTGAAGTCAACTCCTCTAGAACAGCATTATTATATTCGTCATCAATGCGTTCTTAGGCCTGAAACTTCCTCCAACAAGCTTCGTGTAGTTTTCGACGCTTCTAGTAAGACGGCAACAGCTGTTTCACTCAACGAAACACTGATGGTGGGGCCGACAATTCAGAGGGAGCTATATTCAATCCTGATTAATTTTCGGTTGAATAAGTATGCCGTAACTGCTGACATTTCAAAAATGTATAGGCGGATAAATGTCTCTGAAAAAGACAGAAATTTGCAACTTATTCTGTGGAGAGAAAATACTTCACAAAATATTCAGGCATACCGACTTAATACAGTCACATACGGTACAGCTTCTGCACCTTTTCTGGCGATACGCCGGCTTTTTGAGCTAGCCAACATGCACACACAATCACATCCTATTGGATCAGATGTGATTAAGAAGTGCTTTTATGTTGATGATATGTTGGCAGGAGCAGATAGTATACAAGAACTTAACACTATTTGCAACGAAGTTAAAAAGATATTGGAATCAGGATGTTTTTCCACTTGCCAAGTGGGCAACCAACTATGATGATCTGTCATTCAAAACAAAAGGTAGCGAAGAAGTGACTCAAAAATTGATGACCAGAGTTTCGTAAAAACTCTTGGGATGCGCTGGGCACCTCAAGAGGATATATTTAAATATCATCTCGATGTGGACAGTTTTGCTTCAGCTAAGCCAACGAAACGCAACATATTGTCTGCAGCTTCTCGTTTGTTTGACCCTCTTGGTTTGCTGTTTCCAATTGTTACCAAGGCCAAAATGTTGTTGCAGGAGTTGAGGAGACTGAAGATAGACTGGGATGAAGCCATTCCAATGAGTCTCTACTCAACATGGAACAAGTTTACCATGACGTTACGCGATTTACACAAAGTCCGCATCCCTAGGTAGGTATGTCTAAATACGTATCAAAGTGTTCAGATACATGGCTTTGCCGATGCATCCAGTCATGCATATGGTTGTTGCATATACGTTCGAACTTGCAACAACCGAGACGTTGGCATTACATTGCTTACTGCAAAGTCTAGGGGTAGCTCCACTAAGCGTGAAAACAATACCCCGACTAGAGCTATGTGCAGCGCTCTTGCTGGCCAAACTCTGGCACCAAATTGCGACAACTTTATCAAAATTTAATATAAAAAGCTTGAATTTCTGGTCGGATTCACAGATTGTCCTGTATTGGTTACAACGCGATTCTGGCACATTGGGCACATTTGTGGCAAATATAACTACAGAAATTCAGGAGTTGTCGAAAGGTATTGTGTAGCGTCACGTTCCAACAGATGCTAATCCGGCAGATTTAGTATCGAGAGGAAGCGATATAGACGAGATTGTTAGCTCGTTATGGTTCGATGGGCCAAGTTTCTTGAAACTGGAGGAAGACCAATGGCCTCAGCTTCACCTGGTTGAAATAGAGTCGGAAATCAAATCTTCCAAAGACAAAAAAAAGTGCTATTGTATGTACTTTGACATATGCTGAACCAAATTGTTTTGTTGAGCTATTTAATCGTCACTCCAACTTTCCAAAATTGATTCGCATAATGGCTTATATACTTCGATTCTGTTACAAAGGGCTCAAATCAGACTCTCTCGTGGGTGTGGGCATCAGAAAGAAATATTTCATTTCTATAACTGATCGCCGTAGTACAAAGCACATCGTTCAAAAGCGAATTGAAATTATTGAGACAATCAGTAGTTCTAGCACCAATGTTGCAATCGCTGAATCCATTTATTGATGTATTTGACAAAAATGGAATACAATTTGAACTCATTCGAGTAGGAGGGCGTTTGCTACACGCGCCTCTCTCTTATGACGCTAAATTTCCGCTCCTAATGACAAAGAATTCAGTATTTATTCAACTATTTGTTAGATATTTGCATCGTAGGCACTACGATGCTGGACCAAAAGTTCTAGTTGGACTTTTCAGGCAGCAAATTTGGGTAGTAAATGCTCGAAGTTTGTGCACTTGTGTTGTTCGGAATTGCGTATACTGTTTTCGGAACAAACTAAAATTGTTGGGGCAAATAATGGAATTGCTTAACTATGACATCGAGAAGGTCGGCCATTTAGAGTATGTGGAACATACATGTGGACTGTTCTATGTCAGCTATAGGATAGGGTAGACCACCTGTAAAAATGTGTGCGTTTTTTGTTTGTTTTGCCACAAAGGCGGTACATTTAGAGCTGGTAACCGATTTATCAACTGATACCTTTTTGAATGTTTTTAAAAGGTTTATCAGGAGACGCTGATTACCGGAAACAATATTCAGCGACAATGCGACGAATTTTGTGGGAGCGAGCAACGTGCGAGAGAGCTGCAGACGGCGTTCCACAACCACTAGGCGAGGCTGGTGAACTTAGCAGCGGAGAGAGGAGTACAGTGGAGGTTCATTCCCCCCCACGCCACGCACTTCGGAGGACTGTGGGAAGCCGCAGCGAAGTCTGCCAAGCACAGGCTTCTGCGAGGAGCGAGCAACGCCAACCTGACGCAGGACGAGTTGAGCACAAATCTGGTAGACGTCGAGGGGCTGCTCAACTCCAAGCCGTTGCTCGTCGACAGCAACGACCCCAGCGATGGAGAGGTGCTGACGCCAGGCCACCTACTCATCGGTCAGCCTTTGTTGGCGCTGCCGTTCGAATCCGATCCAGACGAGAGCAGCAAGAAACCAGGACGAGGATATTTGAGGCTGTGGCAGCAGTTGTCGGCGCTGAAACTGCACTTTTGGCGCAAGTGGTCCAGTAGCGAACTCAATGGGCCAAAGGCGAGGACAATCTCGAGGAAGGGGCGGTCGTGCTAGTTCACGACGACAACACACCCCTCAGCAGTGGATAACCAGGCGCGTAACGCTCACAATTCGAGGGTAGGACGGCAAGGTTCGGGTAGCCGAAATAAAAACACCAGCAGGCGCAATTAAGCGACCAATCCATAAGCTGGCCCGACTCCCGATGTGTTAAAGACCGGAGCTCTTCAACAGGGCCGGAATGTTTGAGCACAGTAGTTAAGTAGTAGTTAAGAGAACACAAGAAGTGTCATTAAGTAAATCTCTCTCTTGCTTTGAGTCGATCGGTAATTGCCGACTGCAAAATTTGAGAGTGCGTGGCCAAGTTGTGGTCACCGCTCTAATAGTATGTAAAAAGTTCGCTCTCGTGAAGGAAGCAGCAAAAAGTGTGCCATCAGCAACAATAAATTGTTTAATTATCGAAACCACCGCGTCTCAATTTGTTTGTTTAACTTCGACTCTCTAAAAACGCTTAGAGATTTTTCAACCTATTTATATATTAAATTTGAATACACCCTAATCCAATATTAGAAAAAAGTTAAAAATTTTGGAAGTTTTTCAAAAAAATTTTTAGGTTAGATTGTAATTTATTCGTGATAGGCTGATTTTGACATTGAGTTCGGATTCGGAAGGTCTAAAAAACATATAGAAACTTAAATCGCATGACCCCATCATGACCCCCATTATTTTAAGGGGGTTTCAAAAATTTTTCGAATTTTTTAGGTTAAATCGAAACTCAGACGTGCTACGTCTTTTAAATTTTAACTTCGGATTCGGACTTAGAAGGACAAAATATATGATAAAACATATATCACATGCTCAGATCAGGATTCTAAATCTTTGGGGGATATTATAAGGTTTTTCAGTTTTGGTAAAGGTTATGTCGCAGTCCAGACGTGATGGCGAAATTCTGACCTCGGATTCGGATTCAGTGACCCAAAATACATATAACTGCATATGCCGCTTACCCAGATCATGAAACTTTTTTTCTTTGTGGGCCTGTGTCTTAAAACATGTACCATGACTTCATGAATGAATATTTAGATTTGGGACACATGTCCATTCTGAAGTCAACTCCTCTAGAACAGCATTAATATATTCCTCATAAATGTGTTGTTAGGCCTGAAAGTTCCTCCACCAAGCTTCGTGTAGTTTTCGACGCTTCTAGTAAGACGTCAACAGCTGTTTCACTCAACGAAACACTGATGGTGGGGCCGACAATTCAGAGGGAGCTATATTCAATCCTGATTAATTTTCGGTTGAATAAGTATGCCGTAACTGCTGACATTTCAAAAATGTATAGGCAGATAAATGTCTCTGAAAAAGACAGAAATTTGCAACTTATTCTGTGGAGAGAAAATACTTCACAAAATATTCAGGCATACCGACTTAATACAGTCACATACGGTACAGCTTCTGCACCTTTTCTGGCGATACGCTGCTTGTTTGACCCTAGCCAACATGCACGCACAATCACATCCTATTGGATCAGATGTAATTAAGAAGTGCTTTTATGTTGACGATATGTTGGCAGGAGCAGATAGTGTACAAGAACTTGACACTATTTGCAACGAAGTTAGAAAGAATCAGGATGTTTTCCACTTGCCAAGTGGACAACCAACCGTGATGATCTGTCATTCAAAACAAAAGGTATCAAAGAAGTGACTCTCAAAATTGATGACCAGAGTTCCGTAAAAACTCTTGGGATGCGCTGGGCACCTCAAGAGGATATATTTAAATATCATCTCGATGTGGACAGTTTTGCTTCGGCTAAGCCAACGAAACGCAACATATTGTGTGCAGCTTCTCGTTAGTTTGACCCTCTTGGTTTGCTGTGTCCAATTGTTACTGTTGGAATAAATGTGTATGTCTTGATCTGTAATGTTAATTAGCATAAGAGTAAATCAGCTGTTCTGTAAATGCAGAATATAGTGTTGATTAACATAATGAAGTCAATTGTTCACTTGCTCATAAAATGTAAAGACAAGGAAGTACTTGCAGCACAAGCTCATTACGTGAAATAAAATCTAATATATTATAAATAAACAAATCCAGTTTATTATCAACATGGTAGTAGAGCAAGGTTATTCAAATAAATCCAAGGTTAATGAAATAAATCCAAAGTCAATACTAATGGCAAGTTTGACAAAAAATTGTGAAAATAAAAACGTGAAAAATAAAGCGCAATAAAGAAAAAGTTTGAAAGACATAGACAACAATATTAAAAGTGCGAAATATTAAAAAAAACTAATACGATAACAAAACTTTGGATAAATATTAAATTAATAAAGTGAAAAACATTAAAAACAAACTAAAAAGGGTCGATGTCAACGGATTAAAAATTTAAAAAAGGTTCACGTGCACGCTTTGCTAAATTACATGGAAGTAGAAAAGTGTGACCCATCAATATGAAAATGAGCAAAAAATGTATGAAGTTGAAAGAGACATAAAAGTAGAGTACAAACATATTAAAAGTGAAACGGAAAAAAAAAGTGGAAACACGCGAAAATCGAAGACATTGCTATGCCCATATTCGATGGAGTAAATTTTGCAAGCTGGAAGTTCAAACTAATGACTATACTAGAATACAAAGAGTGCAAAGAACCAGCTGTGCGAATTAGAACAACGAAAGACAATGAAACAACATGGAAGAAAACAGATTTAAAAGCAAAAACAATTTTAATAAGTACAATATCAGATAAACAGTTGGAATATGTGAGTGAGTGCGAAACGACGTTAGAAATTATGAACAAATTAAACGAAATGTATTCGACGAAGTCAACGGCCCTGCAAATATTGAGCAGAGGGAAAATCGAAGAAATCAAACTAAAAGACTATGAAACAGTGGAAGAATTCTTTATTGAATTCGAGAAAGCAGTAATTAAATAAAAAATGCTGGAGCTGTACCATAGACGAAAAAAAAATGCGGTATTTGTTAAAAGCGTTACCAACAAGCTACAGTTAAATTGGAGACTTCTTGGGTGTGGTTTCAGAAACACAACGCACAGTGGAATATGTATAATCAATAGTAAAAGAAAAAAGCTTGAACAGAGGTCCAGTGGAGAGGCGAAATAACGTAAGCACATTTAACACCAAAACTAAAAAAGACTGCTATTTGTGTGGCAAAACAGGACATATTCAAAAGCACTGCTGGCATGCTGAAGAAAATGCGAGATGCGATAACAGACAACAACAACAAGACAACAGGCGATATCAGAACACGAATCAAAGAGGCGGTCGAGGCAGAGGTCAACATCATGGAAAAGGTCGCGGACGTGGAACTGGACGTGGACATCACTCAGGAGACGGGAACCAAGGAAGACAGCAAGAAAACAGCGACGGCGTACAGTCATGGACAACAAGAATGATAAAAGGCGAACAAATAATAAAATGTAATAAAAGCGAAAGTAGCAACGAAGCCGAAATAAATTGGTTATTAGATAGTGGATGCACTCATCACATTATAAACGATAGTAGATTATTTAAAAACTGTGTAAATTTGAAAAATCCGATTGTTGTTAAAGTAGCCGATGGAAAACAATTGCAAGCGACAAAGATTGGAAATGTAGATACATATTTTAGAACATACAAAAATAAAAACTTGATCGATATTAAAAATGTATACTATGTAAAAAGCATAAAACAAAATTTGTTAAGCATATCAAGAATAACAGAAAATAAATGTACAGTCGTAGCCAGAAATAATGATACAAAAATCTATAATGAAAAAAAGAGAATTGTTGTCAGTTGCAAACAAAATTGATAGTTTATATAATGTTAAAAGTTTCATGCCAAACAATAAAACAAATGAAATATATACAAATGTAACTAAATTAACTGAAAGGAAAAATGGCACAGGGCACTAGGCCACGTAAATTTTCAATATTTGAATAGACTCATAAAGAATAAAATGTTAGATGGTCTACCTGATAAAATCGAGAATACAGAAATGAAATGTGCGAATTGTATACAAAGTAAAATGTCAAACGAACCATTCGAGAATAACAGAAAGAAAACTAAAGCAACATTAGAGTTGATACATACAGACTTATACGGACCACACAGCACAACAGGTTATAGTGGAGAAAAAATTTTTTTTGACATTTGTTGACGACTTTAGTAAATGCGCGAGAATATATTGTATTAAAAATAAATAAAACCACCGCGTCTCAATTTGTTTGTTTAACTTCGACTCTCTAAAAACGCTTAGAGATTTTTCAACCTATTTATATATTAAATTTGAATACACCCTAATCCAATATTAGAAAAAAGTTAAAAATTTTGGAAGTTTTTCAAAAAAATTTTTAGGTTAGATTGTAATTTATTCGTGATAGGCTGATTTTGACATTGAGTTCGGATTCGGAAGGTCTAAAAACATATAGAAACTTAAATCGCATGACCCCATCATGACCCCCATTATTTTTAGGGGTTTCAAAAATCGAATTTTTTGAGGTTAAATCGAAACTCAGACGTGCTACGTCTTTTAAATTTTAACTTCGGATTCGGACTTAGAAGGACAAAATATATGATAAAACATATATCACATGCTCAGATCAGGATTCTAAATCTTTGGGGGATATTATAAGGTTTTTCAGTTTTGTAAGGTTATGTCGCAGTCCAGACGTGATGGCGAAATTCTGACCTCGGATTCGGATTCAGTGACCCAAAATACATATAACTGCATATGCCGCTTACCCAGATCATGAAACTTTTTTCTTTGTGGGCCTGTGTCTTAAAAACATGTACCATGACTTCATGAATGAATATTTAGATTTGGGACACATGTCCATTCTGAAGTCAACTCCTCTAGAACAGCATTAATATATTCCTCATAAATGTGTTGTTAGGCCTGAAAGTTCCTCCACCAAGCTTCGTGTAGTTTTCGACGCTTCTAGTAAGACGTCAACAGCTGTTTCACTCAACGAAACACTGATGGTGGGGCCGACAATTCAGAGGGAGCTATATTCAATCCTGATTAATTTTCGGTTGAATAAGTATGCCGTAACTGCTGACATTTCAAAAATGTATAGGCAGATAAATGTCTCTGAAAAAGACAGAAATTTGCAACTTATTCTGTGGAGAGAAAATACTTCACAAAATATTCAGGCATACCGACTTAATACAGTCACATACGGTACAGCTTCTGCACCTTTTCTGGCGATACGCTGCTTGTTTGACCTAGCCAACATGCACGCACAATCACATCCTATTGGATCAGATGTAATTAAGAAGTGCTTTTATGTTGACGATATGTTGGCAGGAGCAGATAGTGTACAAGAACTTGACACTATTTGCAACGAAGTGAGAAAGAATCAGGATGTTTTCCACTTGCCAAGTGGACAACCAACCGTGATGATCTGTCATTCAAAACAAAAGGTATCAAAGAAGTGACTCTCAAAATTGATGACCAGAGTTCCGTAAAAACTCTTGGGATGCGCTGGGCACCTCAAGAGGATATATTTAAATATCATCTCGATGTGGACAGTTTTGCTTCGGCTAAGCCAACGAAACGCAACATATTGTGTGCAGCTTCTCGTTAGTTTGACCCTCTTGGTTTGCTGTGTCCAATTGTTACTGTTGGAATAAATGTGTATGTCTTGATCTGTAATGTTAATTAGCATAAGAGTAAATCAGCTGTTCTGTAAATGCAGAATATAGTGTTGATTAACATAATGAAGTCAATTGTTCACTTGCTCATAAAATGTAAAGACAAGGAAGTACTTGCAGCACAAGCTCATTACGTGAAATAAAATCTAATATATTATAAATAAACAAATCCAGTTTATTATCAACATGGTAGTAGAGCAAGGTTATTCAAATAAATCCAAGGTTAATGAAATAAATCCAAAGTCAATACTAATGGCAAGTTTGACAAAAAATTGTGAAAATAAAAACGTGAAAAATAAAGCGCAATAAAGAAAAAGTTTGAAAGACATAGACAACAATATTAAAAGTGCGAAATATTAAAAAAAACTAATACGATAACAAAACTTTGGATAAATATTAAATTAATAAAGTGAAAAACATTAAAAACAAACTAAAAAGGGTCGATGTCAACGGATTAAAATTTAAAAAAGGTTCACGTGCACGCTTTGCTAAATTACATGGAAGTAGAAAAGTGTGACCCATCAATATGAAAATGAGCAAAAAATGTATGAAGTTGAAAGAGACATAAAAGTAGAGTACAAACATATTAAAAGTGAAACGGAAAAAATGAGTAAACACGCGAAAATCGAAGACATTGCTATGCCCATATTCGATGGAGTAAATTTTGCAAGCTGGAAGTTCAAACTAATGACTATACTAGAATACAAAGAGTGCAAAGAACCAGCTGTGCGAATTAGAACAACGAAAGACAATGAAACAACATGGAAGAAAACAGATTTAAAAGCAAAAACAATTTTAATAAGTACAATATCAGATAAACAGTTGGAATATGTGAGTGAGTGCGAAACGACGTTAGAAATTATGAACAAATTAAACGAAATGTATTCGACGAAGTCAACGGCCCTGCAAATATTGAGCAGAGGGAAAATCGAAGAAATCAAACTAAAAGACTATGAAACAGTGGAAGAATTCTTTATTGAATTCGAGAAAGCAGTGAATAAATAAAAAAATGCTGGAGCTGTACCATAGACGAAAATGAAAAAATGCGGTATTTGTTAAAAGCGTTACCAACAAGCTACAGTTAAATTGGAGACTTCTTGGGTGTGGTTTCAGAAACACAACGCACAGTGGAATATGTATAATCAATAGTAAAAGAAAAAGCTTGAACAGAGGTCCAGTGGAGAGGCGAAATAACGTAAGCACATTTAACACCAAAACTAAAAAAGACTGCTATTTGTGTGGCAAAACAGGACATATTCAAAAGCACTGCTGGCATGCTGAAGAAAATGCGAGATGCGATAACAGACAACAACAACAAGACAACAGGCGATATCAGAACACGAATCAAAGAGGCGGTCGAGGCAGAGGTCAACATCATGGAAAAGGTCGCGGACGTGGAACTGGACGTGGACATCACTCAGGAGACGGGAACCAAGGAAGACAGCAAGAAAACAGCGACGGCGTACAGTCATGGACAACAAGAATGATAAAAGGCGAACAAATAATAAAATGTAATAAAAGCGAAAGTAGCAACGAAGCCGAAATAAATTGGTTATTAGATAGTGGATGCACTCATCACATTATAAACGATAGTAGATTATTTAAAAACTGTGTAAATTTGAAAAATCCGATTGTTGTTAAAGTAGCCGATGGAAAACAATTGCAAGCGACAAAGATTGGAAATGTAGATACATATTTTAGAACATACAAAAATAAAAACTTGATCGATATTAAAAATGTATACTATGTAAAAAGCATAAAACAAAATTTGTTAAGCATATCAAGAATAACAGAAAATAAATGTACAGTCGTAGCCAGAAATAATGATACAAAAATCTATAATGAAAAAAGAGAATTGTTGTCAGTTGCAAACAAAATTGATAGTTTATATAATGTTAAAAGTTTCATGCCAAACAATAAAACAAATGAAATATATACAAATGTAACTAAATTAACTGAAAAGGAAAAATGGCACAGGGCACTAGGCCACGTAAATTTTCAATATTTGAATAGACTCATAAAGAATAAAATGTTAGATGGTCTACCTGATAAAATCGAGAATACAGAAATGAAATGTGCGAATTGTATACAAAGTAAAATGTCAAACGAACCATTCGAGAATAACAGAAAGAAAACTAAAGCAACATTAGAGTTGATACATACAGACTTATACGGACCACACAGCACAACAGGTTATAGTGGAGAAAAAATATTTTTGACATTTGTTGACGACTTTAGTAAATGCGCGAGAATATATTGTATTAAAAATAAATCTGAAACGGCGAGGTGCTTAATAGAATATGTTAATTATGTTGAAAATCAGTTCAGTAAAAAAGTAAAACAAATTCAACGCGATAACGGTAAAGAATATTTGAATAGAGAAATATCAAACTTTGTAAAATGTAAGGGAATTCAGTTAACTACATGTCCACCGTAAGTACATGAATTAAACGGCGTAGCAGAAAGATATAATAGATCGGCAATGGACATTGGTAGGTGCTTAATGAGAGAGGGAAACATGCATAGGCGATATTGGCCAGAAGTTATGAACACAGTAGCTTATTTAAAAATCGAACAATCACAAACACTGAAGTAAATAAAAGCCCATACGAAATATTTTTTGGTATAAAACCGAAAGTACAAAATTTAAAAATATACGGAAGTAGAGTTTTCGTTAGAGTTCCAGAAGTACGTAGACAGAGCAAATGGGATAACAAATCGGAATTAGGAGTTTTAGTTGGATATAATACAAACGGATATAGGGTTTTAGTAAACAATAGAATAATGAACGCAAGACATGTTCAAATTGTGGAAGAAAAAACAAAACTAATTTGCCTAGAGAAAAACGAACAGAATGATAATGAAAGTGGAATAAATGAAAATGAATAGATAATGTAGACAACGCTAAGACAGACGAACCAAATAACATCGACGAAGTTAATTCAAAAGACAGCAATGAAAGCGAGAGTGAGGAGAACAAAGAACAATTAACAATACAGAGAACATCAAATAGAAAGACAAAACCAGTAAATCTATACGGTAATCCAGTAACATATTTTATTTATATTAATTATGTAAATGCAGTTGTACCGAAGACTTTCGAAGAAGCGATGAATAGCAATGAAAATCAAGAATGGCTCAGAGCAATGAACACAGAAATGCAATGCTTAAATAAAAATAATACGTGGCAAATTGTAGAAAAGCCGAACAACAAAAATATTATAGATGTTAAATGGGTGTACAAAAAGAAAAGTGATGGGACATACAAACCCAGACTAGTAGTAAGAGGTTTCCAACAAAGAGAACGACTAGAAAATGTATATTCACCAGTAGGAAAAATGCAAACATTAAAGATATTACTTTCATATTGTTGTAAAAATGGTCTGTTTATAAATCAGATGGATGTCGAAACAGCTTTTCTAAATGGCTATGTAAAATCAGAAGTTTATGTGAATGAACCAAAAGGTTACGAATCAGGCGAAAACAAAGTTTATAAATTAATTAAGGCATTATACGGATTGAGAGAGAGCCTAGAGCATGGTACGAATGTTTGCATAAATATCTCGAAAAATTAAATTTTATAAGAAGCAATTACGATTATTGTTTATATGTAAATAGAAAAGATAAAGATGAAATATATATTTTAGTATTTGTAGATGACATATTGATATGCAGTAAGAACAAAACAAAAATAAACGAAATTAAAGAAAGTTTAATGAATAAATTTACAATGAAAGATTTAGGAAAAATCGGTAGCTATATTGGAATAGATATTAATTATAGTACTGAGAGTAAGAAAATGACTAAATCAAAAAAGATATATTGAATCACTAGCAATTAAGTATAATCTCGAATATGCTAAGCTATACGAAACTCCAATGGAAACAAACTTAAAATTAGATCAATCAACTGAATGTGATGAGAAAATGAAATACAGAAACTTAATAGGTGAATTATTATATATTAGCGCAGGTACAAGACCAGATATATCATATTGTCATTAAGTAAATCTCTCTCTTGCTTTGAGCCGACGACAAAATTTGAGAGTGCGTGGCCAAGTTGTGGTCACCGCTCTAATAGTATGTAAAAAGTTCACTCTCGTGAAGGAAGCAGTAATAAGTGTGCCATCAGCAACAATAAATTGTTTAATTATCGAAACCACCGCGTCTTAATTTGTTTGTTTAACTTCGACTCTCTAAAAACGCTTAGAGATTTTTCAACCTATTTATATATTAAATTTGAATACCACCCTAATCGAATATTAGAAAAAGAAAAAAATTTTGGAAGTTTTTCAAAAAATTTTTAGGTTAGATTGTAATTTATTCGTGATAGGCTGATTTTGACATTGAGTTCAGATTTGGAAGGTCAAAAAACATATAAACATATATCGCATGACCCCATCATAACCCCCATTATTTTTAGGGGTTTCAAAAATTTTTCGACTTTTTTGAGGTTAAATCGAAACTCAGACGTGCTACGTCTTTTAAATTTTAACTTCGGATTCGGACTTAGAAGGACAAAATACATGATAAAACATATATCACATGCTCAGATCAGGATTCTAAATCTTCGGGGGATATTATAAGGTTTTTAAGTTTTGTAAGGTTATGTCGCAGTCCAGACGTGATGGCGAAATTCTGACCTCGGATTCGGATTCAGTGACCCAAAATACATAACTGCATATGCCGCTTACCCAGATCATGAAACTTTTTTTTGTGGGCCTGTGTTATCAAAGGATGCAGTTTTAAAAAAAAACATGTACCATGACTTCACGAAATAATATTTAGATTTGGGACACATGTCCATTCTGAAGTCAACTCCTCTAGAACAGCATTATTATATTCCTCATCAATACGTTCTTAGGCCTGAAAGTTCCTCCACCAAGCTTCGTGTAGTTTTCGACGCTTCTAGTAAGACGTCAACAGCTGTTTCACTAAACGAAACACTGATGGTGGGGCCGACAATTCAGAGGGAGCTATATTCAATCCTGATTAATTTTCGGTTGAATAAGTATGCCGTAACTGCTGACATTTCAAAAATGTATAGGCAGATAAATGTCTCTGAAAAAGACAGAAATTTGCAACTTATTCTGTGGAGAGAAAATACTTCACAAAATATTCAGGCATACCGACTTAATACAGTCACATACGGTACAGCTTCTGCACCTTTTCTGGCGATACGCTGCTTGTTTGAGCTAGCCAACATGCACGCACAATCACATCCTATTGGATCAGATGTGATTAAGAAGTGCTTTTATGTTGACGATATGTTGGCAGGAGCAGATAGTGTACAAGAACTTGACACTATTTGCAACGAAGTTAGAAAGAATCAGGATGTTTTCCACTTGCCAAGTGGACAACCAACCGTGATGATCTGTCATTCAAAACAAAAGGTATCAAAGAAGTGACTCTCAAAATTGATGACCAGAGTTCCGTAAAAAACTCTTGGGATGCGCTGGGCACCTCAAGAGGATATATTTAAATATCATCTCGATGTGGACAGTTTTGCTTCGGCTAAGCCAACGAAACGCAACATATTGTGTGCAGCTTCTCGTTTGTTTGACCCTCTTGGTTTGCTGTGTCCAATTGTTACTGTTGGAATAAATGTGTATGTCTTGATCTGTAATGTTAATTAGCATAAGAGTAAATCAGCTGTTCTGTAAATGCATAATATAGTGTTGATTAACATAATGAAGTCAATTGTTCACTTGCTCATAAAATGTAAAGACAAGGAAGTACTTGCAGCACAAGCTCATTACGTGAAATAAAATCTAATATATTATAAATAAACAAATCCAGTTTATTATCAACATGGTAGCAGAGCAAGGTTATTCAAATAAATCCAAGGTTAATGAAATAAATCCAAAGTCAATACTAATGGCAAGTTTGACAAAAAATTGTGAAAATAAAAACGTGAAAAATAAAGCGCAATAAAGAAAAAAGTTTGAAAGACATAGACAACAATATTAAAAAGTGCGAAATATTAAAAAAAACTAATACGATAACAAAACTTTGGATAAATATTAAATTAATAAAGTGAAAAACATTAAAAACAAACTAAAAAGGGTCGATGTCAACGGATTAAAATTTAAAAAAGGTTCACGTGCACGCTTTGCTAAATTACATGGAAGTAGAAAAGTGTGACCCATCAATATGAAAATGAACAAAAAATGTATGAAGTTGAAAGAGACATAAAAGTAGAGTACAAACATATTAAAAGTGAAACGGAAAAAATGAGTAAACACGCGAAAATCGAAGACATTGCTATGCCCATATTCGATGGAGTAAATTTTGCAAGCTGGAAGTTCAAACTAATGACTATACTAGAATACAAAGAGTGCAAAGAACCAGCTGTGCGAATTAGAACAACGAAAGACAATGAAACAACATGGAAGAAAACAGATTTAAAAGCAAAAACAATTTTAATAAGTACAATATCAGATAAACAGTTGGAATATGTGAGTGAGTGCGAAACGACGTTAGAAATTATGAACAAATTAAACGAAATGTATTCGACGAAGTCAACGGCCCTGCAAATATTGAGCAGAGGGAAAATCGAAGAAATCAAACTAAAAGACTATGAAACAGTGGAAGAATTCTTTATTGAATTCGAGAAAGCAGTGAATAAATAAAAAAATGCTGGAGCTGTACCATAGACGAAAATGAAAAAATGCGGTATTTGTTAAAAGCGTTACCAACAAGCTACAGTTAAATTGGAGACTTCTTGGGTGTGGTTTCAGAAACACAACGCACAGTGGAATATGTATAATCAATAGTAAAAGAAAAAAGCTTGAACAGAGGTCCAGTGGAGAGGCGAAATAACGTAAGCACATTTAACACCAAAACTAAAAAAAGACTGCTATTTGTGTGGCAAAACAGGACATATTCAAAAGCACTGCTGGCATGCTGAAGAAAATGCGAGATGCGATAACAGACAACAACAACAAGACAACAGGCGATATCAGAACACGAATCAAAGAGGCGGTCGAGGCAGAGGTCAACATCATGGAAAAGGTCGCGGACGTGGAACTGGACGTGGACATCACTCAGGAGACGGGAACCAAGGAAGACAGCAAGAAAACAGCGACGGCGTACAGTCATGGACAACAAGAATGATAAAAGGCGAACAAATAATAAAATGTAATAAAAGCGAAAGTAGCAACGAAGCCGAAATAAATTGGTTATTAGATAGTGGATGCACTCATCACATTATAAACGATAGTAGATTATTTAAAAACTGTGTAAATTTGAAAAATCCGATTGTTGTTAAAGTAGCCGATGGAAAACAATTGCAAGCGACAAAGATTGGAAATGTAGAAACATATTTTAGAACATACAAAAATAAAAACTTGATCGATATTAAAAATGTATACTATGTAAAAAGCATAAAACAAAATTTGTTAAGCATATCAAGAATAACAGAAAATAAATGTACAGTCGTAGCCAGAAATAATGATACAAAAATCTATAATGAAAAAAGAGAATTGTTGTCAGTTGCAAACAAAATTGATAGTTTATATAATGTTAAAAGTTTCATGCCAAACAATAAAACAAATGAAATATATACAAATGTAACTAAATTAACTGAAAAGGAAAAATGGCACAGGGCACTAGGCCACGTAAATTTTCAATATTTGAATAGACTCATAAAGAATAAAATGTTAGATGGTCTACCTGATAAAATCGAGAATACAGAAATGAAATGTGCGAATTGTATACAAAGTAAAATGTCAAACGAACCATTCGAGAATAACAGAAAGAAAACTAAAGCAACATTAGAGTTGATACATACAGACTTATACGGACCACACAGCACAACAGGTTATAGTGGGGAAAAATTTTTTTGACATTTGTTGACGACTTTAGTAAATGCGCGAGAATATATTGTATTAAAAATAAATCTGAAACGGCGAGGTGCTTAATAGAATATGTTAATTATGTTGAAAATCAGTTCAGTAAAAAAAGTAAAACAAATTCAACGCGATAACGGTAAAGAATATTTGAATAGAGAAATATCAAACTTTGTAAAATGTAAGGGAATTCAGTTAACTACATGTCCACCGTAAGTACATGAATTAAACGGCGTAGCAGAAAGATATAATAGATCGGCAATGGACATTGGTAGGTGCTTAATGAGAGAGGGAAACATGCATAGGCGATATTGGCCAGAAGTTATGAACACAGTAGCTTATTTAAAAAATCGAACAATCACAAACACTGAAGTAAATAAAAGCCAATACGAAATATTTTTTGGTATAAAACCGAAAGTACAAAATTTAAAAATATACGGAAGTAGAGTTTTCGTTAGAGTTCCAGAAGTACGTAGACAGAGCAAATGGGATAACAAATCGGAATTAGGAGTTTTAGTTGGATATAATACAAACGGATATAGGGTTTTAGTAAACAATAGAATAATGAACGCAAGACATGTTCAAATTGTGGAAGAAAAACAAAACTAATTTGCCTAGAGAAAAACGAACAGAATGATAATGAAAGTGGAATAAATGAAAATGAATAGATAATGTAGACAACGCTAAGACAGACGAACCAAATAACATCGACGAAGTTAATTCAAAAGACAGCAATGAAAGCGAGAGTGAGGAGAACAAAGAACAATTAACAATACAGAGAACATCAAATAGAAAGACAAAACCAGTAAATCTATACGGTAATCCAGTAACATATTTTATTTATATTAATTATGTAAATGCAGTTGTACCGAAGACTTTCGAAGAAGCGATGAATAGCAATGAAAATCAAGAATGGCTCAGAGCAATGAACACAGAAATGCAATGCTTAAATAAAAATAATACGTGGCAAATTGTAGAAAAGCCGAACAACAAAAATATTATAGATGTTAAATGGGTGTACAAAAAGAAAAGTGATGGGACATACAAACCCAGACTAGTAGTAAGAGGTTTCCAACAAAGAGAACGACTAGAAAATGTATATTCACCAGTAGGAAAAATGCAAACATTAAAGATATTACTTTCATATTGTTGTCGAAACAGCTTTTCTAAATAGCTATGTAAAATCAGAAGTTTATGTGAATGAACCAAAAGGTTACGAATCAGGCGAAAACAAAGTTTATAAATTAATTAAGGCATTATACGGATTGAGAGAGAGCCATAGAGCATGGTACGAATGTTTGCATAAATATCTCGAAAAATTAAATTTTATAAGAAGCAATTACGATTATTGTTTATATGTAAATAGAAAAGATAAAGATGAAATATATATTTTAGTATTTGTAGATGACATATTGATATGCAGTAAGAACAAAACAAAAATAAACGAAATTAAAGAAAGTTTAATGAATAAATTTACAATGAAAGATTTAGGAAAAATCGGTAGCTATATTGGAATAGATATTAATTATAGTACTGAGAGTAAGAAAATGACTAAATCAAAAAGATATATTGAATCACTAGCAATTAAGTATAATCTCGAATATGCTAAGCTATACGAAACTCCAATGGAAACAAACTTAAAATTAGATCAATCAACTGAATGTGATGAGAAAATGAAATACAGAAACTTAATAGGTGAATTATTATATATTAGCGCAGATACAAGACCAGATATATCATATTCCGTAAATTACTTAAGCAGATATCAAAGTTGTTATAATTCAACACACTATAAATACGCGATAAGAGTATTAATATATTTATATAAAACAAGAGATCTGAATTTAACGTTTGAAGATAATGCAAAAAATGAAATACTAGATTGTATGGTAGACTCAGATTATGCAGGAGATAATATTGATAGAAAATCCACAACGGGATTTATAATAAGAATGTATGGAAACATAATTTATTGAAAAACACACAAACAACACGCTGTAACAAAATGTTCAACGTTTGCAGAGTATATTGCTATGTCAGAAGCAGTAACCGAAATATTATTTGTAAAAAACATGTTATATGAGATATTTAATATTTATTTATTTATTTATTTTTTATTTATTTAACGTCAACTAAGCCAGTCGACTCGAAAAATTATTATATTTAAATTAAAATTAAATAAAATTACGATTAAAAATATAAAAATTTTTTAAAATTAATTAAGATTATAAATTTATTAAATTTAGGCTGGGGAATATAAAACAAAAATTAACGATCCAACATTTGCTGCAAAGGATTGGGGAAAACCCAGTAAAACGCAATCAGATCGGTGGATTAATGTTAGTTATTAGGATGAGAAGTTAATTCATTAAGGATAGATAATTTAACAGAGTGGAGGGAGGACTCTGAGTTGAAAACTCTAAACAGTCTATTGTAGTCAGCACAGAGAACTCGGAAAGGGTCATGCAAGCTGTAATTATTAGGACAAAAGGCTAATGAAAGTGGCCTAAAATTACGAGTAACTCTAGAAGGAGAACAGAAATTGATTAGGTTAAGTAGAGTTATGTAGAGTAGAGTATTAATAACGAAAAACCGATAAATATATATGAAGATAATTCAGGCGCAGTAGCGATAGCTAAGTTTGGTAACTTTACAAAATATTCGAAGCACATTGAAGTGCAGTATCATTATGTTAATGAAAATTACGAAAAGGGTATTATAGACATTGTAAAGATAGAATCGAGATTTAATATAGCAGACATGTTAACCAAAGCGTTAGACAAACAAAAATTTATAAGGAATAGAGATGCTGTTAAGTTAAAGTAATGAATGATAAAATCAAGACAACAAATTCAAGAGGCGTGTTGGAATAAATGTGTATGTCTTGATCTGTAATGTTAATTAGCATAACAGTAAATCAGCTGTTCTGTAAATGCATAATATAGTGTTGATTAACATAATGAAGTCAATTGTTCACTTGCTTATAAAATGTAAAGAAAAAAGGAAGTGCTTGCAGCACAAGCTCATTAAGTGAAATAAAATGTAATATATTATAAATAAACAAATGCAGTTTATTATCAACAGTTACCAAGGCCAAAATGTTGTTGCAGGAGTTGTGGAGACTGAAGATAGACTGGGATGAAGCTATTCCAATGAGTCTCTACACAACATGGAACAAGTTTACCATGACGTTACGCGATTTACATAAAATTCGCATCCCTAGGTACGTATGTCTAAATACGTATCAAAGGGTTCAGATATATGGCTTTGCCGATGCATCCAGTCATGCATATGGTTGTTGCATATACATTCGAACTTGCAACAACCGAGACGTTGGCATTACATTCCTTACTGCAAAGTCTAGGGTAGCTCCACTAAGCGTGAAAACAATACCCCGACTAGAGCTATGTGCAGCGCTCTTACTGGCCAAGCTCTGGCACCAAATTGCAACAACTTTATCAACACTTAATATAGAAAGCTTGAATTTCTGGTCGGATTCACAGATTGTCCTGTATTGGTTACATCGCGATTCTGGCACATTGGGCACATTTATGGCAAATAGAACTGCAGAAATTCAGGAGTTGTCGAATGGTATTGTGTAGCGTCACGTTCCAACAGATGCTAATCCGGCAGATTTAGTATGGAGAGAAAGCGACATAGACGAGATCATTAGTTCGTTATAGTTCGATGGGCCAAGTTTCTTGAAACTGGAGGAAGACCAATGGCCGGACGTCGGAAATCAAATCTTCCGAAGACAAAAAAAGTGCTGTTGTATGTAATTTGACAGAAGCTGAGCCAAATTGTTTTGTTGAGCTAATTAATCGTCACTCCAATTTTCCAAAATTGATTCGCATAATGGCTTATGTGCATCGATTCTGTTACAAACGGCTCAAATCAGACTCTCTCGTGGTGTCGGCATCAGAAAGAAATATTTCATTTCTAAAACTGATCGCCGTAGTACAAAGCACATCGTTCAAAAAGCGAATTGAAATTATTGAGACAATCAGTAGTTCTAGCACCAATGTTGCAATCGCTGAATCCATTTATTTGACAAAAATAGAATACAATTTGAACTCATTCGAGTAGGAGGACGTTTGCTACACGCGCCTCTCTCTTATGACGCTAAATTTCCGCTCTTACTAACAAAGAAGTCAGGATTTATTCAACTATTTGTCAGATATTTGCATCGTAGGCACTACGTTGCTGGACCAAAAAGTTCTAGTTGGACTTTTGAAGCAGCAAATTTGGGTAGTAAATGCTCGAAGTTTGTGCACTGCTGTTGTTCGGAATTGCGTATACTGTTTTCGGAACAAACTAAAATTGTTGGGGCAAATAATGGGAAATTTGCTTGCCGATCGCCTTCGAGAAGGTCGGCCATTTAGAGTATGTGGAACATACATGTGGACTGTTCTATGTCAGCTATAGGATCAGGGGTAGACCACCTGTAAAAATGTATGTTGCCGTTTTTGTTTGTTTTGCCTCAAAGGCGGTACATTTAGAGGTGGTAACCGATTTATCAACTGATACCTTTTTGAATGTTTTTAAAAGGTTTATCAGGAGACGCGGATTACCGGAAACAATATTCAGCGACAATGCGACGAATTTTGTGGGAGCGAGCAACGTGCAGAGAGAGCTGCAGACGGCGTTCCACAACCACTAGGCGAGGCTGGTGAATTTAGCAGCGGAGAGAGGAGTACAGTGGAGGTTCATTCCCCCACGCCACGCACTTCGGAGGACTGTGGGAAGCCGCAGCGAAGTCTGCCAAGCACAGGCTTCCGCGAGGAGCGAGCAACGCCAACCTGACGCAGGACGAGTTGAGCACAAATCTGGTAGACGTCGAGGGGCTGCTCAACTCCAGGCCGTTGCTGACGCCAGGCCACCTACTCATCGGTCAGCCTTTGTTGGCGCTGCCGTTCGAATCCGATCCAGACGAGAGCTCAAGAAACCAGGACGAGGATATTTGAGGCTGTGGCAGCAGTTGTCGGCGCTGAAACTGCACTTTTGGCGCAAGTGGTCCAAGGACTACCAGCTCTGCCTCCAGTAGCGAACTCAATGGGCCAAAGGCGAGGACAATCTCGAGGAAGGGGCGGTCGTGCTAGTTCACGACGACAACACACCCCCTCAGCAGTGGATAACCAGGCGCATAACGCTCACAATTCGAGGGTAGGACGGCAAGGTTCGGGTAGCCGAAATAAAAACACCAGCAGGCGCAATTAAGCGACCAATCCATAAGCTGGCCCGACTCCCGATGTGTTAAAGACCGGAGCTCTTCAACAGGGCCGGAATGTTTGAGCACAGTAGTTAAGTAGTAGTTAAGAGAACACTAGAAGTGTCATTAAGTAAATCTCTCTCTTGCTTTGAGTCGATCGGTAATTGCCGACTGCAAAATTTGAGAGTGCGTGGCCAAGTTGTGGTCACCGCTCTAATAGTATGTAAAAAGTTCGCTCTCGTGAAGGAAGCAGCAAAAAGTGTGCCATCAGCAACAATAAATTGTTTAATTATCGAAACCACCGCGTCTCAATTTGTTTGTTTAACTTCGACTCTCTAAAAATTTTTCATTTTCAACCTATTTATATATTAAATTTGAATACACCCTAATCCAATATTAGAAAAAAGTTAAAAAATTTTGGAAGTTATTCAAAAAATTTTTAGGTTAGATTGAAATTTATTCGTGATAGGTTGATTTTGACATTAGGTTCGGGTTAAAAGGTCTAAAAACATATAGAAACATATATCGCATGACCCCATCATGACCTCCCATTATTTTTAGGGGTTTCAAAAAATTTTCGACTTTTTTGAGGTTAAATCGAAACTCAGACGTGCTACGTCTTTTAAATTTTAACTTCGGATTCGGACTTAGAAGGACAAAATACATGATAAAACATATATCACATGCTCAGATCAGGATTCTAAATCTTTGGGGGATATTATAAGGTTTTTCAGTTTTGTAAGGTTATGTCGCAGTCCAGACGTGATGGCGAAATTCTGACCTCGGATTCGGATTCAGTGACCCAAAATACATATAACTGCATATGCCGCTTACCCAGATCATGAAATTTTTTATACCCTTCGACCATTGAAAATGGTCAAAAAAGGGTATACTAACTTTGTGCAAATGTATGTAACAGGCAGAAGGAGGCGTGGAAGACCCCATAAAGTATATATATTCTTGCTCAGGATCACAAGCCGAGTCGATTGAGCTATGTCTGTCTGTCTGTCTGTCTGTCTGTATGAACGCACAGATCTCAGCTATTATAAAAGCTATAGTTACCAAATTTGGCAGGAAGACTCCTGTGTACTTCAAGCAGATTAAGCCCACGCCCACCGCACCCACAAATCAATAATTTAATTTTTGAACACAATTTGTAAGCGCTGTATAAAAGATACAACTTTCTGACTTTAACTTATACTAAGCTGAATGAAATATCTACGTAGTCTCCAAATTACAATCCAATCGGACAGTAAACATAGAAGTTATTGAAGAAAGTATGAACATAAAACCAAGTGCTAGTGTCAGTCAACAAGGGGGAGGGCGAGCGTGTGGCAACACCTAACAGCGCGCTACTTCGATTATCTATCGATAGAGTGATAGAACATCGATAGATGCGGGCTTTTGGGAATTTAATCGAGATCTTCTCTACGATCTTCTTTACGACGCCGAACGACGCTGTGCTTTATTACAAAATATATATTTAAGGAATCATTAATAAAGTTTTTCCTATCTAAGTCTATGCGTGTTAATGATTGCTAAAGAGCGAAGCGCGAGCGCCATCTGTCGGGATTAATTTCAAAGCATGCGCATATGTATATATGTATATACATAGGAAAATACATACATAGGTCGAAGGGTATCCAACTGTCGCGTGCTGCGCGACTGTTGCTTTTCTTACTGGTTTTTTTGTGGGCCTGTGTTATCAAAGGATGCAGTTCTTAAAAACATGTACCATGACTTCATGAATGAATATTTAGATTTGGGACACATGTCCATTCTGAAGTCAACTCCTCTAGAACAGCATTATTATATTCGTCATCAATGTGTTGTTAGGCCTGAAAGTTCCTCCACCAAGCTTCGTGTAGTTTTCGACGCTTCTACTAAGACGTCGACAGCTGTTTCACTTAACGAAACACTGATGCTGGGGCCGATAATTCAGAGGGAGCTATATTCAACCCTGATTAATTTTCGGTTGAATAAGTATGCCGTAACTGCTGACATTTCAAAAATGTATAGGCAGATAAATGTCTCTGAAAAGGACAGAAATTTGCAACTTATTCTGTGGAGAGAAAATACATCACAAAATATTCAGGCATACCGACTTAATACAGTCACATACGGTACAGCTTCTGCACCTTTTCTGGCGATACGCTGCTTGTTTGAGCTGGCCAACATGCACGCACAATCACGTCCTATTGGACCAGATGTGTTTAAGAAGTGCTTTTATGCTTTATGTGCTTTATGACATGTTGGCAGGTGCAGATAGTGTAAACGAACTTAACACTATTTGCAATGAAGTTCAATAAATATTAGAATCAGGAAGTTTTTCACTTGCCAAGTGGGCATCCAACTGTAGTGATCTGTCGTTCAATTGATAATCAGATTTCCGTAAAAACTCTTGGGATGCGCTGGGCACCTCAAAAGTACATATTTAAATATCATCTCGATGTGGACAGTTTTGCGTCGGCTAAGCCAACGAAACGCAACATATTGTCTGCAGCTTCTCCAGATCTAGACGAGAGCAGCAAGAAACCAGGACGAGGATATTTGAGGCTGTGGCAGCAGTTGTCGGCGCTCAAACTGCACTTTTTGGCGCAAGTGGTCCAAGGACTACCTGCTCAGCCTCCAGCAGCGAACTCAATGGGCCAAAGGCGAGGACAATCTCGAGGAAGGGGCGGTCGTGCTAGTTTACGACGACAACACACCCCCTCAGCAGTGGATAACCAGGCGCGTAACGCGCACAATTCGAGGGGAGGACGGCAAGGTTCGGGTAGCCGAAATAAAAACACCAGCAGGCGCAATTAAGCGACCATTCCATAAGCTGGCCCGACTTACGATGTGTTAAAGACCGGAGCTCTTCAACAGGGCCGGAATGTTTGAGCACAGTAGTTAAGTAGTAGTTAAGAGAACACAAGAATTGTCATTAAGTAAATCTCTCTCTTGCTTTGAGTCGATCGGCAATTGCCGACTGCAAAATTTGAGAGTGCGTGGCCAAGTTGTGGTCACCGCTCTAATAGTATGTAAAAACTTCGCTCTCTTGAAGGAAGCAGCAATAAGTGTGCCATCAGCAACAATAAATTGTTTAATTAGCGAAACCACCGCGTCTCAATTTGTTTGTTTAACTTCGACTCTCTAAAAACGCTTAGAGATTTTTTAACCTATTTATATATTAAATTTGAATACACCCTAATCCAATATTAGAAAAAGTTAAAAATTTTGGAAGTTATTCAAAAAATTTTTAGGTTAGATTGAAATTTATTCGTGATAGGTTGATTTTGACATTGGGTTTGGGTTAAGAACGTCTAAAAACATATAGAAACATATATCGCATGACCCCATTATGACCTCCCATTATTTTTAGGGGTTTCAAAAATTTTTCGACTTTTTTGAGGTTAAATCGAAACTCAGACGTGCTACGTCTTTTAAATTTTAACTTCGAATTCGGACTTAGAAGGACAAAATACATGATAAAACATATATCACATGCTCAGATCAGGATTCTAAATCTTTGGGGGATATTATAAGGTTTTTCAGTTTTGTAAGGTTATGTCGCAGTCCAGACGTGATGGCGAAATTCTGACCTCGGATTCGGATTCAGTAACCCAAAATACATATATCTGCATATGCCGCTTACCCAGATCATGAAACTTTTTTTTTTTGTGGGCCTGTGTTATCAAAGGATGCAGTTCATAAAAACATGTACCATGACTTAATGAATGAATATTTAGATTTGGGACTCATGTCCATTCTGAAGTCAACTCCTCTAGAACAGCATTATTATATTCGTCATCAATGTGTTGTTAGGCCTGAAAGTTCCTCCACCAAGCTTCGTGTAGTTTTCGACGCTTCTACTAAGACGTCGACAGCTGTTTCACTTAACGAAACACTGATGCTGGGGCCGATAATTCAGAGGGAGCTATATTCAACCCTGATTAATTTTCGGTTGAATAAGTATGCCGTAACTGCTGACATTTCAAAAATGTATAGCCAGATAAATGTCTCTGAAAAAAGACAGAAATTTGCAACTTATTCTGTGGAGAGAAAATACTTCACAAAATATTCAGGCATACCGACTTAATACAGTCACATACGGTACAGCTTCTGCACCTTTTCTGGCGATACGCTGCTTGTTTGAGCTGGCCAACATGCACGCACAATCACGTCCTATTGGACCAGATGTGTTTAAGAAGTGCTTTTATGCTTTATGTGCTTTATGACATGTTGGCAGGTGCAGATAGTGTAAACGAACTTAACACTATTTGCAATGAAGTTCAATAAATATTAGAATCAGGAAGTTTTTCACTTGCCAAGTGGGCATCCAACTGTAGTGATCTGTCGTTCAATTGATAATCAGATTTCCGTAAAAACTCTTGGGATGCGCTGGGCACCTCAAAAGTACATATTTAAATATCATCTCGATGTGGACAGTTTTGCGTCGGCTAAGCCAACGAAACGCAACATATTGTCTGCAGCTTCTCGTTTGTTTGACCCTCTTGGTTTTCTGTGTCCAATTGTTACTAAGGCCGGAATGTTATTGCAGGACTTGTGGAGACTGAAAGTAGACTGGGATGAAGCCATTCCAATGCGTCTTCACACAACATGGAATAAGTTTACCATGACATTGCGTGATTTACATAAAATCCGCATTCCCCGGTACGTATGTCTAAATACGTATCAAAAGGTTCAGATACATGGCTTTGCTGATGCATCCAGTTATGCATACGGTTGTTGCATATACGTTCGAACTTGCAACAACCGAGACGAGAGAGCATTACATTACTCACTGCAAAGTCTCGGGTAGCGCCACTAAATGTAACCAGTAAGAAAAGCAACAGTCGCGCAGCACGCGACAGTGGGATACCCTTCGACCTATGTAGGTATGTATGTACACATATACATACATATGAACATATGAACATGCTTTGAAATTAATCTCGACAGATGGCGCTCGCGCTTTGCGCTCGCCCGCCTCCCTTGTTAGCTGACAGAATCACTTGGTTTTATGTTCATACTTTCTTAAAAAAATACAAACGCTACAGTCAGGAGCTGACTGTATAAGGCCATGGATTATCATAGTATACCGTAGGCAATAGGTATAGGTATGCATTTCTAGCGCGTACCAAATTTCATTACATGTGCTTCTTCTTGATTTTAATTTGTTTGATTGTAACTTTTCTTTTAGTTTATTGGAATAAAAAAAAAAATAAATAAAATAAGAAATAATTAAAAAATGAAAATTCGCACCCGCCTCAACCGGGAGTTGAACGCACGCACTCTCGCGCAGCCGTCCGCCACTCTAACCACTCGGCCATTGCCTCACTCCTTCACCCGTCGGCAAAACTGCATTGTGAACCAATTCTGTTCCCCTACAATGCAAATAAAAAGTTTAATAAAATGCTGTGTGTCTGACGCTAGATTTGAACTTCGGTATGCTTGCGTAAATTACACGTAGGTCTGCTTAAGTATATATGTTCAAAGTGAGTTTAATTCGTATCATATCTCACTTATAGTCCGATTTTAATGAAATTTTCACATAACGCCCGTGGCAAGGTATTTGTCATGTATGATATATAACTTTGGTTGTTGAGTTAATATTGTAGGTTTTAAGTAGTTATTTCTGATTTACAGAGGCGGGAAGGGGCGTGTCCAAAATTTAAAAAACTTTGAGACACTGCAATATATATGTATGTTGTCACAAAATTTGATGACTCTAGCTCTTATAGTTTCTGAGATCCAGGTGTTCATACAGACAGACGGACAGACGGACAGACGGACAGACGGACAGACGGACAGACGGACAGACAGACATGGCTCAATCGACTCGGCTACTGATACTGATTCAGAATATATATAGTTTATGGGGTCGGAGATGCCTCCTTCTGCCTGTTACGCACATTTCCGTTCCGACAAACACAATAGACCATGAATTTTTTTAAAATCCATGGCCTAATAACTTCTGTGTTTATTGTCCGATCGGATTGTAATTGGGAGACTACGTGGATATTTCATTCAGCTTAGTATACGTTAAAGTCAGAAAGTTGTATCTTTTATAAAGCGCTTACAAATTGAGTTCAAAAATTAATTTATTGATTTGCGGGGGCGGTGGGCGTGGCACTTAACATTTGAAATAAACTTGATCTGCGCCGAGTACATAGGAATCTTCATTCCAAATTTGGTGTCTCTAGCATTTATAATAGCTGAGATCTGTGTGTTCATCTGGTCAGACGGACATCCGGACATCAGGACATCCGGACAGACAGACAGACATGGCTCAATCGACTCGGCTAGTGATCTTGAGTAAGAATATATATACTTTGTGGGGTCTGCCACGCCTCCTTCTGCCTGTTACATACATTTGCATTTTGCACAAAGTTAGTATACCCTTTTTGACCATTTTCAATGGTCGAAGGGTATAAAAACAATACCCCGACTAGAGCTATGTGCAGCACTCTTGCTGACCAAGCTCTGGCACCCAATCGCGACAACCTTAACAAAATTAAATTTAGAAAGTCTAAATTTCTGGTCGGATTCACAGGTGGTGTTGTATTGGCTACAACGCGATTCATGCACATTGAGCACATTTCTGGAAAATAGAGTTGCAGAAATTCAGGAGTTTTCAAATGATATTGTGTGGTGTCACGTTCCAACAGATGCTAATCCGGCCGATTTAGTATCGAGAGGAACCGACATAGACGAGATTGTTAGCTCGTTATGGTTGGATGGACCAAGTTTCTTGAAACTGAAGGAAAACCAATAGCCTCAGCTTCAACTAGTTGAAATAGCGTCGGACATTATAACTTCCGAAGACAAAAAAAGTGTTGTTGTATGTACATTGGCAGAAGTTGAGCCAAATTGTTTTGAGAAGCTTATAAATCGTGACTCCAGCTTCCCAAAATTGATTCGCATAATGGCTTATGTGCTTCGATTCTGTCACAAAGGGCTCAAAACAGATTCTCTTGTGGTGTCGGCATCAGAAAGAAATATTTCATTTTTAAAACTGATCGCCGTAGTACAAAGCACTTTGTTTAAAAGCGAATGGAAGTTATTAAGAAAATCAGCAGTTCTAGCACCAATTTGAGCTCATTCGAGTAGGACGTTTGTTACACGGGCCTCTCTCTTATTACGCTAAATTTCCGCTTTTAATGACAAAGTCATGATTTATTCAACTATTTGCAAAATATTTGCATCGTAGGCACTACCATGCTGGTCCAAAAGTTCTAGTTGGACTTTTGAAGCAGCAAATTTGGGTAGTAAATGCTCGAAGTTTGTGCACTGCTGTTGTTCGGAATTGCGTATACTGTTTTCGATACAATCCAAAATTATTGGGGCAAATAATGGGAGATTTGCCTGCTGATCGCCTTCGAGAAAGTCGGCCATTTAGAGTATGTGGAACATACATGTGGACTGTTCTATGTCAGCTATAGGATCAGGGGGTAGACCACCTATAAAAATGTATTTTGCCGTTTTTGTTTGTTTTGCCTCAAAGGCGGTAAATTTAGAGCAAGTAACCGATTTATGAACTGATACCTTTTTGAATGTTTTAAAAGGTTTATCGGGAGACGCGGATTACCAGAAACAATATTCAGCGACAATGCGACGAATCTTGTGGGAGCGAGCAACGTGCTGAGACAGCTGCAGACGGCGTTTCACAACAACGAGGTGGGGCTGATGGACTTCGCAGCGGAGAGGAGTGCAGCGGAAGTCTATTACCCCCGCGCCCTGCACTGCGGAGGACTGTGGGAAGCCGCAGTGAAGTCTGCCAAGCACAGCCTCCTGCGAGGAGCGAGCAACGCCAATCTGTCGCAGGACGAGTTGAGCACGCATCTAGTGGACGTCGAGGCGCTGCTCAAGTCCGGACCGTTGCTCGTCTACAGCAGCGATCCCAGCGATGAAGAGGTGCTGACTCCAGGCCACCTGCTTATCGGACAGCCTTTGTTGGCGCTGCCCACAGGATCCGATCCAGGCGAGACCAACAGGAAGCCAGGACGCGGATAGTTGAAGCTGTGGCAGCAGTTGTCGGCGCTCAAACTGCACTTTTGGCGCAAGTGGTCCAAGGACTACCTGCTCCGCCTCCAGCAGCGAACGCAATAGGCAAAAGGCGAGGGCAATCTCGAGGAAGGGGTGGTCGTGCTGGTTCACGACGACAACACACCCCTCAGCAGTGGATAACCAGGCGCGTAACGCGCACAATTCGAGGGGAGGACGGCAAGGTCTGAGTGGCAGAGATCAAAACGGCATCAGGAATCATTAAACACCCAGTACACAAAGTGGCTCTACTCACATTACTTGAAAACCGGAGCTCTTCAACGGGGCCGGAATGATGGAGCAGCATATTCGTAGTATTATTATTAGTATGGAAATTATTGAATTTTGACATTGAAGTCATATGTTAACATAGATTAAACCTCTAAGGCTATTTTCTTCAATTCAAATAAAAAACTTTCCAAATAATTTTTTCTTAAATGAATTTTGCCCACTGAGCTCAAAAATGGCGTCAGAAAAAGTTTTCCGACAACCGTTTACCTTCCAGGTGAGAAAATGTGAATGGAATGGATTGGTATTTCATTGTTAAAATGCACATGTCGTTGATATTGATAAAAACGAATGCTTATTTCAATAGTTAATATACATACCTAAGACCAAAAAAAGTTTAAAGCAAGCAAGCCGATTGCAAAATGTATATATTTTTACACTTTGAAAAACATAGTTGCAACGTACTAAATTTTACGCGCGAAAAAACATATGTTCTTGGGTAATAGACAAAAAGCCCCACGAAGAGCTTTAGAAAACGATCAAAGCTTTTTGATATCTCTTAATACATTATTTAGTTACTTTAAAATATAACTTAAATAATAAAAAAGTAACTTAGGTTACTTAACTTAACCAGCACGTTCCTTATCCCTACTTTCTCCTAGTCGACGCACTACCTCCACTTGGTTCTCCCTGGATTGTCATTTAACATCCGTTGAGTGGCAAACTAATTAGGTTTTGGCGTAGGATTTGAAATCCATCCATAGAAAACTATTATTCAATGAAAAATGGAAGAGGAGACTCTGAGCGGAATCGAACTAACGTTGACGACTATGGCAAACGAAAACCGGACAATGATTTGAGAGTATGCACTTGGAATGTACGAACATTGTATAGACCGAGTGCTGCTCAACAACTAGCAGTGGCGCGCATATCTAACTCCTTACGAGCCTCTGCGGAAGAGGTTGTTGGATTCCAGCGCCCTCCCGTGAGGAATTCATGGTATGACCAGGAGTGCCGTGAAGCAACAGCTGCAAAAGACACCGCTTATAGAAGAACACTGCAGGCTGGTGCTACACGAACTGTTGTAGACGCATACAGGAGGAGGAGAAGGGAGGAGAAACGCCTTTTCAGACGCAAAAAACCAAGGCAAGAATGTGAAAAAATGGAGAACAGTAGGTGCAAAACTGACGCCCGCAACTTCTACCAGAGGGTCAAGCGTCTGACTCAAGGCTTAAAATCTGGAGGAGTAGCATGCAAGGATGATGGCGGTAATCTTGTCACAGATGCAGAGATCGTGCTGAAGTTGTGGAAGGATCACTTTTCCAGTATGCTGGCAGAGAATCCGGCGGATGGTACTGGAGAAGAACTACTACCAATCCATGACGATGGGATCAACATCCCACATCCTAGCTATAGCGAGGTCGAAACCGCGATGCAGCGGCTTAAAAACAATAAGGCGCCAGGCGCAGACGGCCTATCAGCCGAATTGTTTAAGACTGGTGTCAATGAGTTGATAAGGAGCATGCATGAACTCATTTGCAAGATATGGCTCACGGAGTGCATGCCCGATGACTGGAACCTCAGCCTGATCTGTCCCATCCTGAAGAAGGGTGATGCCACTGTACGCACCAACTATCGTGGCATCAGTCTTCTTCCCGTCGCATACAAGGTGTTCACGAGCGTATTGTGTGAAAGGCTAAACCCCATGCCGAGGCAACTATTGGACCCTATCAGTGCGGGTTTAGGCCTGGTAGGTCCACGATTGACCAAAGTTTTACACTGCGCCAAATCCTGGAGAAGACATACGAAAACCAAATCGACACATACCACCTCTTTGTCGACTACAAGGCTGCTTTCGATAGTCCAAGGCGAGATTACCTGTATGCTGCTATGTCTGAGCTTGGTATTCCTGTAAAGCTAACGAGACTTTGCAGAATGACATTGAGCAATACCACCAGCTCTGTCAAGGTAGGAAATGACCAATCCGAAACCTTCATTACCAAGCGTGGTCTCAGACAGGGTGACTCGCTCTCTTGTATGCTCTTTAATCTATTGATGGAGAGTATTATAAGAAAGGCAAGGAGTACATCGGACGGGAACTATATTAAAAAACAGATGTTCCCAACTCCTTGGCTATGCTGATGATATTGACATCATTGGGCGTACCAAGCGGCTTTCGGTGCGATTGAAAGGGAATCCGGCAAAGTTGGTTTAGCAGTAAACACGGGCAAGACAAAGTTTATGGCGTGCACCGGAAGAGAATCGCGGCGACTTGATTCGGAGAAACTTGCTAGCGACTATGGTTTTGAGCCCGTCAAGGAATTTATCTACCTTGGATCTGCAGTAACCAACAGCAATAATGTCAGCCTGGAGATAATGCGAAGGATAACACTTGCTAACAGGTGCTACTTTGGGCTCAGTAGGCAATTGAATAGTAGAGCTCTCTCTCTCGACAGACGAAGAAAACACTCTACAAGACGCTCATCCTTCCAGTGCTTCTTTATGGTGCGGAAGCCTGGACAGTAACGCAATCAGATGTAGCTGCTCTTGGAGTTTTCGAGAGAAAAATTTTTCGTAAAATCTATGGACCTGTTTGCGTTAGCGGTATCTACCGCATCAGATGGAATGACGAGCTGTACGAGCTGTACAATGATGTCGACGTGGTCAGTCGAATGAATATTCAGCGACTGCGTTGGTTAGGTCACATCGCTCGTATGGAAGAAGACAATCCGGCTCGTAAGGTGTTTGATGCAGTGGTAGACGGACAGCGAAGGAGAGGACGACCGCGGATACGTTGGCAAGACCAAGTTACTGCATGCCTGGCAAAACTTGGGGTTGTCGACTGGCGAACACGCGCAAAAAAACAGGGAAGCGTGGAGGAGCCTCATCCATCAGGCAGAGACCCGATAGGGTTGTGAAGCCACATAATAAAATAACTACTTATTTTGTTATTGCAAAAAAACTAATGAGTGCCTTGAGGCACTCTTGGGTATTAGAGGGTTAAGAGAATTGTAATTGTAATTTAGATTAAGCAGGTTCTCTTAGGTTTTGACGATCGGCAAATGCCGACGGCGAATTCGGGGAGTGTGGTCGGATTGCGACCCACTCTCAATTATTATTGAAAACACTCTCGTAAAAGCATTCGTCGAAGCCAGCTGCAGCAATAAATTAAAAAGATATTAATTCGAAGCCACCGCGTCTCTTTTATTATTGATGAACTTTTTCGATTCTCTAAAAACGCTTAGAGATTTTTCAATTATGTTAATCAACATTACATTATGCATTTTCAGAACAGCTGATTTATTCTTATGCTAATTAACATTACAGATCAAGACATACATAGTTATTCCAACACGCCTCTTAAATTTGTTGTCTTGATTTTATCTTTCATTACTGTTGGAGCTCGTCAAAATTAAAATAAGTAGTTAAGATAGTATTTAAGAGAGCACATGAAGTTAAGTTAAGACGATCGGCAAATGCCGACGACTAATTCGGGAGTGTGATCGGACTGTGAGCCACTCTCCCTAAATCAGTTTTTAGTTTCGTTTGTGCACTGAAGCCAACTACATTATATTGAAGCCGAACTCCGCGTCCTTTATTTTATAATCTTTTAAGTTTGTTTCGATTTCTCTAAAAACTCTTAGAGAATTTTCATTGGCGCCCGAGCAGGTACTCGAGATTCGGCGGTTTTTTATTAATATTATTGTCTGCAGTAGTTGGCTTCACGCGTCGTGTGTGAAAATTAAACATCAAAAATAAAAAAAGTGAAGTTTACTGGACTGACGTTTTCACCAAAAGAGGTCATCAACGTTGGAAATTCAAATGGAAGCTAGTCGTCGCTCTATGTCTATGGATTCTCTAGACAGCCTACAGGTATTCAGTATAAACCAGTAAGAAAAGCAACAGTCGCGCAACACGCGACAGTGGGATACCCTTCGACCTAGTATGTTCCCGTGTAGTTTAATTTCTTAAATTCATACACATATGCATATGCACATGCTTTGAAATTAATCCCGACAGATGGCGCTCGTGCTACGCGCTCGCCCGCCTCCCTTGTTAGCTGACGCACTTGGTTTTATGCTCATACTTTCTTAAATAACTTTTGTGTTTATTGTCCGATCGGACTGAAATTTGGAGACTACGTAGATATTTCATTAAGCTTAGTATATGTTAAGTCAGAAAGTTCTATCTTTTAAACAGCGCTTAAAAAATTGAGTTCAAAAATTAAATTATTGATTTGTGGGGGCGGTGGGCGTGGCACCTAACATTTGAAATAAACTTGATCTGCTTGATCCACACAGGAGTCTTCCTGCCAAATTTGGTAACTCTAGCTTTTATAATAGCTGAGATCTGTGCGTTCATACAGACGGACAGACGGACAGACGGACAGACAGACAGACATGGCTCAATCGACTCGGCTTGTGATCCTGAGCAAGAATATATATACTTTATGGGGTCTCCGACGCCTCCTTCTGCCTGTTACATACATTTTCATTTTGCACAAAGTTAGTATACCCTTTTTGACCATTTTCAATGGTCGAAGGGTATAAAAATTGAGCAAGTCTTGTTACTTGAAACGACAAAATTGTCGAAATTACATAGAGTAGTACGTAATCTAAGAGTTCAAATTTTGATACTTATTCTTTTAATATTGCATGCAAGCGGTGTACCTGCATATGTATATACGTGTGTACGTGCTTGCTTCTACAGACATCGATACATTTGTATTTACATTGAAACATACATATGTATGTATACATACGTACATATACATAGATGCACATATGAGCAACTAACCCCAACAACAAAAGAACATTAAATACAAAAAGACTTAATACGTTACGTTTATGTTATATTGATAATACTAACCTGCTTGCATGAATAATAAATAAAAATAAACGAAAACGGCACGTTTATCTCAGGTAAAAATATAAAATTGGTGGCTTATATATTTGTTAAATAATTGAGTGTGTGTGTAAATGCAAATTGTCTCTTTTCGATCTTCGGTTAGCGCATTTATTTACATATTGACCGCAAACTTGGAACATCTGTGAATATATAAACTGCATATGTACGTGCATACTTTCGTTGTTTCGACTTCGCTTGCATTTGGCGCTGCTTGCATTTCGTCACCCCGCACGCCGCATATTCTATTGCTGTCTACAAATGTAGCACAGAAAACATTTGATTTGATTTTCGTTTTCTCTTGTTTCTCTTTTCGATTGTTTGATATACATACCACCTAGAGTGCATATATTCTCTTATTACATTCCATGCCCCGCACCCCGCATTTTACATTTAACTACAAACGTAGTTACAGCAAAAGTTTAGCCCGCTTTATTTCGGATCGCTTAGATCACTTTCGTTTGTTTGATCACACAACGCATAGTTTGCGCGTGTGTGTGTATAACCCAAACATTCCAAATCGTCCTTTGCTTGTGCTGAAGGGGGATAGATATTGAAGCACAAAAGTAGGCAACTAAAGAGAGGAAAAAAAAAAAATTTATAGAAGATCCTTAAAAGTATGCTATCAATATTACGATATTAAAAAATTTGGAGTAGTTGGCTACACTAGTAGACCTATGGGCCAATTGTAATTAGGAGAAAAATACCCAGATCACCGAGGGTCTAGAAGGACGCAGTGCTTGGGAGAAAAGAAAATGCAAGTCAACATTAGAGAAAGAGTTGGCGCCTGAGAAAGGCTGAAAGCGGGAAAAGTGAAAGTGAAGAGAAAACCTAAAAAGTTGGTGGAGACATCCCAAGAATACAAAGAAAACGCTGGAGTTTTCAGCATCCTCGGGTAAATTATTAGTGGCTTAATGAAATGCCAAAATATCTAAACAAAACGAGACCAACAGTCGCGCAAAACGCGACAGTGGGATACCCTTCGACCTATGTTCCCGTGTAGTTTAATTTGTTAAATTCACACACATATGCATATGCACATGCTTTGAAAGTAATCCCGACAGATGGCGGTCGCGCTTTGCGCTCGCCCGCCTCCCTTGTTAGCTGACGCACTTGGTTTTATGCTCATACTTTCTTAAATTACTTCTGTGTTTATTGTTTGATCGGATTGTAATATGGTGAATACGTAGATATTTTAATCAGCTTAGTTTATGCCAAATTATAAGGTTTTATGTTTCAAATGCCGCTTACAAATTGAGTTCAAAAATTAAATTATTGATTTACGGGGGCGGTGGGTGTGGCACCTAACATTTGAAATAAACTTGATCTGCATGTAGTACACAGGAGTCTTCCTGCCAAATTTGGTAACTGTAGATCCAAATTTGGTAACTCTAGCTTTTATAATAGCTGAGATCGAATAGAAATAATATTAGGAAATAGAATAGGAATTATTATATAGTAATGTTAATTAAATTTATCGTTTTTTAATTATTTATAATAATTAATTATAATTATAATTATTATTATTTATAATAATTAATTTATTTGTTAATATAAAAGTAATGTTCACTTTGAATTGTAAGTCTTTTCCCTTTTAATGTTTGTTTATTTGCGTATACCTATGTTGAATATGTTGGTTGCTTTAATACTATATTTTAATAAACTTTTTAGCAAACAGGTGCCGAGCGAGAAATCGATCTTTCGCCGACGGAATCACCGTAAGTCAAATCTATATATTTCTTTATGTTGAAAATGTATAGTAAAGCAATTTAAAATCATACAGTTTCAACAAGAAAATAATTAATCGTCGATAACGGCCAAAAGTAGGAAATACAAAATTGAAAGTAATAAAAAAATGCAAATTTTAAAACAACGCCTATAAAACTGTGGCAAACCAAAGTGAACGAGCAAAAAAAAAAATTTATATACAAACAATTTTTGAAAATGAAAATGATTAGGTTAACGGAATTAACTAATATATCTACTTTAAAAAAGAGAATTAAATTTATAATGTTTTAAAAAGTTTAATTATTTGAACTCAATGCTAACGCTCCCGCTGTTGTAGGGAAAAGGCGGTCACCTGAACTAAAAATTCAAAGGAGGTGATCATGGTTGGGTGGGCAAAAGCGAACTCCTTCAATACCTAAGTTCGCCAGCTTACCATTCTAGGTTCCTATCTTCTATCCTTTCTTTCTGTTTTGATCATGTTTACCTGACTTCTCTTCCGGTTTTGTAAATTCTAATTCCTTTTGTCGCAGCACGTTTTTCTTGATTTTTGTTATTATTGTTAGTAGTCCTATGATGTGTGAACAAGACCTCCACCCCCCAAAGCCGATAGAGCCGAAAATTAATAACGTGAAAAGCTTCACACAACATAACTATACAACCGCTCCCATTTTGGTTGCACGCTACATTTATAATAAATAATAATAATAAAAATAAGTGGCGCCTAACGTCGTGGCTGCAGTGAATTAAAGTCAATTCAATGTGACTCAGACAGATAGAATCAATCTACTTTCTATAACTTTCATCCTAATTTTTCACACCTCATCAATAACAAGTTTCTGAACCTCCTGAAAACAGTTAGAGTGAACAATTTTTTCCCCTTCCTACCACGGTTTAGGAACTTATTTAATTGATTACTTAGGGACAATGAAGTGAGTTAATAATCTATTAGGAAAACAGGATGATTTTAGCTTAGGGTAATCACCTGGCCATAGATCAAATACAAACAACATTGGACTTTCTATCTAAGAACAGTATTTTGATAATAGATTCTTTAGAATTTAGCAGCAAAGTTTCAGAACTAAGCAATAACCAAGAGGAAGTGTCAAAATACTGGAATTAATTCAGCGAATGGAATTTGTGACTTATCACGATTTATAGGAAAATCAGAGTAATCGATAAATAAGAAAACCTGATCCATAAAGAGTGATACGCAACAAATTACATTACATGAACTTAATAAAATTAAAGAAATAAATTTTAAAGTTCAACACCTTTTATTTCATTAACTAGAATGGTAAAGCCAAAACATTTTCGCAATCCGTTGACAGCGGGAAGTTATGCAGAGAGTTCAAGGATATTTTTTATATCCTTATACTATTATATTATTTTATATTTATTATTTGTTCGATTTAATGTCGGTTAGAGTTCTAGATATATAGTAAATTTATTATAACTTACTTGGAGTATTTATTTTCGAATTTATTGTTGTCTCGATCAGAAAAAATGGGCTTAGAGGAGGAGAACAAAATAAATAACCAAAATAAACTGAGAATCGAACACATGCACTCTCTAGAACTGTCATCCTCCACTCTAACCACTCGACCATTTTCTCACTCCTTGGCCCTTCCGCAAAGCTGCATTGTGAACAAATTCTGTTACCATACAATGCAAAAAAAAAAGTTTAATAAAATGCTGTGTGTCTGACGCTAGATTTGAACTTCGATATGCTTGTTTCCTTAGACTATCTCTTAATAAAGCCTAGGACACCCATGGCTTTATTGACCATATTAGAAATATGGTTGCAAAACTTTGAAAAACTTTTCATGCCAAACAGACACCCAGTTGATCAACTAGGGTGATTCTTTCCAAATTGGTAACAAAGGTTGACATCATTCGTATACATGAGACTACGGGAGTTACTTATGAACAAGGGAAGGTCATTGATGAAAAACGTAAAAAGCAGGGAACAAAGTTGACTACTCTGAGGGAGACCAGATGTGGCATGAAATGGGTTTGAGAGGAAGGTTTTAAAGAGGACTCTTTGAGTTCTGTCAGTCAGATAGCTAACAATCCACTAGTAAAAAGCTAAGCTTAAGCTACTCAAAAAAAATTTTTGTATATTTTTACCGCCTTCAGAAACAGAGTTATTTTCGATTAAAGTTGATTAAATCGATGTAAGTTTTTACTGTAAACTAGTGTTTGAACATCTCGTATTATTTTGAAAGCGATTTTCTGACAAGCGGTACCAAAAAAAAATGTATTACATAATGCAAAATAACAATCAAGGTCAGTATTGTAAATTATTGACGCAAAGTCCGTGGTAAATGTGCTTTATTGTCCAATAGTGCTATGTGTTGTTGATGTGTTTGTAGACATTAACTAAGTAAAGTATTTGTGAATTGTAGTGGCTGGAACTTTAGTTGAGTCGAATTGAGACAAAAGTTAAAAATGAGTTGTTAATTAAAATATTGTTAATCGCTATCCATCCTTTTTTTTTGCTCGTTTTTGCTCCTTTTTCCGAAAAACAACATGTTGCAGCTGTGCACAAATTTTTCTCATTCAATGTTGTTCGAATTTTGGAGAAACAACAATCGGGGAAAAAAGGCTCTTGACAATTTTATTGTTGGAAACATAAATAGAAAGCGCGAAACAAAATGTATAAGCAAGATAGACGATCGCACTCGCGAAAATGTAGCAGACTGGACCCTATGACCGACGTATTTAACAGGTCAATGGATTCTTCTGATCCTTTGCTGTCCACTCTAAACTTAAATAAAAGAAAAATAATAAAACTAATCTGCCAAATGAATTCATAGCGGTTTTTGGAAGCTCCAGATATCGCCACTTCAAATTCATTTATTGTTGAAAATAATGCAGAGACAAAGGTTATGACATGGAAATTTTTGGATTAGGGACCATAGAACTGGAAGAACAAACTATTGACGATTTAACATTATAATAAGTAAATTAAAATATATACATAAAACGAACATACATGTAATTAACAACTTTATTACAGATATTTCAGGTGCTGATGACAGAAAAATCTTTAAAAATTTTTTTTTTTTTTAAATTATAAACTCACTGAATAACTTATATATAACTAAAGTTTTTATTTTATCTTCGTAATTATAAAAGAGATATAGATAACAAAAAAACCGAAATTCAGACTTATAGTTAGTAATACACCACAAATTCAGAGTTTCTATCTTTAAAGGTAGAGTTGATGTCGAAGAAAACGATTTTTTCCCACTGTGCAATCCAACTAAATAGCAATCCAACTAATAGTTTTGGTGAAAAACCTAGAAGGTCAAGCATATGTGCCAGGAGGGAATGATTGAATGAGTCAAAAGCTATACTGAAATCAGTATAAATAACATCAGTTTGAAGATTTTCCCGAAATCCTTTTACCAAAAAGAATGCCAGCTCAACAAATTTGTTGTAGTTGAACGACGTTTATTAAATCCGTGTTGAAAAGGCGAAATAACCGATCTACAGGAATATTGCATGTGAGGACTGATAACATTCTCTAAAAAAATTTAAGTATAGCCGACAATTTCGAGATATCTCTATAGTTGCTTGCATCAGACTCACTGTTCTTTTTAAGTAGTGAATAGTAAAAGATTCCTTCCAATTGGAAGGAAAGTGTGAAGTTTCTAAGGACTGCGAAAATAGTTTGAGCAATGACTTACTTAAGGAATTGGCACAGAACCGAAGAATACAAGCGGGAACACTGTCAGGGCCTGGTGAGAAAACTTGGCAAATTAAATAAAGCTCCTTGACAGGTGAGCTTTCATAAAGAAAGGAACAGAAGTTATCATTCGAACTTGAAATGTTGTATGGATAAAAGTGAGTACTAGGTGTTTTGCAAAGCAATCGGCCATGGTTTAGTTGGAGCCTGCACTACCATTTTCAAAAGTTAATTTAGTTGCAAATGCGGTAGAATTATGCTTCGTGTTAAAAAAAACCATAGAACTGTTTGGGATTCTGAATAAACTGAGCCGTCCAGCGAGTTATTTAATTTTTATAGCATAGACTGTAAAATCTGACCGCGAAAACGAGTTACTGCTTTTATATTTTTAAAAAGGCTTGACTTTACCGTGCTTTTAACCGTGACAACTCTTTTGTAAACCATAGCGGCTTACTCTGGGATGTTGGATAAAACTAAGGAACGCAAATATTTAAAAAGGAGTTATTATTATTATTATTATTTGAGAAAGGCAGTCTCCCAGCAGTGAAGGTGCGAGGCACTGTGACCAGAATGATCTTTTATACATATATAAGGGTCTTCCTATCTTGACAAAATCTGTTTCGCTTCCCTGATGAAGCATAACAGGTCTTTTGTCGAGGAAGGGACAATGTGCTCCGGAACTGCGTGCAGATGTTTCCTCCTAATCCATACCAAGGCTGGATAAACACACTGGATCTGCATCCGAGGACAGACGCTTTTTTGTGTGGTGATAGTTTACCAAGTGGCGGTAAACGTATGTACGTAGATATGTAGATATCTATCTTCCTAAGTTTGTTCTTCGCTTAACCGAGGGATTCGTAAGCTCTCTAACCTGCCTCATCCCTGGTTGGAAGGACCAGTAGCGTTCGGTCAACCTATCCGCCCATGCTTTCAAAAAGGGATGAAATAGTTGACCACCCCACGCCGCAGAAGTATTCGGGACCATGCAGAGGGGCTGATGACCCCGCCCTCGCTAGTTCATCCGCTAACTCGTTGCCGTGGAAACCAGAGTGTCCAGGTACCCATAGGAGGGTAACTTTGATCTCTAAGCCAGGAATGTCTTTGATAAGTCTAGTATGCCCCGATTCGGTCGCTAGAAGCCCAGATTGAAGCTTGATTCTGAGAAGACTACCAGCGGCGACTTCTTGTACTTGAATATGCAGAGGAGTCAAATTTAATATTAATTGCCTTACTGCTGTGGGACAGGTGCGAAGTGCACCCGTTAAAGTAAGGCAAAGTAGGCTGCTTAGTGCAGTTTAGTGCATTTGTAGATGGCGTAGATGACGAGGGGTGTTACCATCATCTCAATTAACCATCGAATGGTGCAAGATTTGAGACCCCAGATCCTACCAAAGAATCTTCTGCTGGCCCACATGGCATGATTTGCCATTGATAGGGTGTTTTTTAGATGGGAGTTCAGTCATTTATCAAGAGTTACCCCCAGATATTTAACCTCGTTGGAAAGTCCCACGCACCATTTACTAATCGTGTTCAAAGCAGATTGCATCAGCTCTGTTGGCACCACGAGAGCCAGGTCGTCAGCGTAGCCGTTTGCTTCCACGCCTTGTTCTGCAAGAATACTCAGTAGATCATAAACTACTAAGGACCAGAGTAAGGGGGATAAGACCCCTCCCTGGGACAACCCTTAACCGCACTAATGAAAGCAGTTGTAAAGTCCAAGGTAAAGGAAATAATGCGGTGTTTGAGCATAACATTAATCCATCGGATTAGGGGACGGGCGATATTTCTGCGCTCCAGCGCAGCAGAAATAGACCCGTAGCCGTTATTATCGAAAGCACCCTCTTATCTTTTTAGGCCATGGATTTTAAAAAATTTCATGGTCTATTGTGTTTGTCGGAACGGAAATGTGCGTAACAGGCAGAAGGAGGCATCTCCGACCCCATAAACTATATATATTCTGAATCAGTATCAGAAGCCGAGTCGATTGAGCCATGTCTGTCTGCCCGTCTGTCCATCTGTCTGTCTGTATGAACACCTGGATCTCAGAAACTATAAGAGCTAGAGTCATCAAATTTTGTGACAACATACGTATATATTGCAGTGTCACAAAGTTTTTTTAAAATTTGGACACGCCCCTTCCCGCCTCTGTAAATCAGTAATAACTATTTAAAAACTACAATATTAGCTCAAAAACCAAAGTTGTATATCTTATATGACAAATACCTTGCCACGGGCGTTATGTGAAAATTTCATTTAAATCGGTCTATAAATAAGTGGGATATGATACGAATTAAACTCACTTTGAACATATACTTGTATACTTAAGAAGACCTAATTTACGCAAGCATACCGAAGTTCAAATCTAGCGTCGGACACACAGTATTTTATTAAACTTTTTATTTACATTGTATGGTAACAGTAAACCAAATCGACCACATATGCATCAGCGCCAAATGGCGCAGCTCTCTACTAGACGTGCGAAATAAAAGGGGCGCAGACCTGTTCACAGATCATGAGCTCGTTCTAGCAACCATTCAATTGAAAATCATGGCCATTAAAACCATACGCCAGGAGGGGCACCGACGTCACAAGATCAACGTCGATGAGTTAAAAAATCCCACCAAAAGGAGAGAATACTCAGCCAAATTGAATGAATTGCTAGAAAATGAGGCACTTAACTGGCAAGAGTGCCATCTCGAGGCAGCAAAACAAACTCTGGGCATAAAAAGGAAAAACAAAAGACAAGACTGGATTTCTGATGACACATGGCAGCTCATAGAGTTACGCCGTCAATTGAAAGAAAGACTGAACCAGAGAGAAACTCGAGATTTGCGAGCCCAGTATAATGCCATGGGTAAACGTGTCAAAAGAGCAGCAAGAAAGGATCGACGCACCAACACCAACAAAATAGCTGACGAAGCAGAGGAAGCTGCACAAAAACACGACATGCGCACCCTCTACCGAAAAGTTAAAGAATTGGCAAATGGAGGCACGACTAAAAATAATAATAACATGATGCTCGAAGACAAAGACGGGAAAAACATAACATCAACGGACCAACAGCGACAGAGATGGAAAGAACACTTCGATGAACTGCTGAACTTCCAAGATAGCGCTAATAACGAAGCTGAAGAAGAAATCAAAGACAACGCACACACCAACAGGCGAATCAGATCTACACCACCTTCAAGATCTGAAATAGTTGAGGCCATTAAGAAACTGAAGAACAACAAAGCTCCCGGCACAGATAACATACCACCGGAGCTCCTTAAGGCCGACCCAACTACATCTGCCGCAGCGTTATACGAACATATCAGAACAGCATGGGAAAACGAATACTTCAAAAACGATTGGAAAAAAGGCATCATCGTTAAAATACCAAAGAAAGGCGATTTGAAGAAATGTGGAAACTGGAGGGGTATCACTGTACTTAACACGATCAATAAGATTGTGGCACAGATAATCCTCCAACGCATTTCTCAACACATCGAAAGCCTACTACGCGATGAACAAGCCGGCTTCAGAGCGAACCGTGGTTGTATTGACCAGTCAAATACACTACGGCTGATCATTGAGCAGTCCAACGAATTCCAATCCCCGCTCAATGTTATGTTCGTAGACTTCGAAAAAGCATTCGATCGAGTAGACAGGATAGAAATATGGAAAGCTTTGGCGAAGAAAGGCATTCCATCCAAAATCATCAGAGTAATTAGAGCTCTGTACTCTGAAGCTAAATGTAGTGTACTACATACCGGCATAAGGAGTGACGAGTTCGAGGTACGAAACGGTGTGAGGCAGGGCTGTGTACTATCACCACTGCTCTTCATAACAATCCTAGACGAAGCCCTACAACAAATTTCAACAGAAACGCTTGGCATATGGTGGAACCAAACTCGGAAACTTGGCGACTTAGACTTCGCTGATGACATCGGTCTTATAACCAACACACACAAGTATGCAAAAACTGATGAACAATCTATGCGCAGCTACACAATCCAAAGGTCTTAACATAAACATCAACAAGACCAAACTAATGCGCATCAACACCGATAACACCAACACCATCACTATCGGTTCACAACAAATTGAAGAGGTCAGAGAGTATTGCTACTTGGGCAGCGTAATGTCAACAACTGGTAGCACAAAGAAGACATCAGCAGCAGAATTGCCAAAGCAAGGGCAGCATACGGTCAACTACGCGCTACATGGAAGACCAGACAAATTGCAACCAGCACAAAAATTAGGATCTTCAAGGCATGTGTGCTAGCGGCCCTGTTGTACGGCAGTGAAACGTGGAGTTATACTGGACGAGAATTATCATCTGCTCAAGTATTTGTGAACAAATGCCCACGTAGAATAGTGGGAATCTTCTGGCCAGCCACCATCACCAACAGCCAGTTGTACCAGCAAACTAACTGCGAGCCACTTGAGCAAACAATAAAGAAAAAGAAGTGGAGTTGGATAGGTCACACATTAAGGAAACCACATGACTCAATATGCCGCCAAGCACTCGATTGGAATCCACAAGGCAACAGAAGAAGAGGCCGTCCGAAACAAACTTGGAGAAGAAGAGTTGACAATGAGCTAGTCGAAGCAGGAATCTCATGGAACGAATGCAAGACAACAGCCAGCAATAGAAGAAGATGGAAAGCCTTATCTGAGGCCCTATGCTCCACTAGGAGTTAAAAAAAAAAAAAAAAAAAAAAAAAAAAAAAATGGTAACAGAATTTTTTCACAATGCTGCTTTGCCGGTGTGCGAAGGAGTGAGGCAATGGCCGAGTGGTTAGAGTGGCGGACGGCTGCGAGAGAGTGTGTGTGTTCAACTCCCGGTTGAAGCGGGTGCGCGGACCTTTTTTATTTTGTTTATTTATTTTATTCTAATAAACTAAAAGAATAGTTACAGTCAAACAAATTAAATTATTTTATTTTGTCTGTTATGACTTTGTATGTTCAGTAAGATTCCAATCTTTTGCAATTAGAATGGTAGAAAATAACAGAGATCATAAGCCCTTGTAAAGTTATGAATGTGCGAGTGGGATGCCCATACATACATGTCTGCATATCCACATGTATGTATTGGCGTCCCACTTCAACATACATTATTGCACGATTGTATATGCATAAATATGTACAATTAGTTTTGCAGTTGCTGTTGTGTACCGACGAAAGAAAACTAAGTTCTAATTACATATATTGCGTAACTAAAACTTAAAAATCGCCTACCGCCGCCGCCCCTTATTAATGTTTTTGAGTTTTTAATTTATTTAAAAAAAATTATGAAATACAAAAGAATTTCACATGTTGATCGCGGCAGCAATCGAACCTCGAACACACTCAATATCATTGGCCTTAGAGTCCGGGACATACTCCACTCAGCCACTGAACATCTCTCGCAGGCGTCGAAAATGGCGAAACATTAGACAAAACCGCCAACAAAATCAAAAACAAACACATGTAATGAAATTTGGTACGCGCTAGAAATGCATATGTTACATTGCACCTATTGCCTACGGTATACTTTGATAATCCATGGCCTTATACAGTCAGCTACTGACTGTAGCGTTTGTATTTTTCTGATTCCATTTTTGAGCTCAGTGGGCAAAATTCATTTAGGAAAATATTATTTAGATTTTTTTTATTTTGAATTGAAGAAAATAGCCTTAGTGGGTTAAATTTAAAGTTGAATTTTTCAACAATAATGAATAATTGTACATCTTCTATGGTAGTGAAGAGTCTTGTGAAGACTCCAAATAAAAACAGCGAGAGTTGAGTTAGCGGGGACGTCAGTCCCCGAGGAGTGATCTTTATTGAATGTGTCGAGCTTAACATTAACGGGTGCCAAGCGCTGCGACATAGCAGCCAAGGCCCTTATGTATTCTAATACAATGTATATTATATGGTACATACATTGAGAGAGTATGTTGTGTGCGCGCAGTATGTACATGGCTAGCGTGAGAACGCTGACCATGCATTTTGGGCAGTGTGGTTCATAAGTGGGTGATCATGTTACACTTCCACTTGAACGTCGCGGTTTGCATAAACACTGCAACAATGTAATTTGTGCTGATATCAGCTTGATAGCAGTCTTTGTATAATATATATATACAACATGTGCGCATACTACATCTCCTCTCCTTTTGAAAAATAACGAAACTTAGTGTAGTTATTTTAATTACTTATATATATATTATTTTTATTATTTTAATTTTTTTTTTTTTTTTTTATATATAGGTTTACAAAAAATATTTGATTTTGGTTTTTTGAAATTTTAAGAAACTATTTAAAATTTTTAAAAAAATTTTTTTTTTTTTTTAATTAGAATAAATGTGTTTGATTTCATATAAATAAAAAAAAAAATGTTTTTTATTTATTTATTTTTATTATTTTTATATACTAATTATTTTATGGTTGTGGTTGGCCAACCCTATGAAATATATTAAGAATTGAACATTTTTAAAAATTGAATATTTTTAACCTATCTTTATGGACTATCTGTTTCTTATTTTTATTTCCTACAATTGTAATGTTATTATTAACTCCTAAGTCTGAAACTAAATATGGTCCTAAATAATTATTGTCAAGCTTATGACCTGTCTCGTTCCTAAGTAATACCTTATCTCCTATTTTTAATTCAAAGTCACTAACCTTTCTATCATATTTAATTTTCCTATCGGCTTTTGCCTTTTCTAACATATTCCTAGCTCTTCTATAAGCTATCTCTAATCTAATCTTTACTTCTTTAGAATAGTCATCCATGTTATAAATGGGATCTATTCTGTCTATTTTGTTGAAATCTGTGAACTGTCTTGGTAATCTTCCAAATACTAGTTCATATGGACAATATTCATGAACTACTGATGGTGTTGTGTTGAAACAATAAGTAAAATATTGTATCCAAACATCCCAATCAGTTTTGTCAACAGAAATGTACGAGCGAATATACTCGTTAAATGTTCTGTTACTCCGTTCTATTGTTCCTAAAGTCTGGTGATGATGTGCTGTTGAAGTAATATTTTTTTTCTTCATATATTTGCACAGATCGTCTATGATTTGATTTTTGTATTCCGTTCCCATGTCCGTAATGATTGTTTTCATTGGACCGTACTTGAGAATAAAATGTTCAAATATAGCCTTAGCAACTGATTTTGCACTTTTGTTTGGTATGGGTACCGTAACCAAATACTTAGTTAAATCACATATGATAGTGACAGCATACTCATTTCCATCTTCTGATCTTGGAAGTGGACCAATGGTATCTATCAAAACTATATCAAATGCTGTTGCTGGCGTTTCAGTTATAGTCATTGGCATTTTCGTATGTTTCAACGTTTTAGCCTGTTGGCATTTTAAACATGTCTTGACATATTTAGTTATTGCCTTTGTCATTTGTGGCCAATAATAAAAAGTTTTTTATTTTCCTCAGGGTTCTAGAAATTCCTGAGTGGCCTCCTTCTGACGGATCGTCATGATATTTAGACAGTATTGCTTCTATTTGAACCTTATCATCTTTATCTATCTTAGTCACCTTGTTTAATAGCGCTATTTTTAAATTTTGTAATATTTTATTGCCCTTTTCTTTGAAATTCTTAATAGTGACAAACTCGAAGATTTGTTCACTTGGTGACAATTGCGTTTGAATGATCTTATTTATTCTTGCTTCTTCATTAAGCCTTTGAAAAAACTGATCTAAATCGATTTTTTTCATTAGAATAAAAAATTAGTCATATCAAAACGGGTTATAATATTTTTGCCTCTTTTTAACAAACACTTATGTTTGTCTATTTTGAGAACAATATATTTCTTGGCATCAATGTTATTGATTACCTGATAGATATTGGGCATTTCTATTTTTTCTTTATTTCTTACTGGTTCTTGCAATGTTTCTTCTGCGCAGGAATTTTTCTGTCTTGCTGAAGCTCTCGTTTCGACCTTCAGTATCTGTCTATTCATTTCTTTTAGCTCTCCGATAGTTATTCGGGAAAGAGCATCTGCTATATAATTATTTTTCCCCTTGAGGTATTCTACGCTGAAATCATATTCCTCAAGATCCAGACGCATTCTGGTCAACTTGGAACTTGGATTTCTCATCGAAAACAAATATGATAGTGGCCTATGGTCACTCTGTACTAAGAAATGCCTACCATATATATATGGTCTAAAATGATTTATTGCCCAATGTATAGCTGCTAGTTCTTGTTCTGTAGTGGACTTTTATTCCTTGTGTAAAGGTTCTTGAAGCGTATGCCACTGCACTATGGGTAAAAAAGCCGGAAATTTTGGTATTAATGTAATTTTTTTGTGATTGATATTTTAATGCTGCTTTCATTTTTTGATTCCTTAGTAACAAGATAGCTGAAAAATAATTTTAGAACATTTTTACGAGTTATCGTTTATTTTTGGCGCGCTCTCAAAGTCAGCTGATTCAGACGTGCTTTGAAATGTGAAAATTGGCGAAAAAAATGTAACAACTTGCAGCGCAAATATTGTCTTCATAGCAAACTTTGAGTTTATTTTTAATTATGGAAAAAGCAAGTCAGAGTATATAAATTAATCGTTAATACATGTTTTCCGATAATTGTGTGTTGTTGTTGAATTGTCCCATGTATTGCTTGTGAGTATTTTCAATTGCTTACTAGCAAATGTTCTGGTGTTCTGTGGAATATTACTTTTGTATGGCACAAAGAATCACCAAGGTTAAAATTGTATGTTTTTAACAAATATATCTGGAATCAAAAGGTATTAATGTTTTTTGCCCCTTTTTTCGCCGAACATTATATGTTGTAGATGTGTATGAGTTCAGTCATGCAGTGCTGTTGGATGTTTGGGGCAACAACAAACGCGATGCAGATCTTTAACAGTTATATTTTGGAAAATATAGAATAGAACTATGTGACTAAAGAGCAAAAGATTACAATTTCAAAGAAAGTGAACCAATTTATTGCTTATGTGAACAATCACTTAAGGAAATGCAATAGAATGTTGGAGTGATTCAAACGAAATCATTCACTGTGGCTTGAGTCTAAAATTGTCGTTATTGATAAGCCAGAAATGACACTATACAAACCTGGTCGGAAGCAGTTAACATATGAAGATGCAGGACCTCAACTTAAAAGAAAATTAGCAAATAAGCTGGCTGCAGTACAAGGGCATTCAACCCATTCCCGAATAGTTCTTCAATTTTAGTACAGATCAAATTATAACCAGTTATAATGTTCCCGGGTATTGAAGAAAACGCGTCAGAAGCGCTCAACAAACTTTACAGGGTGATAGAAAATCTCGCTAGGAATATGTAGCCGACTAGTTAGCATTACTGATATTGTTTCAATAGAGCAATGGCATTCATCTGATCCTTTGCTTTCAGTTTGTTTAAGAGATCTAAGTAAGTTTGGAAAAAGAAACTCCTCCCAAAATTTGTAATCGATATTCTGTCAATTGCTGAAGCTCTCGTTTCGACCTTCAGTATCTGTCTATTCATTTCTTTTAGCTCTAAGATATTATTCAGGAAAGAGCATCTGCTATATAATTATTTTTCCCCTTGATGGTATTCTACGCTGAAATCATATTCCTCAAGATCCAGACGCATTCTGGTCAACTTGGAACTTGGATTTTCATCAGAACAAATCTGATAGTGGCCTATGGTCACTCTCTCTAAAAATGCCTATCATTTATATATGGTCTAAAATGATTTATTGCCCAATGTATAGCTGCTAGTTCTTGTTCTGTAGTGGACTTATTACTTTCGCCTTGTGTAAAGGTTCTTGAAGCGTATGCCACTGGTAATTGTTGACCGTTATGGTCCTGAGATAGTACCGCTCCACATGCTTGTTTACTAGCATCTGTGGTTATGCAAAATTGTTTGCTGAAGTCTGGGTACTGAAGAAGTGTAGGTTTCATTAATTCCCTTTTAAGATATTCGAATGCTTTGTTGCATTCGCTTGTCCATTCAAATGGAACATTCTTTTTTACAAAGCCTCTTTAAGTGGCGTGATTTCTCAGAGAAATTTTTAATAAATCTTCTGTAATAATTGCAAAATGCGACGAATCAGCTTCGTCTGCATTTACTGGTTGTGGGTAGTTTTTAATTACCTCATATTTAGAGTCATCTGGTAATATACCTTTATCAGTACATTTATGACCTAAATATGTAACCTCTTTCATAAAGAAAGTGCATTTTTCTGGATGTAGTTTTAAATTATGTTGTCTACATAATTTGAAAACATCGGTTAAATTCTTAAGCATATGCTTTTCAGAACAACCGACTACAACTAAATCATCCATATACAGAAAAGCTTGCGAAGGCTGTAGGCCTGTGAATGCAAGTGTCATCATTCTTTGAAATGAATTGGGGGCTATTTTTAACCCAAATGGTAATCGCGTGTAGCGATATGAGCCTGTTGAAGTTGAGAATGATGTTATATTTCGTGACCTTTCGTCTAACTCGATTTGGTGAAAACCTGACATAAGGTCTAGGCACGAGAAATATTTTGCTCGTCCTAATTGATCAAGAATATCTTCTATTCTTGGAAGTGGGAATTTATCGGCTAGCAGTTTCTTATTGATCTGACGATAGTCAACTACTAATCGCCATCTCTTTTCCGCCGAATTAGGCAGTGATTTCTTGGGTACCAAGAGAAGTGGGCTATTATATTCTGATATGGACGGCTCTACTATACCGTCTTTTATCAGCTTGTCAACTTGCCTTTGAATTTCTGGCTTTTGACTTTCTGGCATTCTATAATTCTTAATATATACTGGTGTTTTATCGTTCAATCTCAATTTTTGTCTATAAAAGTTATTAGCTGATACGGTTTCTGTTTCGAGACCAAAAATATCGCTATATTCGGTGCATAATTTTGTTAAATCGTTTTTAAATAACGATGGAAATTTTAGAAGTTTTAATACTTCTGAAGTTCTTTTGTGCACTATCTTCTGTATTTGCATTGTAAACATCATAATCGTCTAATGATTCGCTTTTTATATGTGCGCTGTTTACAATAGCGTCTTTTTCTGTTGTATTTATAATGCGAATCAACACGTTCTGAGTGTTTACTAGTGCACTTGCTACTATTATGCCAGGTTGCAATTCCTGGTTGGGGATAAGCACATTGGTGTCAGTAGACGTGAGATGAATCTTTCGAATTACCTCTGATCTAGCTGGCAAAACTATTTCGTTATCAAGTGAATGTATTATAGGAATGTTTATATTCCTGAAATTATCGGGCCTTAAAGTGAACCAATCTTCTTGGTCGTGGAATTCTAAAATACAATTGTATTTTTTAATGAAATCCAAACCAATTATACCATCCCCTGGTATAGGAAAATTGTCAGGTACGATATGGAATTTATATGGTATTGCTGCATTTGCAATACTCATTTCCAAATCTATAGTACCTAGAGACTCAATTGTCCCTTGCCCTATTCCTGAGATATTTGTTGTATCTCTTGAGTTTAAATGATTTATGTTATTATTACTGCATTTAAGCAGTGAAATTTCTGCACCTGTATCTATTAATAGAGTTACCATTGAATTGGTACTCATATTTGTTAACTTTATAAAAATACTTAAATTGAGATTGATTCTATACAGCCTTACTGTTGGCTGTTGCTCAAGGGGGCCTGCTGGTTTTCCGTCTGTATGTTTCTGACGGTATTATTATTATTATTATTTCTGTTTGAGTTCTGGTTTTGGTTACCCCTTTGGTAACCTCCACCTCTGTTGTTGTTCTGGTTACCGCCGCGGCCTCTATTACCTCCGCGATAACCACCTCGGCCTCTATAATTGTTATTATAGTTACCGCGGCCATTACCTCTATTTTGGTAATTTCCACGATAACTATTTCCTCGAGAATATCCTCTATTGTTATAGAAGAAAACATTGTTCGAGTTGCCGGTCATTTCTGTACAGCAGTGTATGTACTTCTCTATTACACTATTCATAGTGCTGAAGTTACCTGCTTCGAGAATTGTCTTGAGCTTATCATGCTCGCAATTCTTTATCATCGCAGTGATCGCTTCTTTCGTTGCGAACTTATCTGCGTTGTTTGAGTCCAGTCCGTCATCTATGTAGGCTGCCTCAAGCGACCTACGTAGATTTTCAATTTCTGTGGTATACTGCGCTGCAGTTTTACCACGTTGTTGTGTATTTAGCAATTTTGCTTTAATGACATCAGGCGATTCGCCTTTAACTGATGCCTTTAATACACCTATGATTCCAATAATGGTCCTTTCATTTTCAACTTTGTATGACAAAGGGCCAATTATTTTCGTCTTGATTACTTCAACGGCTAACATCTCCTGATCTCCTTTCGTGAGATCTGTTAGTCGGAGAGCCGTCAAAAATCTGTTTAAATTGACTTTCTTGCCATCGAACTCGGGTATCGTGGACGAAATTTGTCGCACGTATTCCCTTGAAGTCGCGGCTGAGTCAGTCATTCTGTTTTCTAAGTATAACTATTTGGAGGCTCTGAACTTTCTTCTTCTCCTATTTCTGGCAATTTAATTGTTGCCGGTATTGTAAGATCGTGCAGATCTTCTTCTTTAATTTCCTGTTCAGAGTCCTCTTCTTTAGAGTCTTGATCGGAGTCTTCCGATACTTCTGTATTGTCACCTGTTTCAATTTCAACTGATGTGTTGAATATTGTAGGGACAGTCAGATTTAAATTATGTCTTTTCTTTACTAATAACAAGTTTTCCCTAAACTTGTTTAGAAATTTTAACGCTTGCGTTAAATGTACTCTAGTTAATCTATCTTTGTTTGCATTTAGTAATTGGCGTGCTTCATTAAAGCATTCTACCAATATTTGTGCGTGCCTATTGAGAGTATTTTGTTGTATTTCTCTATTTTGGCTTACGCACTTATATGATTTATCAAAGGCTATTTTTATATGTTCTAGCTGATTTTTTATGTTTTGCCAGTCCATATAGCCTTATTTTTGTATTAGAACTTTGTAAACCGTTCTAATATTTATAGACTAACCAATTTGGTTGACTATCGAATTCTATTTCTTCGACTATGACCCCTTCGATCATCGCAAGAACTGTTGCCAGGTCCTTCCTTGAACAAACATGGAAAGTTGACCTTTTTAATTTAAATATTGTTACGTAATGGACGAACAATAAATCGAAAAGAGGCATTGGTTCTCGCGATATCAGGAATAATACTCTTCTCACGAAGTTCGGGTCTTGCTTTTCTATTTTTCTAATTATATGATGGATATGTTTACCCATTATTTTCCTTATTGGAGACTTTCACAGCTGTCGTTGGTAGATATTGTTGAATGTTCTGTTTGCTCATTCAAGAATTTCTCAATATCGTACCAATCGCTGTCGTTTAGCAATTCTAAACATTCTCCCATGTTATTATCACAGCTGTCTTTTTTTGAAATATTTTTAAGTTTCTCCTTTTCATTTCAAAAATTTTTTAAAATCAAACCCACCGCGGTTTTTTTTTTTAATTTTAAACATTCTCCTATGGTGTTCAAAATTGGGTCCATTTAGAGATATTTTGTATTTATTTCCTCATTCAATTACTTGGGCAATTTAAGAATTTTGTAAAATTTACCCTTTTGGGGTTTGGGGTTTTTTGTGGGGTTTTTTGTTTTTTTTCGTTTGAAAGGGGAGTTAAAAAAAAAAGGGGGGGGAAAACTTGGGTATACGACTATACTGATATATGTCTATAATCATTTTTAAATTTGATTCAATTCTTAATAATTATTTTTTTTTTTAGATTTTTAAATTTATTTAATGTGTAGTATATTTTAACATATTTGTTCTATGTTTTTTTTTTTGGTTATCTGTATTTCAAACACATTTATTTTGAGATAAAATTAGATTTTATCTAGATCGTTGGCTCTGCTCTCATATTTCTTTTTTAAACATTTATTATGGAGCTTGTACAATTTAATGAGCGCATTTACGATCATTATAATGGCTATTATGCCTAGGATCAAAGTGATCCAATCTAAATTGTTTGTACTTACTTCTACTTTATTTATGACATTAGCGGTAGAATCTACCGACTTAGTATCTACTAGACCCATGTTTAAAAAGAAATTTTCTCCTAATACAGTTGTTTCTGAATATATTGGGTCTAGATCTAATTTACTTATTGAGTTATCAAATGACATTTACTTTTTGTTATGATTTGCTTATATATCTATTTTGTCTTCTATTATTTATTGTTTTTAATATTTTAATTGACGCTATTGCGTCGGCTATGCCTATATGCTATAAAATTGATAAGACGCCTTACGGCGGTGAGAAATTTAAAATTAATTCACCCGTGTGAATTTACAGATTTCCTACCTAATTTTTCGTTTGGCTTTGTGGGCCCAAACTTCTCTTGGGCAGATAGGTTTCCGCTCAATCGTACAATAGTTTTAAAATTAGATGAAAAAATATGCATCGCAGTGCAATTAAAAAAAATTATGCAACGCAGTGCAAAGTAAAAAAAAATTGCGCTCTTTGTAGCGCTGTCGGTAGTTGTTGATACTGCTGGTTAGCTGGTGTCAGCTGGGCGTCGCCGGTCTTGGCACGCTGACACTCCCTCGATGCTGCAGTGCGAATAGCGCACCACAGTTTTTATACGATGATGTTGGCCTGTATCAGCTGGTCGTCGCCGGTATGGCACGCTGATACTCCCTCGATGCTGCAGTGCGAATAGCGCACCACAGTTTTTGCTTTATGTCGTCGGCCTGTGTCAGCTGGTCGTCGCCGGTATGGCACGCTGACACTCCCTCGATGCTGTCTTCTAGTTCTTAGTACTAACTGTGCGATTCCCGCACGTGTACTCGCAAGATGGGCTGTAGAGTGGTCCCTCGCAGTCGTTCGGGCATCGAAGTTTCAGCTCCGGCAGGCTTTTTTGGCTGAGGAGGTTGAGTTTTATTAATATTCGAAATTGATTGTATTGTTTTGTCTGAGCGAGCGGGTGTGGTGGGGCTTTTATTTTTCCTATCACTTAGGAATTTTATATAGTGGTCTAGCTCAGCTTGTAGCTTTTGAGCTTCCGACCATTCGGGTGCTGGAGTTTTAGCATATAATAGCCACCTTAGGCGTGCTATTTCTTTTTTAGCTTTATTTTGTACTCCGCCCCTTCGTTTGCCCATCACACTCACACTCTACTCACTCAGAATTTTCCTCCAAAGCCGATTTTTTGATTCCTGCTGCTGCTGATGTCCGGGGCCTATTGGCTCAGGCGGGGCCGGTGCTGGTCTTCGCACAGGTCTTTAAACATGTTTATGAGTTTGATTTGAAAACATTTAACACTTTTTGTCAGTCATTAATAATTCAAAATGCGTTTCTATTTCTCACTATCTCTTGAGCCAAGAAGAGTTTTTGTATTGTTGTTATGTGGCCTTTAATTTCGCCGGAACTTTGTTGTCAAACATATTGTTTTTATATACACATATTTTTCACTAGTCTCCTTGTTGTTGTTGTTTGGAGTGGCACGCATTAAGTTGTTCTTGTTGTTTACTCATTTAATTTGAATTTAGTTTTTATCAACAAAAATAAAATACACTACAATTGAACGCCGAAGATAGGATCGATTAATCATTGTGTTAATTCAGTTAATTCAGTTGTTGTTGTTTTGAAGAACTTGCACATCACTTATTATTTTGAGGCTCCTGCATCACGGTCGCCATGAAGAGTCTTGTGAAGACTCCAAATAAAAACAGCGAGAGTTGAGTTAGCGGGGACGTCAGTCCCCGAGGAGTGATCTTTATTGAATGTGTCGAGCTTAACATTAACGGGTGCCAAGCGCTGCGACATAGCAGCCAAGGCCCTTATGTATTCTAATACAATGTATATTATATGGTACATACATTGAGAGAGTATGTTGTGTGCGCGCAGTATGTACATGGCTAGCGTGAGAACGCTGACCATGCATTTTTGGCAGTGTGGTTCATAAGTGGGTGATCATGTTACACTTCCACTTGAACGTCGCGGTTTGCATAAACACTGCAACAATGTAATTTGTGCTGATATCAGCTTGATAGCAGTCTTTGTATAATATATATATATACAACATGTGCGCATACTACAGTAGTGTTTGGCGCCAAGCGAAACAAAACACAAATTTTTTTGGTTTAATCGCAATCAGAGGTTTTCTACTCTGTGCCCTACTAGCAGGCATGATTGCGGTAACATTACCCTTTATGTTGTTGTTGTTGGAATAAATGTGTATGCCTTGATCTGTAATGTTAATTAGCATAAGAGTAAATCAGCTGTTCTCTAAATGCATAATATAGTGTTGATTAACATAATGTAGTCAATTGTCCACTTGCTCATAATATGTAAAGACAAAAGGAAGTACTTGCAGCACAAGCTCATTAAGTGAAATAAAATCTAATATATTATAAATAAACAAATCCAGTTTATTATCAACATGGTAGCAGAGCAAGGTTAATCAAATAAATCCAAGGTTAATGAAATAAATCCAAAGTCAATACTAAATCCAAGTTTGACAAAAATTGTGAAAATAAAAACGTAAAAAAGGGCAATAAAGAAAAAGTTTGAAAGACATAGATAACAATATTAAAAGTGCGAAATATTAAAAAATACTAATACGATAACAAAAGTTTGGATAAATATTAAATTAATAAAGTGAAAAACATTAAAAACATAAACTAAAAAGTGTCGATGGCAACAGATTAAAATTTAAAAAAGGTTCACGTGCACGCTTTGCTAAATTACATGGAAGTAGAAAAATGTGACCCATCAATATGAAAATGAGCAAAAAATGTATGAAGTTGAAAAGAGACATAAAAGTAGAGTACAAACATATTAAAAGTGAAACGAAAAAAATGACTGCCCACGCGAAAATCGAAGACATTGCTATGCCCATATTCGGTGGAGTACATTTTGCAAGCTGGAAGTTTAGACTAATGATATTACTAGAATACAAAGAGTGCAAAGAACCAGCAGTTCGAAATAGAACAACGGAAGACAATGAAACAACATGGAAGAAAACAGATTTAAAAGCAAAAACAATTTTAATAAGTACAATATCAGATAAACAGTTGGAATATGTGAGTGAGTGCGAAACGACGTTAGAAATTACGAAATGTATTCGACAAAGTTTACGGCCCTGCAAATGTTGAACAGAGGGAAAATCGAAGAAATCAAACTAAAAGACTACGAAACAGTGGAAGAATTCTTTATTGAATTCGAGAAAGCAGTGAATAAATTTAAAAACGCTGGAGGTACCATAGACGAAAATGAAAAAATGCGGTATTGGCTAAAAAGCGTTACCAACAAGCTACAGTTATTTTTTATTATTTTATTTAATTAGTTTATAGTCGGACTAAGGTCAGTCGACTGTTTAAAAGTAAAAAGAAAACAATTAATAGTTATAATTGATAATTATAAATTAAATGTAAAATGTAAAATCTTGACTTGAAAAGACAGAAAAAGAAATTATTTGAATAAAATTTGATTGTGGGATAAAAAAATTAAATAGCCGATCCAACATTTGTTGCAGAGGATTGGGGAAAACCCAGAAAAACCCAATCATATCGGGAGAGTTAGTGTTAGTAAACAAAGCCTAATCAAAATAGCGATTAGAATGTTCTAAGCATGCACTTAGTTAATAAGTGCTACTGTTACTAGAAAGGAGATAAGTGTTACTACTAAGGTAGGTGAGGAGGTGACTTACTAGAAAGGTAGGTGAGGATTAGTGATTTTAAGCAAGATACGGAATTATTGTTGTTGTTATATACAATGTAATATAGTTTATTATAGTCCGAACATAATACCCTGAAAGGCTTATGCAGGGTATAATTCGAGCTACAATAGGAAAGTTTTAGAGGAAGTTAGTTACGGGTGATTCTACCAGGGACAGAGAAGTGTAGTCGACTAAGCAAGTCGTTACTATCTATGTCCCCTTGTATAAACTTATTAATAAATATAAGACCAAGCATAGTTCTACGATGGCTAGGGAAGACAGATTTAGTAACAAGAGTCTACTAGGATAGGAAGGAAGTCTTGAATTTACATCCCAGTTAAGGCCTCGCAAGGCAAATATTAAAAAGTTTTTCTGTACGGATTCTATGCGATCTTTGTAAACTTTGTACTGAGGACTCCAGACACATGATCCGTACTCCAGAATTGGACGAACAAGCGAGGTGAAAAGAGTCTTAGTTAGGTAAGGATCGTCAAACTCCTTAGACCATCTCTTAATAAAGCCGAGCACAGCCATAGCTTTATTAACCATTGATAATATATGATCGCAAAACTTGAGTTTGCGGTCCAAACAGAACCTAGATCATCAACCAGGGAAATTCTTTCCAGGGTAGAACCGCAGAGAAGTAAGATACGTACTTAGGACAGGCTCGTGAGAATGTCATCAGCTTACATTGGAGCTGTTCAGATTAAGAAGATTTGCACAACACCAAGAATAGAAACAGTCTAAGTCGGATTGAAGGCGAGAATGACAGGAGTCGTCTTTAAATTGAAAACATAGCTTGACATCATCAGCATACATGAGAGTACGGGAGTTAAGTATGACCGTTGGGAGGTCATTGATGAAAAGTGTAAAAAGCAGGGGACCTAAATGGCTTTCCTGGGGAACACCAGATGTGGCATGAACGGGGTAAGAAAGATTATTCTTAAAGAGGACTCGTTAGGTTCTGTCATCCAAATAACTCACAATCCAACTAAGAAGTTTTGGTGAGAAACCGAGGAGATTCAGTTTATGTGCAAGAAGAGAATGGTTGACTGAGTCAAATGCCTTACTGAAATCAGTATAAATGACATCGGTTTGAAGATTTTTCTGAAATATTTTTTACCACAAAGGATGTCAGCTCGAGCAAATTTGTCGTGGTAGAACGACGTTTCACGAATCCGTGTTGAAAAGGGGATATAACGGATCTACTAAAATGTTGCAAGTGAGGAGTTATAATATTCTCGAAGAATTTCGGTATAGCCGATAATTTAGAGATACCTCTATAATTACTTGCATCAGTTTTGCTGCCCTTTTTGAGTAAAGGGATAATGAATGATTCCTTCCATATGGAAGGAAAAGAGGCTGTGTCTAAGGACAGCGAAAATAATTTGTGCAATGGCTTACATAAGGAGTTGGCACAATATCTAAGTACACAGGCGGGAATACCATCGGGACCTGGTGAAAAGACTAAGCTAAGATCATTAAAAAGTGAACTTTCGTTCAGTAACGGTGTGAAAATGCCATTTGAACTTGGTACACTATATGGATAAGAATGAATGCTTGGCGTAGAAGAAGAATAAGTTGTTTGAAAAAACTTAGCAAACATATCGGCCATGGCCTGATCTGATTCCGCCTCAGCGTTATCAAACAAAAGTTTAGAAGGAAAGACCGCTGACCTACGTTTCATGTTAACAAAACTATAGAACTTTTTAGGATTCTGAAAAAACTGAAACCTACATCTGGTCAAATAGTTTTTATAACATTTCGCGTTAAGCACGGTAAAATTTGCCCGACCAGTTAGGTAGCGGAAAAGACATACGGTGAGTTTTTTTTGTTTATATTTCTTAAATAAGCTACTGTGAAATTAAAGAATTTAAATTTTCAAAGTCTGCTTTCTTAAAGCAGGGCACGCGATTACACGGCCTTTCATTTTTTATCCACAATACTAATACCCAAATCGAAATTCACTTCGAAAGTGGGATGATAAGGATCTTCCGGAAGGGAAAGGGGGTGTACCCTGTCTACAATCACCTTGGAAGGATCAGAGGTGAAACATAAATCAAGCAATCTATTCAGAGAGTTTTGACATGATTGACCTGCGACAAAGGCATGCCAAACAAACCGTCAAATAGGTCATGTTGCCGGGAAGGCAAAGGAAGTTTCCTTCAGCACTAGATGTCCAATCACATTCTGGGATATTAAAATCGACTAGGACTATGAAGTGATCTCTGTCTGATAACAGGTTAAAAATAGTCTTAATTGCAGACAAGTGTTGCAAGTAGACTGATAATTCCGATGACGGCGGAATATAGGAGCAGGTTATATACATGAAAAAACCGGGAAAGTGTAGTTTTACACAAATTATTTTAATGTTAAATTGAAACTCCGTTTGTAAAAGGTCCGACTCAATGTTGGAATCTACTGCAATCAGTACTCCACCACCACGTCGGTCAGGTCGATCAAGCCTGTATGTTGTACCTATCTGGAAAGACTTCAGAGCTTAGAATCTCTGGTTTTTTACCAGGTTTCGGTAAAAGCAATAATGGGAAGAAAAGGCAAGACTATTAAGATAAAGACTAGATATTTTTACTACAGAGACCTCTAACATTTTTGATAGGAAAGAATTAAAGAGTAAAAGTTTATTTATAGGACACGAACTTAGTTTTTGTCGTCGTCTTATTAGGCGCAGTGGTCTGGTTCGGCAAAGTAAGTCTAATCGGCTGGCGATTCTTTTTTCTTCTTTGCCTCGAATTCTTTAACCATAATATGAGCTGGCCAAAAATCTGCCGTGCAAATGAGGTTAAAGCATTCATTGGGTACACAAAGTTTAAAAGGATGATATGTCCCGTTCATAAAGAGAACTTAAGTTTTTTCCACCTTTATCTCAGTGGCTTGTATTTTAGCTTGAATATAAGCCATGACATCATCGGATATGAGATCAGGGCAAGCCTGGAAACAAAGATTTGCTTCCTCGGGGTAATCCCTACAATACGCTTGGGCACCACTGATAAAGAATCAGTGGTTGTAGCCCTGGGTAAAGCAGACACAGGTATCGAGACTATGGCAGGAGATGACGTAGAGGGCACGTTTGGCGTCATTGGCTGCAGAGACTCGTTGTTGACCGATTCGGGAACCGAATTCTTCTGAGCCGCCGATCTCGTTACCACAGATGTGGTGATCGGTTTCAACGGCTGTGTCAACGGGTACCATGCAGAGCGGAGGCGGTCGAAGGCAAAATAGCAGCAGACAGGGTTTCTTCTTTGCGCGTAGATTTTTTTTTGCGCTTCGGGGACTCACACAACAGCTGAAGGCCATTAAATTCTGAGTCCAGCTTAGAGAATTGTTGAGATAGCGTACAAAAACCACTAAACAATTCCCTAAAGCCTTTAGTACACTTTTGTTACGTGGAACACCGGTTAATCAAAAGATATCTAAAGAAGTTCGGAGAGCAAAAGAAAAACACGTCTGTTCACTTATCAGAGAAGTTGCTGAGGTTATATTGGAGACTTCTTCGATGTGATTCCAGAAACACAACGCACAGTGGAATATGTAAAATCAAAAGTAGAAGAAAAAGATACAAACGCTACAGTCAGGAGCTGACTGTATAAGGCCCATGGATTATCATAGTATACCGTAGGCAATAGGTATAGGTATGCACTTCTAGCGCGTACCAAATTTCATTACAGTTGTTTCTTCTTGATTTTAATTTTTTTTGACTGTAACTTTTCTTTTAGTTTATTAGAATAAAAAAATAAAAAAACAAAATAAGAAATAATTAATAAACGAAAATTCGCACCCGCCTCAACCGGGAGTTGAACGCACGCACTCTCGCGCAGCCGTCCGCCACTCTAACCACTCGGCCATTGCCTCATTTCTTCGCGCATCGGCAAAGCTGCATTGTGAACCAATTCTGTTCCCATACAATGCAAATAAAAAGTTTAATAAAATGCTGTGTGTCTGACGCTAGATTTGAACTTCGGTATGCTTGCGTAAATTAGGTCTGCCTAATTATTATATACATGTATGTTCAAAGTGAGTTTAATTCGTATCATATCTCACTTATTTATAGTCCGATTTTAATGAAATTTTCACATAACGCCCGTGGCAAGGTATTTGTCATGTATGATATATAACTTTGGTTGTTGAGTTAATATTGTAGGTTTTAAGTAGTTATTTCTGATTTACAGAGGCGGGAAGGGGCGTGTCCAAATTTTAAAAAACTTTGAGACACTGCAATATATATGTATGTTGTCACAAAATTTGATGACTCTAGCTCTTATAGTTTCTGAGATCCAGGTGTTCATACAGACAGACGGACAGACGGACAGACGGACAGAGACAGACAGACATGGCTCAATCGACTCGGCTACTGATACTGATTCAGAATATATATAGTTTATGGGGTCGGAGATGCCTCCTTCTGCCTGTTACGCACATTTCCGTTCCGACAAACACAATAGACCATGAATTTTTAAAATCCATGGCCTAAAAATACAAACGCTACAGTCAGTAGCTGACTGTATAAGGCCATGGATTATCAAAGTATACCGTAGGCAATAGGTGCAATGTAACATATGCATTTCTAGCGCGTACCAAATTTCATTACATGTGCTTCTTTTTGATTTTTGGCGGTTTTGTCTAATGTTTCGCCATTTTCGACGCCTGCGAGAGATGTTCAGTGGCTGAGTGGAGTATGTCCCGGACTCTAAGGCCAATGATATTGAGTGTGTTCGAGGTTCGATTGCTGCCGCGATCAACATGTGAAATTCTTTTGTATTTCATAATTTTTTTAAATAAATTAAAAACTCAAAATCATTAATAAGGGGCGGCGGCGGTAGGCGATTTTAAGTTTTAGTTACGCAATATATGTAATTAGAACTTAGTTTTCTTTCGTCGGTACACAACAGCAACTGCAAAACTAATTGTACATATTTATGCATATACAATCGTGCAATAATGTATGTTGAAGTGGGACGCCAATACATACATGTGGATATGCAGACATGTATGTATGGGCATCCCACTCGCACATTCATAACTTTACAAGGGCTTATGATCTCTGTTATTTTCTACCATTCTAATTGCAAAAGATTGGAATCTTACTGAACATGCAACGTCATAACAGACAAAATAAAATAATTTAATTTGTTTTTCTGTAACTATTCTTTTAGTTTATTAGAATAAAATAAATAAACAAAATAAAAAAAGTCCGCGCACCCGCTTCAACCAGGAGTTGAACTCACGCACTCTCTCGCAGCCGTCCGCCACTCTAACCAGTCGGCCATTGCCTCACTCCTTCGCCCATCGGCAAAGCAGCATTGTGAAGCAATTCTGTTACCATACAATGCAAATAAAAAGTTTAATAAAATGCTGTCTGTCCGACGCTAGATTTGAACTTCGGTATGCTTGCGTAAATTAGGTCTGCTTAAGTATACAAGTATATGTTCAAAGTGAGTTTAATTCGTATCATATCTCACTTATTTATAGACCGATTTAAATGAAATTTTCACATAACGCCCATGGCAAGATATTTGTCATATAAGATATACAACTTTGGTTTTTGAGCTAATATTGTAGTTTTTAAATAGTTATTACTGATTTACAGAGGTGGGAAGGGGCATGTCCAAATTTTAAAAAAACTTTGAGACACTGCAATATATACGTATGTTGTCACAAAATTTGATGACTCTAGCTCTTATAGTTTCTGAGATCCAGGTGTTCATACAGACAGACAGACTGACAGGCGGACAGACGGACAGACGGACATACGGACATACGGACAGACAGACATACATGGCTCAATCGATTCGGCTTGTGATCCTGAGCAGGAATATATATACTTTATGGGGTCTTCCACGCCTCCTTCTGCCTGTTACATACATTTGCACAAAGTTACTATACCCGTTTTTGACCATTTTCAATGGTCGAAAGGTATAAAAAGCTTGAACAGAGGTCCAGTGGAGAGGCGAAATAACGTAAGCAAATTTAACACCAAAACTAAAAAAAGACTGCTATTTGTGTGGCAAAACAGGACATATTCAAAAGCACTGCTGGCATGCTGAGCAAAATGCGAGAGGCGATAACAGACAACAACAACAAGACAACAGGCGATATCAGAACACGAATCAAAGAGGCGGTCGAGGCAGAGGTCAACATCGTGGAAAAGGTCGCGGACGTGGAACTGGACGTCGACCTCACTCAGGAGACGGGAACCAAGGAAGACAGCAAGAAAAACAGCGACGGCGTACAGTCATGAACAACAATAATGATAAAAGGCGAACAAATAATAAAATGTAATAACAGCGAAAGTAGCAACGAAGCCGAAATAAATTGGTTATTAGATAGTGGATGCACTGATCATATTATAAACGATAGTAGATTATTTAAAAACTGTGTAAATTTGAAAAATCCGATTGTTGTTAAAGTAACCGATGGAAAACAATTGCAAGCGACAAAGATTGGAAATGTAGAAACATATTTTAGAACATACAAATATTAAAACTTGAACGATATTAAAAATGTATACTATGTATACTATGGCATACTAAGGCATAAAACAAAATTTGTTAAGCATATCAAGAATAACTGAAAATAAATGTACAGTCGTAGCCAGAATTAATGATACAAAAATCTATAATGAAAAAGAGATTTTGTTAATTAATTTTTAATTAATCAATAAGTTTTTATTTTAGGCGTTCAATTATTTTAATTTCACAATTCGCGTCCGTACAATTTTGCGTTTTAATAAAAAGTGAAGTGCGTCGCTTCTCTTCTCTCTCTACTCCTCTTGTTCTTGCTAGGGGCGCTAAGTGAACTACAACTGTTTAACTTACAATACTTACAATAGATGGCGTAGAGCCATGATCGATAAACGATATATACAATTACACAGCGTCTTACACACTAATTATAACTACACGTACTACATATTACTACAACTCGGCCGTTCTTACATTGAGGATCTCCTGATACTCGTTGATTTGCTTCTTGTTACAATATTGCTTTGACCATACTTATTTATAATTCTATTGTTTACAAGTTTATTTTTATCTTTTTCTACACTTATATTATCATTTGAATTTGCATTATCACTTTCTTTATTTACATCATTTTTTGGAGTTATATTGATATTTTCTTCGTTGTACTCATCACTTTCTTCAGTTAGCTCATTTTCAGACATTTGCAACACTTTTTGAATTGATCCATTGTTTAAGATTATGTATAGCCCATATTCCTGAATACGGTATTTGTGACTGTTGAAAATTTTCCACGTCTTCAATTAAATATCGATCATTGTCTAAGACTTTTGACACTACGTATGGTCCTTTAAATTTTGGTATAAGTTTACTAGATGCGCCTTGCAAGGAATTAAAATTTTTAACTACTACATAATCGCCTATCGCAAAGACTTAAGGTTTTTGGCGTTTTGCATTTACATAGGTATTGTTATATGCTTGAGCCTTTTCTTAGCTTTTCTGTGCATTTCCTCTAATTTCTTCTAAGTTCCTTATCGTTTGGTTATTTGGATCTATGACGTTTTCTTTCAGACTATCGACACTATTTCCTTTCTGTTTTTACCCCAAAAAAGCATTACGCTTTTTTGGTTGGGTATAGTTTAACAAACTTCGTAGACTTTATGCCATCTATTACTATCAGTATATGTCTCCTTTCGTATCTCTTTTACTATTGGAGGGGTCCATAGTGGTCAACATGTAATACTTCAAATGGATCACTGCCTTTTGGAATCGGTGTAAAAACCCCTCTACTCTACCCTCTACATGCATACTATTTACTATCAGTATATGTCTCTTTTTCGTATCTTTACTATTGATGGGTCCATAGTGGTCAACATGTAATACTTCAAATGGATCACTGCCTTTTGGAATCAGAGTGTAAAAACTACTCTACACTACTCTACCCGACTTATTAGAAAACGCAATAAACTTGAGACAATTGTTAATGTGATCTGTTACTTTTTTTCGTACGTTCGGAATCCAATAAGTTTTCGTAATCGAGTCCACCACTTTGTCAATACCTACATGTCCCATATTTAAAAAACACATTGGTTTCCATTGACATTGGCACACAAAACATTAATCTCTGACTTTTTTTTCTATAAACGACACCATTGCGCATTTCATAATATTCACTTTCCTGTTCAGACAATTTATTCTTAATATTTCTTATATTTGGATCCTTTCCCTGGCATATTATTAAATTTTCTTCAAACGTGTTTGTTTCTATTATCATTATACTATTACTTCTACTTAATGCATCCACATGCTGCATTCTTTTTCCTGACCTATGTTCAAGAGTGAAATCATAATTTTGTAGTTCGAGAGCCCACCTTGCAATTCGTGGATTTAATTCTTTTTTGTTTAAAGTTAACGTAAGCGAATTGCAATCTGTTACTATTTTAAAGTTAATGCCTTGTAAATAGACTCGAAACCTTTTCAACGATTTGACTATTGCAAGTGTTTCTAACTCGAAGCTGTGATACCTTGACTCAACTTCTGTCGTCCGTTTTGAAAAGTAAAAAATTGGGTGTAACTTCGCATCATTCTTTCGTTGTAACAATATTGCACCGTACCCTAGCGAGCTTGCATCACAATGCAGTTCGGTCTCATCTTTCGGATCATATATTGCTAATATTGGTGCTTCTACTAGTTTTTCTTTTAGCATATTGAAAGCTCTTAACTCTTGTTCTCCGAACATGAATTTTTTATCTTTTCTTGTAAGGGCATATAATGGTTTTGCCACTAGAGCGAAATCCTGAATGAATCTTCTAAAATATGAGCATAGACCAATATAACTTTGAACTTCGTGAACCTTGGTTGGCACCGGAAACGATTTAATGTCTTTACTAATGTCTATACCTGACTCATTTGCTTTTATACCTTCTCCTGTTACTGTGTAGCCTAAATAATCTATAAACGACTTCAAAAACTCACACTTGTCTTGTCTAAGTTCTAATTTATTTTCTACTAAGCATTGAAAAACTTCTTTCAAGATATTAAAATGTTCTTCAAGTCCTTCTGTAGCAATCATTATATCATCAAGATATATGATAACTTTGCCTTCTCGTACCATATCTTCGAATATTTTATTTATAAATCTTTGAAACGTAGAAGGAGCGTTTGTCAACCCGAACGGCATTCGAAGATATTCGAATTGTCCTAATGGTGTTATAAATGACGTATACTTTGTAGAATCACTATCCATAAAAACATGGTTAAAGCCACTCTTTAAATCTAACTTTGAAAATAAGTTTTTATTTACTAACCTATCTAACAAATCATCTATCAGTGGTATGGGGTAACTATCTTTTGACGTAACTTTATTTAAACGGCGGTAATCTACACACATTCTTAATTCCCCTGTCTTCTTTTTTAACAAGTACTATCGGCGAAACATATTCTGACTCACTTGGACGTATATATCCCTTAGCTATATTCTCATCTAGTATCCTTTGTACCTCTGCCTTTTCAGCGTACGATAGTCGTCGAGGGGGCATCGAAACGTTTTTCGCTATCAACAATAATTTTCATATACCTTTTAATTTTGGGTTCAACTGGCCTAATAGGTTTAACATAATAATTCTCAAACAGATTCTCTAATCTCTTCGTGTTCACATTATTCATCTCTTCTCCCACCTTGTATTCTTTTTATTTTCACAGTCTACATCGATCAGCAACATTTGCGTTTCGAAACTTTCTGCTTCAACGTTTTCACTAAGCATTCCGTTTACATTGTCTATCTTTTCTCGAAATTGCATTTTATTTACTTTATCTTTACTCTGAGTCTCTCCTATATTGTTATGTCTTTGATTTTCTGCACTACTTTTGCTTTGCATACTAGCTAATTGTTCTTTACCTTGTATGTCATTTAATTTGCCTTTACTTATAATTTCATTCACGTTGTTTGTCTTTGTTCTTTTACATTTCCTTCACTTTGTACATCTTCTTAACTTTTCTTTACTTTGCATGTCTTTTAATTTGTCTTTACTTTTAATTTCAATCACGTTGCTTTGTCTTTGTTCTTTGACATTTTGACATTACTTTTACTTTGCACATACTCATTGCTTATATTCTCATCAACTTGAATTAACTTATAATTACTCATATTTAAAAAATCTCTGCCCAAAACCACTGGGTGCCTTATGGATTCGTTACTCACAACAAAAGCTTCGATAGTTATAACTTTATTTAAATTTTTAAATAAACAAGTAATTTTCCCAAGTACATTCAATTTACTTTCATTAATACCAAAATAATTATTTGCCGATTCATTGTGGCTTAACTGTAATTCTTTAGGAATTGTAGATCTTAAAATTGTTATCGGACTCCCTGAATCTAAGAGGCACCCTATGGAGACAAAATTTGACCTACAATTATTTGCATCACAGAAACTTATACCAAAGTATCTTACATAATTGTCCTTTGGTGTTGTCTTCTTGTATAGTGAACATTCTCTAGCCAAATGACCCACTTTGCCGCACGCATAGCACGCTCCATCTGGACACTTCGGCTTTCGGCACTCTGCAGCTATATGTCCTGAACAATTGCTGTTAAAACATTTAACAACCCTCTGGTCCGGGGTCGAATTCTTTGGTACAGCTCCAGAGTGACTTTTCCCACGTGGAATCTCAATATCACGGAACGCATCAAGAACTGCAGCTGGTGAGCCTTGGTTTCTGAGTTCAACATTCGGTATACCCTCCAGAATATACTGCGCCATTTCGTCATCGGTAATATTTAACTTGTTTGCCAACATCCGTTTGTCATAATAATAGCTTGCAAAAACTTTGTCATTGAGCCATTTACGTTTTTCTAAGCTTTGACGTCTCTCTACAAGATTGCCTTTCGTTCCGAATCTGATTTGCATTTGTGAAAAAAATGTCATCTATGTCTCCTAAATGGTCCCCAAGTGAGTGTTGTGACAACAGCCAATAGTTTGCTTTTCCTTTGGCACGAGCACAAATAAGCGGGCGCATAATATCGTCACTGATATTGAATACCGCTCGCACATTTTTAGCCACTGTCAGCCACTCATTTACATTTTTAGGCCACGGGGTTTAAAAATAATTGGTTGTTTGGTTTGTTGGGGCGGGGAGGGGGGGGGCGGGGGGGGGGGGGGGGGGCGCCGCCCCCACAAAAAAAATAAATTTTTAATCCGTATCCGTAGCCGAGTCGATTGGGCCCTGTCTGGGTGTGGGGGGCCGGCCGGCCGGCCGCCGGCCCCCGCCCCCCCGCGGCCTGCCGGGAAAACCCCGGGCCCCAAAAAAAAAAAGGAGAGGGATAAAATAAATTTTGTGAAAACATACATATATTTGGGGGTTTTAAAATTTTTTAAAATTGGGGGCGCCCCCCCCCCCCCCCCTTAAAAAAAAAAAAAAAAACTAAAAAACAAAATAATAAAACCAACAACAAAATTAAATAATAAAAAAGAAAAAAAACCTGCCCCGGGGGGTTGTGGGAAATTTTTTTAAATCCGGGAATAAAAAAAGGGGGGGGGGGGAAAGAAAAAAACCCCCTTTAAAAATAAATTTAATAATAATTAGGCAGACCCCATTTAACCAAACAAAACCCAACAAAAAATCCGGGGGAAAAAAAACATTTTATTATTAAAATTTTTTGTATTGGGGGGGGGAAGGGGGGTTCACAACGGAGCTTTGGGGGGGGGCGGAGGAGGGGGGGGGGGGGGGGGGGGGGGGGGGGGGGGGGGGGGGGGGGGGGGGGGGGGGGGGGCCCCCGGGTGGGGGGGGGGGGGTTTTTTTTTTTTTTATTTTTTTTTTTCTTTTTTTTGTTTTTTTTTTATTTAAATAAAAAAAAAAAAAAAAAAATAAAATTTAAAATATTAAAATCAAAAGGAAGGAAAATTTTAGTGAAACTTTGGGTGTCCTTGGGTTTTTTCTCCGTCATATTCAGGTATAAACTCCTTGACAGTGTTGAAATCAACATTTGCTGTCGTAGCATTTAATGTTGTATTAATTGCATTTGCTTTGCAAAAACAAACAGCATCCAACGTATTGTTCACAAATGAACTTGTACCGTGAGCGATTTCTTCAGTGTTGCCAGCTTCGCACATTAGGTGATCGTTGCCAGCTTGTTGAATTTGAATTTCATCACGAAGTGTAATGACGTCGTCAATATTCCTCGCTGTTGCCATCTCGCTGTTTTCGTCGTCAGCCTGTTCCGTTATTCCGTCGTTAGGCGCTCCGCTGGCCGGCAAAACGGTAGTTTTGCTGCTTAGGGGTGCTTCGCCACGCAGACTTGCTGCACTTGCACTTGTTGACGGTAGCATACTTTGAATTTGCAACACTAAAGCCGATTTGCTGCCTTCGGTTGGTAATTTAAGCTTTTCGCACCACAACTTTAAATCGTGTAAACTTAAGTCCCTTAAATCGCCGCTTAAATTTTGTATGTCCATATCATCCATAATAGTTTTAGAAAACTTTGACGAAATATAAACGTAGATTCACGACCACTTCTGAATTTTAGTAGATAGAGTAGTCGGACAGCCTTTTTCAGTTGTTAATCAATAAGTTTTTATTTTAGGCGTGCAATTATTTTAATTTCACAATTCGGGTCCGTACAATTCTGCGTTTTAATAAAAAGTGAAGTGCGTCGCTTCTCTTCTCTCTCTACTCCCTCTTGTTCTTGCTAGAGGGCGCTAAGTGAACTACAACTGTTTAACTTACAATACTTACAATAGATGGCGTTGAGCCATGATCGATAAACGATATATACAATTACACAGAGTCTTACACACTAATTATAATTACACGTACTACATATTACTACATCATGTTGAAATGTCGTGAGTTGGTGGGCGGGCCCATGCGGGGGGGGGGTTTTTTAAACGGTCCCCAAAAAAAAAAAAAAAAAAAACAAAAAAGAATAGGAAACCAAAAAAAAAACCAAAAGGGAAAAGACCCGCGGGGCCACCCCCGCCCAAAAAAATTTTAAAAAAAAATATAAATTAAAAAAATATAAATGGTCAAAAAAAAAAAAAAAAAAAAAAAAAAAAAAAAAAAAAAAGGAAAAACAAGCCGGGCGCGGGGGGGCGGCACCACAAAAGGGGGGGGGGCCGGGGCCCCCCGCCCCCCCCCCTTCCTCCCGTCGGCCTGGGGGGGGGGGGGGGGGGGGGGACCACCACCCGACCACCAACCCCGGCCCCCCCTTACCTTTCCCCCGCGACAATGAACGCTCTTGCTCCCCGTCGCCGTCGCCACTATCTATCGGGTCGACGCAATCCGACCGCCCGCGATCGGCAACTCCCAACCCGCCAAACGAACACCTGCTTACAGCGAACGTCAAAGAACGTTCTCGCTCTTCGTCTCCTTACCAACAAAATCTGCTCACACCAAGCAAAGAGAACAGAACTTAGCTGTAACAGAAAGCACAAACTCTTCAATTGTCTCGACAACCCCGATAACCAATACAACACCGATGCCGACTGCCCGCTCAACACATACAAACACAACGAAAGCTGCGCAGACAGCAAAACAAACTGCAACATACGAAAACGAAAACGCAAAGCCGGCCATACAGACTGGAATGGATCGCTACATCCAAATAAAACGAAAGCTAAGCCCCCAAAAAAATGTAAACAAACGAAAATTCACACGCGCCAACGCCAACACAACTTTAGGCGAAGTACCGAACAATGCCAACAGGTTTGACATCTTGGCAGATACTATTGAAAGACCTGCCCGATGAAGCTGATGGAAGCGACAAAAATATGCCAAAGCCACCACCAATATTTGTACGCGAGAAAAGCTCTAGTACATTTGTAAATAACGTAATAAAGCTCATAGGTGACGCAAATTTCCACATAATTCCCTTAGTTAGGGGCAACATTCATGAAACTAAAGTCCAGACCAAGTCTGAACAACACTTTAGAGCCTTAACAAAGTAGTTGGACGAAGCAGAAAAAAGCTATATACACATACCAGCTAAAAAGCTGCAAGGGTCTGCAAGTCGTACTAAAGGGCATTGAGCCTGATGTAACTCCAGACGAAATAAAGCTGGCGCTACAGGATAAAGGATTTACCGCAAAATCAGTCTTCAACATCTTAAACAAAAATAGACAGCCGCAACCACTCTTCAAGGTGGAACTTGCACCAGAAGCAAAGATGCCGAAAAGAAACGATGTGCATCAATCTACAAACTCAATTTTACTACATCGTAGAATCACCGTGAAGAACCTCACAAACGTAACAATCTAGTACAATGTATGAACTGCCAAGAATACGGCCATACAAAGTCTTACTGTAAGCTGCGCCCAGTGTGCGTAGTCTGTGGCGAGCTCCACGACAAAGCCAGCTGCAGAGCACCCAAAGAAGACTCAAGCACAAAAGGTGTGGCAACTGTGGAGGCAATCACACAGCCAACTACAGAGGCTGCCCAGTATACAAAGATCTCAAAAGCCGCTTTAACCAGCGCGTAACCACTGTACGCTCACACAACGCACCGATCACAAAATACCCTCCAAAAACAACCCAGAAGTTTTCTTCTCTACCGCAGCCAGATCCTCACTTGGTACAGGATTCGTTACCAAAAAACGCGTCATATGCAAGCGCTCTAAGATCAGGTCCAGAGCCCCCCCAGCCTTCAGTGCGCCATGTTCACAAGCCAAATATGTGGACTTCAATTCGGTACAAGACAAAAAGCCAATGGAACAACAACAAAACAATTTCGAAGCAATGATATTTACCTTGCAGCAGAGCATGACGGAGTTTATGGCGTTTATGCGGACAACCATGCAAGATCTAATGCGTAATCAAAACATGTTGATAGAATTGCGTGTATCACAACAATCAAAATAATCATCATCATGGCCTCGCTAAGAATCTCTACGTGGAACGCCAACGGCGTTTCACAGCACAATCAGGCTAGCTCAATTCATACTCGAAAAGCACATCGACGTAATGCTACTTTCGGAAACACACCTCACAAACAAATATAACTTCAACATAAGAGGATATATTTTCTACGGAACCAATCACCCTGATGGTAAGGCCCACGGCAGGACCGGGATTTTGATAAGAAGGCGTCTCAAGCACCACTGTCATATTGAGACTGCCAAAAACTATCTACAAGCAACATCATTAAAAATTCATTTGGATAATGGTAACAAGCTTACTTTAGCCGCTGTTTACTGCCCACCTCGCTTCACTTTATCCGAAGACCAATTTATGGAATTCTTCAACTCACTTGGAGAACATTTTATAGCAGCTGGGGACTATAATGCCAAGCACACACACTGGGGGTCTCGACTCGTGAATCCAAAAGGAAAACAGCTCTACAACGCCATTATAAAAGCAAACAACAAGCTCGACCACGTTTCTCCTGGCACACCTACATACTGTCCTACTGACCCCAAAAAACTACCTGATCTAATTGATTTCGCAGTCACCAAAAACATTCCCCGTAATTTAATAAGCGCCGAGTGCCTTTCAGACCTATCATCTGACCACTCGCCCCTCCTAATAAATCTTTTCCGACACCCTGAACCAGCAAACCACTCTTATATGTTGACTTCAGAAAAAAACCAACTGGCTCAAATACAAAAAATACATAAGCTCACACATTGAGCTTAACCCACCTCTCGAAGCTGAAGCTGACATTGATAGTTTTGTTAACTCACTGGAGTCAATCATCGCTGCTGCAGCTCGCTTCTTAACGCCGCAAACAGCAAGCAAAATTACAAATCACAAAAAGACCAACCTGCAAATCGAATAACTTATTCTCGAAAAACGGCGCCTACGGCGAGAATGGCAGTCCTCCAGATCACCTTCGGCAAAACAAAATTAAAAAAGACGCCACACGCAAACTTACAAAAGCTTTAAAGCAAGAAGAAGAGCTTGCCCAACGTACTTATATCGAAAAACTATCAACATCCAGTACAAAAAACTCACTGTGGAAAGCTCACCCAACTCTAGGCTCACCCACAGTACCAGTGGTCCCTATTAGAAACCACACAGGTGGCTGGGCCCGTAGCGACAAAAAAGAGCCAGCACATTTGCCACTCATCTACAAAAAGTCTTCCAACCGAATTCTGCAACAAACACGTTCGAAATCATGCTCCAGTTGTGTTTCGCTCAAACGAAATCTCAAAAATCATCAAAGAACATCTGAACCCAAAAAAATCAGCAGGGTGCGACCTAATTACCCCTAAGATGATTATTGAGCTGCCCTACTGTGCCGCATGCAGCATTACCCAGCTCTTCAATGCCATCAACAAACTTGGCTACTTTCCAGGAAGATGGAAAAAGTCAATAATAATAATGATACCAAAGCCGGGAAAAGATCACACTCTTCCATCGTCGTACAGACCCATAAGCCTTCTATCCTGCTTATCGAAACTCTTCGAAAAATGCCTACTGTCTCTGACTATTACTCCATTCCTGAACACGCACAACACAATACCAGCACACCAATTTGGCTTACGTGAAAAACACGGAACTATTGAGCAAGTTAACCGCATAACATCAGAAATACGAAACGCATTTGAAAAACGGGAATACTGTTCTGCGATATTTCTAGATGTTTCGCAGGCATTCGACAGAGTTTGGCTGGACGGTCTGATGTACAAAAATCAAAACAACGCTTCCAAACAACACTCATAAATTGCTAGAGTCGTACCTCTACAACAGGAAGTTCGTAGTGAGGTGCAACACTGCGATATCCGACGAACACAGTATTGAAGCCGGTGTCCCACAAGGCAGCGTACTAGGCCCAACACTATACGTCCTATTCACAGCAGACATCCCTACAAGCAGCAACATGACAGTTTCAACATTTGCGGATGACACAGCTATTCTCAGCCGTTCCAGATGCCCAATCAAAGCATCATCTCAGCTAGCCATCTACCTGGTCGACGTGGAAAAGTGGTTATCCGACTGGCGTATAAAGGTAAACGAACAAAAATGCAAGCAAGTAACTTTCACCCTTAACAGGCAAGATTGTCCACCGCTCACGCTGAACAAAGTCGCACTTCCAACAGCAAACGAAGTGACGTATCTGGGTGTACACCTCGATAGAAGACTAACTTGGCGCCGACACATCGAAGCCAAGAGAACTCACTTAAAACTGAAGGCCAACAGCCTTCATTGGCTTATCAACTCCCGCTCACCACTCAGTTTGGACTTCAAGGTGCTGCTCTACAACTCAGTGCTAAAACCAATCTGGACTTACGGCTGCCAGCTATGGGGTAATGCCAGCAACAGCAACATCGATATCGTTCAGAGAGCCCAGACGAAGATATTGAGAACTATCACTGGGGCACCGTGGTATGTTCGAAACGCCAACATTCACAATGATCTAAACGTGCCACCAGTAAAATACGAAATTGCGGAAAAAAAGGAAAAAGTACCTTAACAAGCTATCAACGCATCCTAACCTCGCTCGCGAAGAGTCTAACAAGGCTAAGCAGCCGATCACGCCTACGTCGAAACGAAAATGTTGAAAATCAGTTCAGTAAAAAAGTAAAAACAAATTCAATGCGATAATGGTAAAGAATATTTGAATAGAGAAATATCAAACTTTGTAAAATATAAGGGAATTCAGTTAACTACATGTCCACCGTATGTACATGAATTTAACGGCGTAGCAGAAAGATATAATAGATCGGCAATGGACATTGGTAGGTGCTTAATTAGAGAGGCAAACATGCATAGGCGATATTGGCCAGAAGTTATGAATACAGTAGCATATTTAAAAAATCGAACAATCGCAAACACTGAATTAAATAAAAGCCCATACGAAATATATTTTGGTATAAAACCGAACGTAGAAAATTTAAAAAATATACGGAAGTAGAGTTTTCGTTAGAGTTCAGAAGTACGTAGACAGAGCAAATGGGATAACAAATCGGAATTAGGATTATTAGTTGGATATAATACAAACGGATATAGGGTTTTAGTAAAAAATAGAGTAATAAACGCAAGACATGTTCAAATTGTGGAAGAAAAAACAAAACTAATTTGCCTAGAGAAAAACGAACAGATTGATAATGAAAGTGAAATAAATGAAAATGAAGTAGATGAAAATGAAGTAGATGATGAAGACAACGCTAAGACAGACGAACCAAATAACATCGACGAAGTTAATTCCAAAGACAGCGATGAAAGCGAGAGTGAGGAGAACAAAGAACAATTAACAGTACAGAGAACATCAAATAGAAAGAAAAAACCAGTAAATCTATACGGTAATCCAGTAACATATTTTATTTATATTAATTATGTAAATGCAATTGTACCGAACACTTTCGACGAAGCGATGAATAGCAATGAAAATCAAGAATGGCTCAGAGCAATCAACACAGAAATGCAATGCCTAAATAAAAATAATACGTGGCAAATTGTAGAAAAGCCGAACAACAAAAAGAAAAGTGATGGGACATACAAAGCCAGACTAGTAGTAAGAGGTTTCCAACAAAGAGAACGACTAGAAAACGGATATATTCACCAGTAGGAAAAATGAAAACATTAAAGATATTACTTCCATATTGTTGTAAAAATGGTCTGTTTATAAATCAGATGGATGTCGAAACAGCTTTTCTAAATGGCTATGTAAAATCAGAAGTTTATGTGAATGAACCAAAGGTTACGAATCAGGCGAAAACAAAGTTTATAAATTAATTAAGGCATTATACGGATTGAGAGAGAGCCCTAGAGCATGGTACGAATGTTTGCATAAATATCTCGAAAAATTAAATTTTATAAAAGCAATTACGATTATTGTTTATATGTAAATAGAAAAGTTAAAGATGAAATATATATTTTAGTATTTGTAGATGACATATTGATATGCAGTAAGAACAAAACAAAAATAAACGAAATTAAAGAAAGTTTAATGAATAAATTTACAATGAAAGATTTAGGAAAAATCGGTAGCTATATTGGAATAGATATTAATTATAGTACTGAGAGTAAGAAAATGACTAAATCAAAAAGGATATATTGAATCACTAGCAATTAAGTATAATCTCGAATATGCTAAGCTATATGAAACTCCAATGGAAGCAAATTTAAAATTATATCAATCAACTGAATGTGATGAGAAAATTAAATACAGAAACTTAATAGGTGAATTATTATACATATATTAGCGCAGGTACAAGACCAGATATATCATATTCCGTAAATTACTTAAGCAGATATCAAAGTTGTTATAATTCAACACACTATAAATACGCGATAAGAGTATTAAAATATTTATATAAAACAAGAGATCTGAATTTAACGTTTGAAGATAATGCAAAAAATGAAATACTAGATTGTATGGTAGACTCAGATTATGCAGGAGATAATATTGATAGAAAATCCACAACGGGATTTATAATAAGAATGTATGGAAACATAATTTATTGAAAAACACACAAACAACACGCTGTAACAAAATGTTCAACGTTTGCAGAGTATATTGCTATGTCAGAAGCAGTAACCGAAATATTATTTGTAAAAAACATGTTATATGAGATATTTAATATTTATTTATTTATTTATTTTTTATTTATTTAACGTCAACTAAGCCAGTCGACTTGAAAAATTATTATATTTAAATTAAAATTAAATAAAATTACGATTAAAAATATAAAAATTTTTAAAATTAATTAAGATTATAAATTTATTAAATTTAGGCTGGGGAATATAAAACAAAAATTAACGATCCAACATTTGCTGCAAAGGATTGGGGAAAACCCAGTAAAACCAATCAGATCGGTGGATTAATGTTAGTTATTAGGATGAGAAGTTAATTCATTAAGGATAGATAATTTAACAGAGCGGAGGGAGGACTCTGAGTTGAAAACTCTAAACAGTCTATTGTAGTCAGCACAGAGAACTCGGAAAGGGTTATGCAAGCTGTAATTATTAGGACAAAAGGCTAAAAAAAGTGGCCTAAAATTACGAGTAACTCTAGGAGTACAGAAATTTATTAGGTTAAGTAGAGTTAAGTAGAGTAGAGTATTAATAACGAAAAACCGATAAATATATATGAAGATAATTCAGGCGCAGTAGCGATAGCTAAATTTTGTAAGGTTACAAAAAATTCGAAGTACATTGAAGTGCAGTATCATTATGTTAACGAAAATTACGAAAAGGGTATTATAGACATTGTAAAGATATAATCGAGATTTAATATAGCAGACATGTTAACCAAAGCGTTAGACAAACAGAAATTTATAAGGAATAGTGTTGGTTTGTGTTTGTTGCCGCAGCAGTAGCCCGGACGCGGAAAGTCATAAAATAAGAGAAACGCGCGTACGTCTTTACTGTGCGAATGTTTATTAGAAAGAACTAACATTAAGCAGCATTCTGTTATAAACTTAACATAACATATTCATAGCATTCAATCAGCTGACATGCATGCATTGGTAACATAAACGATGATTTTCGACACCCTTCCTCAATGCAAGCATGTTTACAAAAATTACTTCAAATTTAACAATTTCGTAAACTCAATATGCTTCTTCTTCGACAAATTCTTGGTTAGTATATCTGCGATCATATTATTTGTCGAAACGTACTGCAACATAACATGCCCTTCCTTAATGATCTGTCGCACAAAATGATATCTTATATCAATGTGCTTGCTGCGTGAATGATGTACAGGATTCTTGGCCAATTCCTGCGCACTCAGGTTGTCACCATTTATAACTGTTGGAATTCCATCTATACCACAACCGACTTCAATGATAAGCCTGCGCATTACCAAAGCTTGCTTGCACGCCGCTGATAACGCCATGTATTCAGCCTCAGTGCTAAGTGCCACGCTCCGTTGTTTCTCCGATTTCCAGCAAATCGGACCACCAGCTAAGAAACATAGGTAGCCAGTATAGGATTTTCGGTCGACCTTGTCGCCGCCCCAATCTGCGTCAACGAAACCTTCAAATGGTTTTCCACATTTTACTGTTGATGCCAGATAACGCAAAACATGTTTCACGCCTGCAAGGTGCTCACTATGGGGTTCCTGATTACGTTGAGCCAATTTTGCGATCGAATGCAAAATATCTGGTCGTGTTGTAAGAGCCAGCCACATCAGCTCTCCAATCATTGATTGATACGTTGTCACGTCAATCCTTGTGCATTGAGCATTCTCGCACAAAACCTGATGCCCCTCTTCTAATGGTGTAGCTGCCGGTCTGCAGCTCTCCATACCGTATCGCTTCAGTAAATCCTTGATATACTGCGAACTATCAAGAGTAATAGCGCCAGTTTCTCCCTCACGTAGAATTTCCATCCCCAGAAATAGCTCCAACGGCCCTTTATAAACGCATTGAAAAGCCTTTGAAATGCTGGACTTTATGTTGATCAAATCCACCTTAGATTTGCATGCTATAAGGAGATCATCAACATATACCAGGATTAGCGATAAGTCACCTCTTGCCTCCTGTTTATATAGGCATGGCTCATTGTCACACGGTACAAATCAATTTTTTCGTAACACGCTATCCAGCTTATGGTTCCATTCCCTTCTTGACTGCTTCAGTCCGTATAACGCTTTCTTCAATAACAACACCTTGTCCGATTGAGTGCCTTCTGCATAGCCCTGGGGTTGCTTCATGTATACTACGTCCTTCAGATCGCTATTCAGGTATGCCGTGCATACATCCATCTGATGTAAATGTAACTCCAACTCCGCTGCTAAAGCCAGAATGAAACGCATGCTCTCCAATCGAGAACGTATCCTTATAGTTTACGCCATATTGCTGCGAACAAGCTTTCGCAACCAACCGTGCTTTAAAGCGCTGTATTTGCCCAAGTGCATCTCGTTTCAGGCTAAATACCTAGTTTGATTCATAATCAAAGACTCGTATTCCTTCGCCATCGCCTTACGCCAGTACGTTGCCTCTGGTCCTTTCATCGCCTCCTCATAGGATGATGGAACAGTTACATTCTCAGTAACCATAGCGTTGAGTAAATTATATTGCTTCTTTGGGCGACCGGGTCTGCCCGTTCTTAGCAACCTTGGTCTCCCTGGACCAATACGCACTTCCAGTACAAACTACTCCGATGCGCTCGCGTAGGATTCGTCACTGCTACCTTGCTTGGTAGCAATCATTGTGTCAGACGCATCCGTGTCGTCATTAGATGTGATCTCATCATTGGTATCTTTCTCAACACCATTAGGCTCCATATGACACTCGTCAACTGACAATTTGTGCATCACACATTCCGCAACTGCCTGCTCCGAAAGTCCAAGCTCGTCAAAAACCACGTCTCGTTTCTCGACTACTTTCCTAAACTCTGGATCATAAAGTCGATAGCCCTTGGCATTTGCCGAATATCCGACCATTTGATACTCTTTCCCCTTGGGTTTGAACTTGCTTCTGTGTTGACTTTTGTCCAGCGCCACTCCGAATGAACCAAAAACTTTTAGATGACTGATATTTGGTTTCTTACCTGTCCATGCTTCCATTGGTGTCTTTCCAATTAATGACCTAGTGGGCGAACGGTTCCGCAAATACACCGCTGTGTATATTGCCTCTGCCCATAATTTTTGACCTAGTCCTGACTGTACCAATAAGCATCTGGCCATTTCCACCAACGTCCGATTGGCGCGTTCAGCCACACCATTTTGTTGTGGAGTATAAGCCACTGTCATCTGCCGTGCAATTCCCATTTCCTTGAAATATTCATCGAATTTCTTGTTGACATACTCTCGTCCATTATCACTTCGTACGCATTTCAGCTTTTTTTCCCGTGTGCCGCTCCACTAGATTTTTGTACTCCATAAGCTTGTCAAAGACCTCATCCTTGCCCTTAAGGAAATACACATATGTCCGCCGTGACATATCGTCTATGAACGTCAGAAAATACCTGGATCCGCCAATTGATTGAGTTTCGAATGGACCACATACATCCGTATGCACTAATTCCAGCAGTTCTTGCGCACGACTTTCGCTCGCTTGCGGAAACGGCTGCACATTCACTTTACTGATCATACACGTCTTGCATGAAGTGTTCTTTGTGCCATCAATCTTATCGATTCCTCGAACTACTCCTTTATTGACCATATCCATAAGACTTGCGTAATTCAAATGTCCGTACCGTTTATGCCAAAGCGACGCATACGCGTTTACAGCTGCATAACATCTGTTATGTTTGCATTCTATCGTGTATAGACCTCCAGCTCTGTTAACTTTCAGAATACATTTTCCGTTTCGGATAATTTTTGCATTTTTTGCGTCAAAATTAACAGTGCATTTGTTTGCGAGCGCATAGCTCACACTTATAAAATTCCCCCTTCAGTTTGGGAACATATAAGACATTGAGTAGCTCTACTGTATACGACTCAGTTTGCAACTGCACAGTGCCTATACCTTCTGCTTGCAAAAATCCAGCATCCGCCAAACCGATCATTTCCGTATGCTTCTCAAACTTTGTGAACATCTGCCTCTCGCAACACATATGACTCGTTGCTCCACTGTCCAAAAATCCATTTGAACTTTTCAAAGCTGCTGCCATCCAATGCATTCAATAAGCTGAACTGCTGTTTCCCGCCTGTTACCGACACTGCTTTGCCATCTTCATTCTGTGAATTCGCCGCCTTGCGACAATTCGCTTTTATGTGCCATTTTTCGCCGCACCTATAACAGACGACACTTCGTTGTTTCTTCTTTGTAGCGAGTTTCGCACATTTTTTGCGTCGCAGAAAATGCCGTTGAATTTTCTGTATGCCTTTCCGTATTCTCTCTCCTCTCGCCTTCTTCCTTGAGTTTTATGCACAGAATTTCGAACGTCGGCAAACTGTCGCGCGTCTCAATGGCGACAACGAAATTCTCATACTCAACTGGCAAACTTGAAAGTAACACGATTGCCTGTAACTCGTCATTCATCGTGATTCCTACTCCAGTCAGTTGATCAACGATCTCACAGAAATTACTCAAGTATCCAGCCATGTTCTGTCCCTCAGACATGCGCAAACCTAGCAACTTCTTGTATAATGACACCTTCCTCACAGGTCCAGTCGGCTGATGCACCTCACGTAGCTTTTTCCACGCTGCATTCGCCGATGCACAGTTTTTTATATATCCTAACTGTGATACCTTAACGCTCAACGTGATCATTGCCAATGCTTTTCGATCAAGAGCAGACCAGTCAACGCCTTCACCGGCACATGACTGCTGTAAATCGCCCGACGCAACATTCCAAAGCTCAGCATGCACCAACACGCACTTCATTTGGATACACCATGAGTCATAGTTGTTTCTCCTCCAGCTTCTCGATCTGGTACAACGAACTCATCTTGTTTTCCCGTCGCAATTTACTGTCTTTCTAATTGTTCCAAAAATAATCCGTGACTATTTTTCCATTCACCACATAAACACTCTTAAGTTCATAACACCTCCATCTAGGCTAGGACGAAACCTGGGCCCATAACCTGTTGGTTTGTGCTTGTTGCCGCAGCAGTAGCCCGGACGCAACAGAGTCATAAAATAAGAGAAACGCGCGTACGTCTTTACTGTGCGAATGTTTATTAGAAAGAACTAACATTAAGCAGCATTCTGTTATAAACTTAACATAACATATTCATAGCATTCAACATAAACGATGATTTTCGACAAATAGAGATGCTGTTAAGTTAAAGTAATGAATGATAAAATCAAGACAACAAATTCAAGAGGCGTGTTGGATTAAATGTGTATGTCTTGATCTGTAATGTTAATTAGCATATGAGTAAATCAGCTGTTCTGTAAATGCATAATATAGTGTTGATTAAAATAATGAAGTCAATTGTCCACTTGCTCATAAAATGTAAAGACAAAAGGAAGTACTTGCAGTGAAATAAAATCTAATATATAATAAATAAACAAATCCAGTTTATTATCAACAGTTCTCATTGCTCGTAATGGGAGTAGGCACAAGAAGGAGAGCAACATGTTTGGGTGCGGTAATATTGGTTTTAGTTTTTATGGTATTTGTGTGCAAAGAGCAAGACGGTATAGGGGAAATTAGTAAATTGGTGAGCTTTTAATTCGTAGTGACTGAATCTAAAGGAATACTCAGAGGAGCAGGTATCTTACAAAGAGTCGTAAAACGCCTTGAATTTGTCCTCCATCTCTAAAAATTCAGATTGGAGATTAGGAAAGCTGTGCATATCCGATAAAACCCAAGTTTGGTTTTACTGTGAATTGGTTTGGTTTTCTGTGAAAACAAAGTAATAAAACGAATTTTTTTTTTTTTTTTTTTTGACATTTAATACAATGAATGTATTAACAAGTGGTGATGACGAAGTTCACCTCCCGCTTAACCGACCGAGAGGCACAGTCGCATAACGGACGACACGGAAACGCGGTAAAAATGCGAGTAGAAACGCGATGAGAAATTAACGCGATAGGGATGGAAACATTGAATAAAACGCGGTATGCAAATTTAAATGAAAGATACAGAAAAAAATATGGAATATCGAAGAAGATATTACTACTAATTACGTGCTAGATAGACAAGAATGACAAGAACGACTTCATAACAGCGATAGAGTTAGTGCTAGCTATGACGTGTTGAAGTTTATTGTCGTCCGAACAGAATACCCTGAACGGATCGTGCAGTGCATAGTTCGATCTACAATAAGGAGTTAGTGGAAGGTAATTACGAGTAGTTCTGCAAGGGACAGAGAAGTGTAGCAACCTTACGAGAGCTTCACTGTCAATGTCACCTTCTATAAAGTTGTTAATAAATAACACCCATGGCAGATTTAATAACAGAAGTTAATTATTATGGGAAGGCAATTTTAGATTTTCATTCCACTTTAGGCGATGTAAGGCAAAAGGAGAAAGTTTTGTTGTACACATTCGATGCGTTTGTTGTACACATTCGATGCGTTCTTTATGAATAGTGTATTGGGGACACAATACGCATGAACCGAGAAGAATGGAACAAACAAGTGAGATGTAGAGGGTCTTTATTGACCATATAAGAAATATGTTCGAAAAACTTTACTTTTCGGTCCAAACTGACCCTGTAGTAAACGCGTTGAAACATCTTTGACCGAGTACTTCTACGTAATACTCTGGATTCTCATCGAAAGGAAATTCAACTGGGATGCACTAGATGTTACATGTGCCCCCTTCTCTACCCACCCTGCCTTGTTGACGCCATTGTATAGTTAAGGTCACCCCTTGTATAATCTACATATTATTTACCTTGGCTGCTGAACTATTGCATACCTATTGTTTCAGCGACGATTAAACGTGAGTTTTGAGATTCATGATGCTTACAGATATCATTTATTACAAATATTAACTTCGATTTCAATATAAAATATGACTTGGGTTTCACTAAGTATTTAGAACTTTAAGATATTGAGAAAATTTCTATGCGCACGTCGAACTAATTCAGAGAATTTAGGCCATAGTTTTAAAAAATTCATGGTCTGTGTTTGTCGGAACAGAAATGTGCGTAACAGGCAGAAGGACGCATCTTCAACCCCATAAAATATATATATTCTGAATCAGTATCAGTAGCCGAGTCGATTGAGCCATGTTTGTCCGTCCGTCCGTGCGTCTGTCTGTCTGTATGAACACCTGAATCTAAGAAACTATAAGAGTCATCAATTTTTGTGACAACAAATGCATATATATTGCAGTGTCTCAAAAGTTTTTTTTAAATTTGGACACGCGCCTTCCTGCCTCTGTAAATTAGTAATAACTATTTAAAAATAATTGACTTAGATTTACTTTAAAAATAAAAACGCTACAGTCAGTAGCTGACTGTATAAGGCCATGGATTATCAAAGTATACCGTAGGTAATAGGTGCAATGTAACATATGCATTTCTAGCGCGTACCAAATTTCATTACATGTGCATCTTTTTGATTTTTTTGGCGGTTTTGTCTAATGTTTCGCCATTTTCGACGCCTGCGAGAGATGTTCAGTGGCTGAGTGGAGTATGTCCCGGACTCTAAGGCCAATGATATTGAGTGTGTTCGAGGTTCGATTGCTGCCGCGATCAACATGTGAAATTCTTTTGTATTTCATAATTTTTTTTAAATAAATTAAAAACTCAAAAACATTAATAAGGGGCGGCGGCGGTAGGCGATTTTTAAGTTTTAGTTACGCAATATATGTAATTAAAACTTAGTTTTCTTTCGTCGGTACACAACAGCAACTGCAAAACTAATTGTACATATTTATGCATATACAATCGTACATGTGGATATGCCGACATGTATGTATGGGCATCCCACTCGCACATTCATAACTTTACAAGGGCTTATGATCTCTGTTATTTTCTACCATTCTAATTGCAAAAAGATTGGAATCTTACTGAACATGCAGTCATAACAGACAAAATAAAATAATTTAATTTGTTTGACTTTAACTATTCTTTTAGTTTATTACAATAAAATAAATAAACAAAAAAAAAAAAGTCCGCGCACCCGCTTCAACCAGGAGTTGAACTCACGCACTCTCTCGCAGCCGTCCGCCACTCTAACCACTCGGCCATTGCCTAACTCCTTCGCCCATCGGCAAAGAAGCATTGTGAACCAATTCTGTTACCATACAAAGCAAATAAAAAGTTTAATAAAATGCTGTCTGTCCGACGCAAGATTTGAATTTCGGTATGCTTGCGTAAATTAGGTCTCTTTGTCTCCCATTAGAGCGCAGCGCGTTTCGAACTATTCACAGGCGATCACTCAAGCAAACTGCCTTGCTCGTTTTCTAACAGCCTATATGAAAAACTCGAACCACACTCGGCGGCAACGTCGCGACGCATCGTCGTGCAGCTAGACAGGCGACGCGTCGTTGTCGCCCCGCTCCAACGGTACTTGCAGAAAAACGACGGACAACCACAATGCAAAGACCCAAAACATAATATGATGAAATAATTCGAGTTCATGCATAATCTTCATACTCCGACACATCCATCCTGACTCTAACACGACCTCGTGTTCCATTCAATTGTCTTTTTATAATTTTATTATTATTTATTTGTTTTTTTTTTTTAGGCCATGGATTTTAAAAAAATTCATGGTCTATTGTGTTTGTCGGAACGGAAATGTGCGTAACAGGCAGAAGGAGGCATCTCCGACCCCATAAACTATATATATTCTGAATCAGTATCAGTAGCCGAGTCGATTGAGCCATGTCTGTCTGTCCGTCTGTCTGTCTGTCTGTCTGTCTGTCTGTCTGTCTGTCTGTCTGTCTGGCTGTCTGTCTGTCTGTATGAACACCTGGATCTCAGAAACTATAAGAGCTAGAGTCATCAAATTTTGTGACAACATACGTATATATTGCAGTGTCTCAAAGTTTTTTTAAATTTGGACACGCCCTTTCCCGCCTATGTAAATCGGTAATAACTATTTAAAACCTGCAATATTAACTCAACAACCAAAGTTGTATATCTTACATGACAAATACCTTGCCACGGGCGTTATATGAAAATTTCAATAAAATCGGACTATGAATAAGTGAGATATGATACGAATTAAACTCACTTTGAACATATACATATGTATAATAATTAGACCTAATTTACGCAAGATACCGAAGTTCAAATCTAGCGTCAGACACGCAGCATTTTATTAAACTTTTTATTTGCATTGTATGGGAACAGAATTGGTTCACAATGTAGCTTTGCCGATGGCCGAAGAAGTGAGGCAATGGCTGAGTGGTTAGAGTGGCGGACGGCTGTGCGAGAGAGCGTGTGTTCAACTCCCGGTTGAGGCGGGTGCGAATTTTCATTTATTAATTATTTCTTATTTTATTTATTTTTTTTTTTATTCTAATAAACTAAAAGAGAAGTTACAGTTAAACAAATTAAAATCAAGAAGAAGCACATGTAATGAAATTTGGTACGCGCTAGAAATGCATACCTATACTTATTGCCTACGGTATACTATGATAATCCATGGCCTTATACAGTCAGCTCCTGACTGTAGCGTTTGTATTTTTTTATAAACAAAAGATTTAATATTTCCATTTCAATTCGTATAAACTTATCAAGTTAATTTCACAAAACAGTATCAAGCCTTCTTAACCAGTATCTTTACATAATTCTTACTATAATGTAATTTTTAACAAAATCATTCAACATTACAAACTCAATGCCCCACACGCCATGATCAAAACAAACATCAGTTTGTTTTGCACTTGTGCTTGCATTATTTATATGGTCTGATTACTCTGCCATTATCTTTGGCCAGCAGTAAAACTTTCGTCACCCTTATTGGTGTACTTCACTTTCTTCAGTGGCTTCAACATTTTCATTTTCGCTCTCTTCACACACATTCAACTCCTCGGGCACTTGCCCCTCTGGCATTTTTCTCAAATCTTCATGTGCATATTTATAATTTCTTTTACTGGTTAAGGACTTTAAAGTGTACCTGTCACCCTCCAGAACCTGTATTATTTCAAAAGGCCCCTTGAATTTTGGACTCAACTTGGTTTGATGCCTCTCTTCGCTTTTAAGTAGCACAAAATCACCTACTTTGTGTCTAATAACTTTTGCCATATTTTTATCAAATCGTTCTTTGTCATAAACTGTCGTGGCTAAAACATTCTTTTCAGCTTGTGCACTTACATTTGACAGATCAACATCATTTTCTATGTCACCAGGTGGAAGTAATCCTAATGGGCGTTCTACCTTTCCCAATAACATTTCAAGAGGACTTGCCTTCGTCACACGGTTAGTTGTACAATTGATTGCCAACTGCACCTCCCCCCAACACGTCCTGCCAAGACTGCGTTCCAGTTTCAACCGCCGTTAACATATTTTTCAAGGTGCTCATGGTTCGTTCAACTTGACCATTAGCTCGGCTAGCCCCGGTGGCAATCAAATGCAAGTTTATTTTCTGATCTGAACAGAATTGACTAAACTTTGCACCCTTAAAACACCTTCCCTGGTCAGCTATTATTCGGTTTGGTACTCCAAACAACGAAACGGCCGATTGAACAGCTTTTATGCAACTCTCACTGTCTAATTTAAGGCTATGACTAAGATAGACATACTTGGTAAAAGCGTCTACTTGAACAATAACATACTCCTTCTGGTCACTCTTGCCACTTAATTTCCCTGTTATATCGATGTGGATAGTGTGCCAAGGAATATTGACTTTTGGTATTGGATGCAATTCGGCCTGCAATTTTCCTGACTTTAATTTGGACATTTTGTATGTGATACAATTGTCAACAAATTTTCTAACATATTTTGACATATTGTCAAACCAATAAAAATCGTAAACTTTATCTAGTGTCTTTTCCCAACCTAAATGCATTATTGACTCATGCACCTGGTTTATAACAGACCATTTGAAGGAACGCTGTATCACTGGTAAACAGCGTGTTCTGCCATTTCTCTGTATTTTTCGGTAAAGAACTTCTGCCCTTAGTTCATAGGTTTTCGCAATATCTTCAGCAAGAGAACAATCTTTTAATTTGCTCACGATTTCGGCTATGTCCGAGTCTCGACGCTGTTCAGCAATGAGCCAGTTGCTTGAAATTTCGGCTAAGTTAACCTCTCTTCTCTTCAATCACCTTTACAGCAATAGTAGACTTCGGTGAGATAGGATTTCTTGACAAAAAAGTCAACATGGGCCATTCTTTTCCCTTCTCTATACTGAATTTCAAATGTAAATGATTGCAAATAAGCCCACCAACGTTGGGCTCTAGGGGTCAAATCTTGTTTATTTCTTGACGCCTTTAAAGAGTTACAGTCAGTGAAAACAGTAAAGTTCCTACCCAACAAATAATGCCGAAAATATTTGATGGAGTTTACAACAGCTAAAGTTTCCAGCTCGTACGAGTGGTATCTTGACTCTGCAGGTGTAGTAGCTTTGCTATAGTATTCTACTACCTGGGGCTTGTCGTTAATTTTGTGTAATAAAATTGCACCATAGCCACTGCAACTTGCATCCGTATGCAACTCAATTGGATATTTTGGGTCAAAAATAACAAGGACTGGTTTATCAGTAAGAGTAGAAATAACCTTTTTCCGTATCTGTTAATGTTCCGCTTTCCAAATAAATTTATTTTTGTCTGACGTAAAAAAATATAACGGTTTCATCAACTGTGAAAATCCCTTAATAAACTGTTTGAAATAAGTTGCTAATCCAATAAATTGCCTAAGCGATGTGACTGACTTTGGAGGCGGGAGAGCAGTCAACGCAACAATTTTCTGAGGGTTTGGGCGAATTTCGCCAGCACTAACATTGTAGCCTAAATATTGAACCGATGTTTTCAAGAAGGAACACTTCGTAATGTTGAATGAAAACCCGGCCTCTGTCAGAACATCTAGAACAATTTGTAATCTTTCTAACGCCTCACATTGTGTTGATGCAGTTATCATGATGTCGTCCATATAGACGATAACATAAGAATTTGCAAGATCCCCGAGCGCTTGCATTACTAAAGGTTGAAATACCGACGGCGCATTTTTAAGCCCGAAAGGCATAGATAAAAACTCATATTGGCCATCGGGTGTCACACACGCTGTATACTCAATTGAATCCGCATTTAAGGGAATTTGGTAGTAACCACTAGCCATATCTAAACATTTAAAATAATAAGCTCCTCGAAGTCTACTTATTTGATCCTGTATAAGTGGCAGAGGGTATTTATCAGCGACTGTGTTTGAATTTAACTCCCTTTAGTCAACACAAAGCCTATCCGAACCATTTTTTTTCTTTACTAGCTATATAGGCCTTGCATAAGGTGAACAGCTTGGTCTAATTATATTGCATTTCAGCAATTCGTCAATTTTTTCTCGAACTAAATCTCGCTCGCATGGGCTTAATCGATATGGCCTTCTTTGAACTGTCTTTCTTGGATCAATTAATCTTATTTTCATTTCGCCAACTTTAACCTTAGTACATGGGATACCCTTTATAAGAGAATTTGAGTACTTTGCCAACAATGAATGTAGTTTTATTTTATCTTGTTCATCAAGCTCAGTATCAATATCGGCTGAATCACTGCTGGTACACAAATTAATTATTTTGGTTCTCGAAATTTTAAATTGGTTTGACGAAATGACAATATCAAAACCCTGATTTAATATTTCGCGACCAATAACAATATCGTTCTGCATATGATCATCGCCTATTACATAAAACAAAATTTCAATGCAATAATCGTCAATTTTTACGTTACTTAAAACCTGTACAGTACTACATATTCCATTACTGCCTATGCCTTTTAACATAACAATATTATTAAATCTTTTACCAGAAAATTTAGTACTTAGCTTTTCTTTCAGCAGCGAGCATTCAGCTCCAGAATCAAACGTGATTTCGAAAATTTGGCCTCTATGATTTAAGAATCCCTTAGGTACTGCAACACTGCACTGCTCCACTGGCTTTTCTCGGTTGGATGTTTTGCTCCCATCAGCTTCCTTCTTTGCACATTGGGTAGATATGTGACCCTGTTCACCACACTTGTAGCAAGTTACACTTGATTTTCCGCGTTTATGACCATCGTGTCTGTCATGTCGCTCTTTGTCGTTGGCAAACGGATTTTGTTGTTTCCTAAATCTGCATTCAATCATTTTGTGTCCGAATTTTCCACAGAAATGACACTCTATAGATGACTGCTTTTGCCGTTTAGGATAAGTTTCTATTTGTTGCTCCGTGGAACCATTTTTCCGTTTATTAAAAGTGAACGCTTTCAATTCGGACAAAAAAATAACCTCTGGTTCGAACATTTGATGTAAAACTTAAACGCTGCAAACGGTTATCAACATTTGCCAGCAACGCGAGAGTGACGGACACAGCAATTTCTTCCGTTTCCATTTGGCGCCATTTCGTCGTTAGTTGCATGGACTGCATGGACTGCAAGACATTCACCGTCAGTCGGTCGTTTAGACAACATATTTAGAAACATGGCGGCTGGTGTTTCTATAGTGTCAAAGCGATGGATAAACAGTTCTTTAAACTCGGCCAGGTCATGTCAGCGTAACACACTTGGGAGAGCCATTGAGAAGCGCTGCCCTCTAGTGGTGAACTTAATGCCACTACCAGCGCGCTGCCTTTTAATGCATTTTCTTTCAAAATAATTTCAACGGTATTACACCACGATGAAGCGATTGCGCCTGCCTTGTCTGGGTTGAATTTGGGTAGTTGCACCGCTTTACTTTGTCCCGCATCAGATGCCGTTGTTTGTATGGCCCGCACAAGTTCAATTAAATTTTTATTTTGTATTTCCATAATAGTACGCCATGGTCCATCTACTGTTGAAGGTATAGGGCCCGATCCCACTTCTGATGTCGAATTCTCTTTGTCTCCCATTAGAGCGCAGCGCGTTTCGAACTATTCACAGGCGATCACTCAAGCAAACTGCCTTGCTCGTTTTCTAACAGCCTATATGAAAAACTCGAACCACACTCGGCGGCAACGTCGCGACGCATCGTCGTGCAGCTAGACAGGCGACGCGTCGTTGTCGCCCCGCTCCAACGGTACTTGCAGAAAAAACGACGGACAACCACAATGCAAAGACGCAAAACATAATATGATGAAATAATTCGAGTTCATGCATAATCTTCATACTCCGACATATACATGTTCAAAGTGAGTTTAATTCGTATCATATCTCACTTATTTATAGACCGATTTAAATGAAATTTTCACATAACGCCCGTGGCAAGGTATTTGTCATATAAGATATACAACTTTGGTTTTGAGCTAATATTGTAGTTTTTAAATAGTTATTACTGATTTACAGAGGCGGGAAGGGGCGTGTCCAAATTTTAAAAAAACTTTGAGACACTGCAATATATACGTATGTTGTCGCAAAATTTGATGACTCTAGCTCTTATAGTTTGTGAGATCCAGGTGTTCATACAGACAGACAGACGGACAGACGGTCAGACGGTCAGACGGACAGACGGACAGACAGACATGGCTCAATCGACTCGGCTACTGATACTGAGTCAGAATATATATAGTTTATGGGGTCGGAGATGCCTCCTTCTGCCTGTTACGCACATTTCCGTTCCGACAAACACAATAGACCATGAATTTTTTTTAAAATCCATGGCCTAACTACAATATTAACTCAGCAACCAAAGTTTTATATCTTACATGTTAAATACCTTGCCACGGGCGTTATGTGAAAATTTCATTTAAATCGGACTATAATTAAGTGGGATATGATACGAATTAAACTCACTTTGAACATATATACTTAAGCAGACCTAATTTACACAAGCATACCGAAGTTCAAAACTAGCATCAGACACAGCATTTTAAACTTTTTATTTGCATTTTATGGTAACAGAATTGGTTCATAGTGCAGCTATGCCGAAGGGGCAAGTAGTGAGACCATGGCCGAGTGGTTAGAGTGGCGGACGGGAAATTCAAAAGTCTGTGAGAGAGTGCGTGCGCGTGTTCAACTCTCGGTTGAGGCGGGTGCAAATTTTCAATTATTAATTATTTCTTATTTTATTTTATTTTGTTTATTTATTTTATGCTAATAAACTAAAAGAAAAGTTACAGTCAGGCAGGGTATGATATAGCCGCTCCAAACTAATTAAATTATTTAATTAAATTTCAATAAACATAAAAAAAAATTCATTATTTTGTTTTCATATTTATTAGGCAATATAAACGCAATCAAATCATAATAGTTATAAATAATATTAATTATTTATAAATAAAGCTTATTATTTTTATTTTATTTAGCACGCATCAAAAAACCGGGAGCTAATGCGTTCTTCAATGCCGTTACTCTTTCTGTATTTTGTCTGTTTGACTTTGCAAGTTCAGTAAGATTCCAATTGGATGTTTCCTACTTTGTTTTTCTCTCAATATTTTGCAATTAGAATGCTAGAAAATAACAGAAAGATATGAATGTGCGAGTGGGACGCCCATACATACATGTGTGCATATCTACATGAATGTATTGGCGTCCTAATTCAACACACATTATTGCACGAATGTATATACATACATATGACCATGAAAGTGAAAGTCGATGTCTTTTACGTGAGCACCTGCCTTGTTGGCTTAATCTCACGGTCCCCGGTGGGACACGGGTTCTGAAATAAGCGCAGTACTAACGCCCCGTTGAAAAAGTGACAAGTCACCATTCCTTTGGTACCAATTTGAATACATACTGTAGGATATGTATTTCCCCTTAGTTTGGAGCGAGGTATCCCCATCAACTCTGCCGCTCTATGGGTTGCAGCACCACGTTGAGAACGCAACTCCACGTCGAGCCTATATGACTCTACCCGCGATATGTGTCACCTACAGCCACCACGAACTCCCAATAGGGTGCCGACCTCAATGAGAAGTCTTGGAGAAACTTCTCAACCCGTGGTACCGATCTGCAGGGCTCGGTTAGCCCCTCCCTTTGGCCCCGCACAAGCCCGGGTATTAGGACATACATATGTACAATTAGATTTGCATGTTGTGTACCGACGAAAGAAAACTAAGTTCTAAGTACATAAATTGCGTAATTAAAATTTAAAAATCGCCTACCGCCGCCGCCCCTCTTTAATGTTTTTGAGCTTTTAATTTATTTAAAAACCAGTAAGAAAAGCAACAGTCGCGCAGCACGCGACAGTGGGATACCCTTCGACCTATGTATGTATGTTCCTATGTATGTACTCATATATGTACATATGCACATGCTTTGAAATTAATCCCGACAGATGGCGCTCGCGCTTCGCGCTCGCCCGCCTCCCTTGTTAGCTGACAGAAGGTTTTATGCTCATACTTTCTTAAATAACTTTTGTGATTATTGTCCGATCGGATTGTAATTTGGAGACTACGTAGATATTTCATTCAGCTTAGTATATGTTAAAGTCAGAAAGTTGTATCTTTTATACAGCGCTTACAAATTGAGTTCAAAAATTTATTTATTGATTTGTGGGGGCGGTGGGCGTGGCACCTAACATTTGTAATAAACTTGATCTGCGCCGAGTACATAGGAACCTTCATTCCAAATTTGGTATCTCTAGCGTTTATAATAGCTGAGATCTGTGTGTTCATCTGGTCAGACGGACATCCGGACATCCAGCCAGACAGACATAGCTCAATCGACTCGGCTAGTGATCCTGAGCAAGAATATATATACTTTGTGGGGTCTGCCACGCCTCCTTCTGCCTGTTACATACATTTGCATTTTGCACAAAGTTAGTATACCCTTTTTGACCATTTTCAATGGTCGAAGGGTATAAAAATTATGAAAAAACACATGTCGATCGCGGCAGCAATCGAACCTCGAACACGCACGAGTCCGGGACATAGTCCACTCAACCACTGAACATCTCTCGCAGTCGTAGAAAATGGTGCCAAAAAAATCGAGAAGAACCACATGTAATGAAATTTGGTATACCTATTGCCTACGGTATAGTATGATAATCCATGGCCTTATACAGTCAGCACCTGACTGTAGCGTTCGACTGGTTCTTAAGACATATAGTCTCTCTCTATCACATGACGGTACGTGAACGTAATTGACTGTCCATAATCATTTTTTGTTTGTACATACGGGTGTTTCGATATTTTACTCACTCACAGAATCCGCTTCATGCTGTCGTAGGGCCATCCGATACAGGAGCTGTTGACCTGTCGGTCCAAAAATACTTAAATGATTATGGTAGATTCATGTGTGATGTGTAAGGAAAATTATAGATGATTGTGATAATTCCTCAGGCACCTGGAAAGACAACCATATGTGCAAGAATTAAAAGCTTTACTGAAATCAGTATAAATAACATCAGTTTGAAAATTTTCTTGAAATCCTTTTACCATAAAGAATATCAGCTTAACAAATTTGTCGTGGTTGAACGCCGTTTAATAAATCTGTGTTGAAAAGGTGAAATATCGGATATAGAAGCATGTTGCGTGTGAGGAGTTATGACATTCTCGAAAAATTTAGGTATAGCCGGCAATTAAGACATACCTCTATAATTGCTTGCATCAGACTTGCTGCCCTTTTTAAGCAGGGTAATAATAAACAATTCTTTCCAAATGGAAGGAAAGAGTGAAGTTTCTAAGGACTAAATAAATAAATATCCTTGACAAGTGAACTTTCGTTTAGAAAGGGAGAGAAGATAATATTCGAACTAGAATTGCTGTATGGATAAAAGTGAGTACTATGTGTAGAATAAGTCGTTTGAAAAAACTTTGCAAACAAATTGCCCATGGTTTGGTCGGTGTCTGCACTAGCATTTTCAAACGTTAATTTAGTTGGAAATGCAGTAGACTTACGCTTTGTGTTCACAAAACTATAAAACTGTTTGGGGTTCTGAATAAACTGAGCCTTACAATGAGTTGAATAATTCTTATAACATTTCGCGTTTAAGGCTGTAAAAACTGACCGCGCTCTTAGGTAGCGGGAAAAGGTTGAAGGCGAGTTACTGCTTTTATGTTTTTAAAAGGGCTTGACTTTAAATTTTTTAAGCGTGACAACTCTCTTATTAACCTGATCGGCTTTCTCGAGGATGTTGGATAAAACCACGTTGTTGATACCGTTATTACCCTCTCTCCTTATCTCTCCTTGTTCTTCGAGCGCGCCTAAGCAGCTCTTACGCTTTGCCGCTCTCTCTGCAGAACTGTTGTTGCTTAGTCTTTTTTGCTCTCTCTGCTTTTTTCCCTTACGCGCGCTATTCTCTTTTTCTCGCGCGCATACCTCTTCTTGTTTTTGTTTGTTTTCTTTTTAGCTGTTCTTATTAGTAATGTAAATGTCCTTTAAAATTGACGTTTTAATTTGTTTTTAAAAATCCTGCCTTATGCAGGTGACCGCCGCACTGGCAAGCATTTCATGTTGGCTGTGAATTAACGTAGTTCACGCACAGTGTGCCGGTTTTATTGGCCCGACGGCTGACGCCGTAGCCAGGCACACTGCGTGGAGTACGAAATGATCTCGTTTGTGAGTGGTACGAAGACTGGATTCAAGGAACTGCTTGGAAGTTTTCGTAAACTTTTACGACCAGTTCTTGGCGCTCAATTCGTCTTTCAATAACCTTCAGTTATTCGCCAGTGACACAGCTGTTGATGTCGTTCACCAACCCTCCGTACTCGCTTCCCGAAAATGTCATTGAGTGTGTGCAACCAGTGACGCCCAAAATTTCTGACTGTGGTCTCGTTGCCCGTGCCAGAGTTAATAGTTTTGTCTAGAGCGTGTTCAAGTTCTGGTTTACCAGAAGAGAACCTCTGTTCTGGAGTTATACCTGAGGCACCAAAAAACATTCTAGGTGTTCCACAAAGGAAACAAATTTTTGTTTCTAGGCTTACCTCTGATCTCATATTAAAAGGTGTTACGCCTTATATTCAAGTAAAAATTCAAGCTTTGGATAGTGGAAAAATTTAAATTTTCTTATGAGAGGGATATATCATCCTTCAAAATAGCTGTCTACAACGAACTCTTGGCTCTCAATTTTGGCGGAACACGTAATGGTTAAAGGGTTGAAGAAAAGAAGAAAAAAATCCACCACCGATTAAACTTCCTTTGCCTTCTTTAGCATCAAACAAAAAAAGTACGAACGCTACATACAGTTGCTGACTGTATAAGACCACGGATTATCAGAGTATACCGTAGGCAATAGGTATAGGTGCTTGTGCTTCTTCTTGATTTTTTGAATGCATATTGCGTTTTTTCGCTCTGTTTAATGTCTCACCATTTCCGACGACTGAGAGAGTTGTTCAGTACCTGAATGGACTATGTCGCGGACTGTAAGGCCAATGATATTGAGCGTGTTCCAGGTTCGATTGATGCCGCGATCGACATGTGAATTTCTTATGTTATTCCTTTTTTTTTGATTAAATAAATTAAAAGCCTAAAAAACATTATAGAGGGGCGTCGGTGGTAGGCGATTTTTAAGTTTTTGTTACGCAATAAATGTAATTAGAACATAGTTTTCTTTCGTCGGTACACAACAACAACTGCAAATCTAATTGTACATATGTATTTACATACATTCGTGCAATAATTTGTGTTGAAGTGGGACGCCAATACATACATGTGGATATGCAGTCATGTATGTACGTCCCACTCGCACATTCATAATTTTATAAGGTTATGATCGCTTTTATGTTCAAGCATTCTAATTGCAAAATATAGAGGGCAAAACAAAATAACAACATCCAGTAAGAATCATATTGAACTTGCAAAGTAATAACAGACAAAATACGAAAAGAGTGACGGCATTGAAGAACGCATTGTTATTTTGGCTCGCGTCTTTTTGATGCGTGCTAAATATAATAAAAATAGTAAACTTTATTTATAAATAATTAATATTATTTGTAACTATTATAATTTGATTATCTTTCATATTGCATAATAAGTATGAAAACAAAATGAGGAACAACTATATTTTATTGAAATTTAATTAAATAATTTAATTTGTATGTAGCGGGTACATCTCAGCCCCCTTGACTGTAACTTTCCTTTTAGTTTATTAGAATAAAATAAATAAACAAAATAAATAAACAAAATGAAAATTTTTTACCCGTCTGAACAAAGAATCGAACACATGCACTTCCTCACAGTCTCTTAGAATTATCATCCGCCAGGCACAAGGAGGCGTTGGAGACCCCATAAAAGAATATATAGTCTTGCTCAGGCCCACTAGCCGAGTCAATTAAGGCATGTCTCTCTGTCTGATCTTTGCTATTATAAAAGCTAGAGTTACCAAATTTGGCAGGAAAACTTCTGATCAAGTTTATTTCAAATGTTGGGTGCCACGCCCACTGTATAATTTAATTTATCAATAATTTAATTTTTGAACTTAATTTATAACGTTCAACTTTCTGACTTTAACATATAACATAAATTGCAATCCGATCGGACAATAAACACAGAAATTATTTGAGAAATTATGAGCATAAAACCAAGTGCAGCTATCAACGGAGGCGGGTAAGCGCGAAGTGCATGTGTATATGTAAAAATATAAGTGTACATTAGGGTTCGGCTTATCTGTATGGATGAAAAAAAAATTAGAAAATTAAAGGTCTCATGGTCTCAAATTGTTTTTCGTTTTGGTTTAAAACTTAAATTTGGCTAAAATGTTGTATTTTTTGGTAAAAATTTTTTTTTTTTTGTGAGAATTTAAGGTTTTAGATCGCAAATTGCTCTTAATTTTAAGTAATTCGTTTAGTTTTCTTTTCAAAATGCTTTCAAGTATTGAAATTGGTTAAGAATTGGCGGTTTTACCGTATTTCATTGAGTATTTTCCAATTATCGATATATCGATAACTCCAATCATTATGTGAACACAAAATCTGTGCAACTCTTTACAATTTTAACCGGGACTTAACGTGTAAACCGTGTTCGAATCAAAATGTCCAAATCGCGTTCAAGCTATGTAATATTTTTCCTTTGGCAACGACTCTCCTCATATTCTGGGATCGCAGTTACCAAGCATAAGGCAAGTTATTCGTGTTTTCTTTTACAACCATAAGAAATTGAAGTTAACTGTGCGCAAAAGCGCTGGACTCGCCGTGAAAGAAGCAGCCACGTTTTGGTCGAAAGCCCGAATCCCTATCCGCCAAGAATACCATTGTATTAATAAGTTGGAAAAACTTTTTTCGGGGGTGGAAAAATCTCAGCAAGAATAAAAACAAAACAAGAGCTTTGTCTGCTTTGTCTGCTGTTCAAGAAGATATGGACATGTTAAGTTCAGATTTGGATTATCCCCTATAAAAAGAGGCAGGAAAAGCTTTTTAAAATCCTGAGTTCTTTCATCATTGGACAAATGGCAGATTTCCAATAATGCAGGTATGCATTTGTTTTCTGCGGTTGTTGAAGCTTTGAGTCATTATGTCGACGAATACGCATTCAATATCAGAACTTTGCAGCGGCTGCAAGAAGATAATAGGCAAAGAATATCTGAGTCAGCGAAGAAGAGCTGTAAAGACTTGGTAATTACCTTGCAACTCTTTGAATGTTCACATCATTTTGAAAAAAATTGATTTTGTCGTTTTAACAGTTAATTTTAGACGACTGCAGTGGTACATTGGGATGGAAAAATGCTCCCAGAATTGACTGGTCGAGAAAAAGTTGAAAGAATACCAATTATAATATCATATTCTGATGGTGAACGACTTTTGGGAGTACCAAAAGTAGTTGCATCCACTGGCGTTGAATTAGCTCGTGCAACCTTCAACATGCTAACAGAGTGGGGGAATTTCGGATAAAATCGTTGCTGCATGTTTTGATACAACTGCATCCAATTCCGAAAGATTTAACGGTTCGGCAGTTTTGTTAGAACAGTTATTGGAACGCAGTTTGCTTTATCTTCCATGCAGGCATCACATATGTGAATTATATTTACGAGCTGCTTTGGAATCAAGTGCTGGATCTTCAAGCATTAGTGTCCCTCTTTTTGAACGATTTCAAATAGCATGGGCCAAAATTGACCAAAAACTCTTTAAATTTGGTATACTAAATGATTATGTCGCCACACGTATAAACAAAGAAAAGAATCAGATCGTTGATTTCTGTCGATGTCAATTGAAAAAAGATCATGCACCTAATGACTACCGCGAACTATTAGAGTTAACAATTCCCTTTTTGGGAATAGTTCCGAAAGGCCATAATTTCCGACCTGGCCCTATGCATCATGCTCGCTGGATGTCTAAGGCAATTTATACACTGAAGCTATACCTTTTACGAGAAGCCTTCCGTTTAACTAATCACGAGAAAAGTATTTGCGTGATGTGTCTGTTTTTTTTTTTTTTTAATTTATTTTTTGGTTGGGGTAAGGTGGGGGGGCGGTTTAAAAGTAAAAAAAAAAACAATTAATAATTATAATTAATAATTTTAAATTAAAAGTAAAATCTTGACTGTAAGAAAAGACAAGAAAAAGAAATTAATTAAATTAAATTTGACTCTGGGATAAAGAAAAAAATTAAAGGGCCGATCCAACATTTGTTGCAGAGGATTGGGGAAAACCCAGAAAAAACCCAATCAAATCGGGAGAGTTAGTGTAAGTAAGCAAAGCCTAATCAAAATAGCGATTAGAATGTTCTAAGCATGCAGTTAGTTAAAAAGTGCTACTGTTACTAGAATGGAGATAAGTATAGATAAGTAAATAGTTACTGGAAAGTTAGGTGAGGATTAGTGATTTTAAGCAAGATACAGAATTATTGTTGTTGTTATATACAATGTAATATAGTTTATTATAGTCCGAACATAATACCCTGAAAGGCTCATGCAGGGCATAATTCGAGCTACAATAGGAAAGATTTAGAGGAAGATAGTTACGGGTGATTCTAACAGGGACAGAGAAGTTTAGTCGACTAAGAGGGTCGTTACACTAACTTCCCCCTGTTTAAGGTTATAAAAAAAAAAAAAAACAAAAAAAAAAAATTCTACGATTGGATAGGGAAGGCAGATTTAGTAACAAGAGTCTACTAGGATAGGAAGGAAGTCTTGAATTTACATCCCAGTTAAGGCCTCGCAAGGCAAATATTAAAAAGTTTTTCTGTACGGATTCAATGCGATCCTTGTGAACTGTGTACTGAGGACTCCAGACACATGATCCGTACTCCAGAATTGGACGAACAAAAGAGTCTTAGTTAGGTAAGGATCGTCAAACTCCTTAGACCATCTCTTAATAAAGCCGAGCACACCCACAGCTTTATTAACCATTGATGATATATGTAGTGAGTTTATTTTAATAGTGTTACTTTATTGTTTAATGACAATTGTTTTTAGTACACTTTATATTGTTTAGTGACAATAGTTTTTGATTATTATTATTTTTTTGGCAATTGTTTAGCTCTAGTTGTATAAGTATATAGCGCGATTGAAAAACTTGCGACTGCTCTCGTTCACCATTTAACTCAAAGTCCCTCCCTTTTGGTTCTTTCCGTTAATAAGCGTTGCCACTGCGCGTTACTCTCTTGCTCTCTGTTTTATTGTTCATTTTAGTTCCCTGATCTGGTTCGTTTCCCACAATCGGCCCTCCTGATACATCATTCAACCCGAATGAATTTCCCCACGGCTTCATATATTCTGCGACTGTCGATGTCTTAAAAGGTCCATCACCGTCTCCAAGTTTTTCTACGTCATACCTTCCGTGCTTGTTTATCTTAACAACTTTGTAAGGTCCTAGAAATTTTCCTTTCAACTTTAACCCAGTTCCGTACTGAGTACGCTTAATAGCTACTAAATCATCTATTTTATACATTTTTTTCACCTTTGCGTTTTAAATCAAAAACCCTTTTATTTTCTGTCTGTAACTGTTTTATGTTTTCGGAAGCTTTTGCGCGCACCAGCTCTCTCTCCTCATCTAACTCCTTCACTAAGGATTCCTTTATCAACAAATTAAGCTCTAGATCATTCGGAAGACGCATTTCAGTGCCAGTCAAGATTTTAAAAGGCGACACTAAAGTGCTTCTAGGCGGTGTACTATTGATTATTTGCTGCACTTTACTGACATGCTTATACCAGTCTCCTGCACTTTCATGACTTAACTTCGACAACATCGACACTACTGTCTTATGCATTCTTTCAACCTGACCATTGCCACGTGGTACACCTGTTGCAATCACTAGATGCTGAATTTTCTGTTCCTCACAATACAACTTAAATGCCTGTGCAGTGAACGCAGTTCCCCTATCAGAGATAATCCGTAAAGGATTTCCAAAATTAGTAGCCTGACGCTCTAGACAACTTAAAACTTCCTCTGTTCCTGTGCTACGGGTGGGATACAACCATACAAATTTAGAAAAACCGTCAACAATAGCTAAAATGTGGTTGTAGCGCTTGCTCGTCATCTCCATTGGCCCAACATGGTCAATGTGATACGTCATCAACGGTCTATCTCCCTTTCCAATCGGGGTCAAGAAACCTTCTTTCTTCCCAGCTTTCGAATTAAATACAATACACTCCACACAACTGTCGACAACACGAACAACCTTTTCCTTAAGCTTTGGTATGAAATAAGCTTTCTCAACTAAATCTTGCGTTTTCTTTGCAGCGAAATGTCCTTGCTTATGAGCAATCGTGATTATTTCATTTTCCATCTGCGACGGTACCACAATAAGCTCGCGATTAGGATCTTTAAAAAGTATTTCGTTTTCTATATAAAAATCTTCATACCCTTTATTTTCTACAAGGCTTCTCACTACTTTCGTCCATTCATCAAGTAGTTGTGCTTGTTTCAATCGATGTACAACAGTATCACTCAGCATATAACATGATACTCTACTCAACGCATCAACATGTCTCATTCTTGTCCCTGAGCGATGTTTTATTTGATAATCAAAGTCTTGAAGGTATAATGCCCACCTAGCTACCCTCAAAGGAACATCTTTCTTCTTCATCGTCATTGTAAACGCGTTGCAGTCAGTCACATCTTATTTCAAACCTAACACATACACACGCCACTTCATTAATGCACCGATAACTGCAAGAACTTCAAGCTCATAAGAATGATACTTTTCTTCACATTGGTTAGTCTTACGACTCATGTATTGAACCGGATGAAAGAAACAATCTTCCGGGTCTTTTTGTAACAATACACCACCGAAACCATATTTTGAAGCGTCTGTATGGATTTCCGTTTCTAATTTAGGATTGTACAATTTCAATACGGGATTAGAAGTTAATGCTACTTTCAACTATTCAAATGCTATCTTCTGCAGTACGTCAAATTCAAACTTTGTATTTTGCCTTAACAGGTCCGACAATGGCTTTGCAGTCACTGCATAGTCTTTGACAAATCTGCGAAAATACGACGTCAATCCTAAGAATCTTTGAACACCTTTTTTATCATTTGGCAACGGAAAATTAACGATAGCACTTGTCTTCTCTCCAGAAGGCTTAATAGTACCACACTCAACTATATACCCCAAAAAGTTAACTTTCTTCTGCAATACCTGACATTTCGACCAATTTATTTTTAATCCATTTCTACTGGCAACTCTTAACACCTTCTCAAGCTTTACCAATCCTTCACACACATTATTACTGGGTACAATCACGTCATCCATGTATACTACTACATCTCCACTGTTGATTAGTTCCCTTAAGACTGCCATTATGAATCGAGTAAAAACTGCAGGTGAGTTTGTAATACCGAAGGGCACATACAGAAATTCATACTGTCCCTTTTGTGTTACAAAGGAGGTATATTTCTGCGATTCTAACTCAACGGGTACATGAAAGAAACCGTTAGTTAAATCTAAAGTCGTATACACCAAAGCACTCTGAAGCTTTTCAATAACAACGTCAACCTGCGGCATTGGAAAGTGATCACGAATTATCTTTTCATTTAATTTACGATAGTCACAACACAATCGTTTTTCCCATTCTTTTTTCGAAACAAGCACCACTGGTGATGCGTATTCCGACACACTCGGCTTTATAATCTTGTCACGCAACCATTCCTGAATTTGATCATCCACAATCTTTTGTTCACACTCTGCCAAACGTCTTGGTTGTTGGAATACTGGTAAATCATCGGTTAACAGTATTTTCATCTTCACTGGTGTCGAACAATTTCGAATTGGCTTATAATATCCAATTAGACTTAAAGCTTTTTCTTTTTGCACACTACTCAAATGTGATAAATCAACCTCTTCAAATATGTCAGCCTGCTCCACACTCAACATGCACATACTTTTGAATTCAACAAACAACTCAGCACATGATCCTTTGCTCAATGGCTGGATTCTCTGATTCTCAACCTTTTTCTGCTTTACAACTTGACTTATAAACTCTGTGCCACCTTTGGTTACTTTCATATCCACGCTGTTTAAGATTGTTCTTCCTAAAATCGAATCAAAACCCATATCCTCATCAGGAACTACGTGAAATTCAACTTGCATGTCTATACCATCTATCTCAACCGAAATTACAAAGCTACCGAATGTAAGCACCTGGCTATCACCTATGCCAGTCAAACAATTCGCTAAGCCTGTCAACTTATTTCTGCCCAACTTAGTATAAACACTTCTGCGTATAAGACAAAGGTCAGCACCTGTATCAACTAATCCTTGAAACATCATTGACTTATACTGCACATTTTTTAACTCTAAACCTGAAGGAGTGAAAATGCTTAATGGCTTTAACTCTTCCTTACTATCATGTACGACGTTTGTATTTTGATCTTGCTTAACTTTTCCATCTATTTTGCACTCTGATGCGCGATGTCCTGGTTGGTTACACTTAAAACAAACAAAATCTTTCTTCCTACAATCTTTTAGCAAATGGGTATCATCACCACACTTGAAACATTTACGTGTCTTGTTGTCACTGCTAATCTTCTTAGATTCAGAACTCTGTTTATCAACGAATGATCCAGGCTTGTTTGATGACTTGCTTGAACTACAAACTTTCTTGTAAACATCCAAACTAACTTTTAGCTCTTTTAATGTTTTTGCTTGATACAACACTACTTTGTTTGCAGGGGAATCTTGAATGCCACTAACGAAATAGTCTATGATACTCTCATCTTCAAGCTTTGCTGGCGTGACTATTTCCATCAGTGCGTACAAGAATTCAAGCAAACTCTCATCATTCTTCTTCTGTCGTCTATTTAATCTTCGATGTATTTCTGCTGATGGCACTTTAACTTCGAACTCATCTAGCAATACTGTTTTCAATGTTTCCCAACTACGAATGTTTTGTTGACTTTTAACAAACGATCTAGCAGCACCTCGTAAAAGCTGCTTCGCATAGATAAACATTTGTAATTGGTTCCACTGAACTGTAATCCCACATTCTTCTACCTCATTTATCCACTGATCAACATCAACACTACCTATAGTACCTGAGAATTCTGAAATACTACCCTCAACATCTTTTAAAGTAAACCATGACCTATTATTTTCATTTGTCATCATTGGTGCAGTTGCTACTGACTCACCGTCCGAAATGTCTTGTTCTTCATTGTTTAACCTGTAGTGAGCAAGGAGTCGCTGATGCAGCATGCTTTTAGTACCACTTGTCTGCAAATTTAACTCAGACAGCTTATTTCGTAGGTCATCAACGCGCAGCGCAAGAATTTCAATCCGATCCATTCTAAATAATATAAAATTTATCAGTACAAAATTCTCAATACGAAATAAAATCAACTGTACTTTCTTTGCGTCAAGCTGAAAAACTACTTAACATACCCTCTCTTTAAAATTTTACAACACTACTTAGCCAACTCTGTTAAATCTATGTTAACAGCAACCGATACACAACTTGCAGCGTCGTTTTCGCCTCTTCGTTGTGCTCGCCTCGTTCGTTCCTATTGCCTCACCTCTCGTCACTGCTGCTTCACCTCTCTCGTCGCCGTCGCCGTCCGATCACCTTCGTATATGTTGCGCCGTATTTCGACGCGCCGTTATTCTTCTTCTGTTTCTTCTGCCACTGATGCGACTGTCGTTTTTCTGGTTGCTTCACCTTCTACTTCTGCCGTCGTTTTGCCGTTCTTCTTTTGCCACTGATGCGACGTCACTATCGTTTTTCGGTTTCTTCGATTATTAGCTTGCAATTTCTACGGCGTGGCCTTCAGCTTTTGGTCCCGCCGTTGTGCTTTGAATAAAGCAGCGTCTCCAACACCTTTTGGCTGCTGCCGTATTTCTTCGAGCACTAGATACGGAATCTCCAACACCTTTTGGCCTCCGTCGTCTGAAATCTTCCAATGTACTCGGCGTCACAAACACCTTTTGCGTCGTTGTCGTTTTTCTTATAATTGATGCGGCGTCACGTTCTTTTTCTCGCTCGCACTCACTATGTTCGCATTTATATATACACAACTTGGGCCAATCTCGGTCGAGCCCCCCAAAATTGTAGTGAGTTTATTTTAATAGTGTTATTTTATTGTTTAATGACAATTGTTTTTGGTACACTTTATATTGTTTAGTGACAATAGTTTTTGATTATTATTATTTAATTGTTTGATGACAATTGTTTAGCTCTAGTTGTATAAGTATATAGCGCGATTGAAAAACTTGCGACTGCTCTCGTTCACCATTTAAGAATCCCCCTTTTGGTTCTTTCCGTTAATAAGCGTTGCCACTGCGCGTTACTCTCTTGCTCTCTGTTTTATTGTTCATGTTAGTTCCCTGATCTGGTTCGTTTCCCACATTTTATATCAGTCAAACGGATTTCTAGTTCACCCGTAGTAACTCTCCTAATTGGTATACCCTTTATAAATGTTGGAGCACATGACTTCAGCAATTCTGCAAGTTCGGCTTTATCGGACTGACTCAGATCTACGTCATTATTTATGGTATCCATGAAATCCAACTCAACAATGCTGGACAGTGTATTGACAGTATTTGTTTTATAAAGAGCAAACTTGTTGGCATCAATTGACACTCCAAAACCCTGACCTAGAATTTCACGGCCTATCAGCACATCATACTTTAGATATTTATCCATGACTACATGGAAAAGGATTTCAATGGAAAATTCACAAATTTTTACAGTGGACAGAATTTGCATTGTGCATGTCACTGAGCCATCACCAATGCCGCTTATCAATACAGTATTGTTGAGTCTTTTTCCTTAAAACTTATCAACTAATTTTTCTTTCAATAACGAGCACTCCTCTCCTGAATCAAAAAAGTATGGAATATATTCACCCAGTTGATACAGAACTCCTCTTGGTTCAACGACCGAATAGATTCACTCGCTTCTCATACGTGTTTCCCTTGTTTGTAGACGAAGTATCCGTAGTGCAAGTTTTTGCTATATGTATGTATATATATGGGCCATAGCCCAGCTGGCCAGACTTGTAGCAGGTCACGGTGGACAAGTCTCTCTTTTTGATGTGGAGTTGCTGCGAGTAGAATTATTCTTCGATGCACTTGATTCTGCTGAAATCCTGCTGCCACGATCCTGTGTCCAGATTTTCCACAAAAGTGACACTTCACGTGTGATGGACATCTCTTCTTTCGTTCTGGCCCAGAGATATAATCTGATGTTTTCCCATCGCTTCTTTTGCCATATGCATAGGCACGTAATTGTTGTTCCATTTCACTGCGTGTACTGATATTCGTTGTGAACAATAAACGTTGCAGCCTGTTGTCCAACTGCGCAGTATGTGCCAGCACAACGGACACCGCAATTTCCTCATTGCTCATTTGCTTCCACTTCGATATCAACGCCGTAACTTGCCTGCTAGCATACATCGTTAAGCACTCGCTTGGTATGGGCCCGCCGCTGAACATATTTAGCACAATTCCTGCCGGAGTCTCAACGCCTTCACAACGTTGAACGAACAAGTCTCGGAATTCTGGCCACTTCATTCCGCTGTAGCAAATTTGAGACAACTACTGAGAGGCTCCTCCTTCCAATGAATTGCTTAGCGCCATGACCAGAGCGCTACCTTCCAACACACTTTCTGCCATAATTATGTCAACGGTTTTACACCACGAAGCTGCATCTGCATTTGCCATGTCAGGATTAAATCTTGGCAGCGTTACTTTATCACTGTGTACCGCTGCCATCTTGGAAGTCTGCATACACTTCATTAAGTCCAGAAAATTCTTTTTTTGCGCATCAAATAAAGCACGCCACTGATCACTCGATAAGTCTTGTGGCGAGGCCGATCCCACTTCTGATGTCTCTTTTTACCGCACTCTACTCAACTGACTGTTCCACCGCATGGCGTCGTTCCTTTTCTCTTCGTTCCTCTACCAAGTATTTCATCACGTTCATTCTTTTTGCATGTACACTCTCACATACTAGAACATCTGCAGGCGCCATGCTCATTCAAATGATGCTCTTGTTATATAACAGAATTCATTCCTCCAACATACCATGTACTACTTTTCAGTTAAATTCAAACTGAACATTATTCTGTTACCAGGCTGCGACATATATATATATACACATATACCATATACTTACGTTGCCCATTAACATACATTACCAAGGTCCGATCCTCAAGCGGCAATTGTACCTCCAAAATTTAATTCCAAATAAAAGATAACACTGCATTCCTTTTACATTTATTTATTTATTAATACTAACATGCACATATACAATACACGTTGCCAGCAGCAATATTTCGGCTGCACCAACAGTACACACATACATATATTCTTGTAATTAAATATTATATATATTGGATCTTATACACATATACACATTAAAACAATATAATTAAACGCTTAATTGAATACAAAGAAATATTTGATTATTTCTTTGTTTACATCTGTCAGTCTAGTGATCGCAGTTTGCCTTAGTGATCGCAGTTCGATCACAATCGACCGACCACCACTTTTTTCCATTCTGTTTACGCCGAAACTCGCCGCCAAAAAGTAGGCAGCATAGGCAGCGGCATAAACAGTGCGAGAGTCACCAAGGGCTCTCGCGCTCTTTTATCCTACATATGTATTTATGTTAAGTTAGGCTTAAGTTAAACTACATCCTATGTACAAGAAGTTAGTTGAAAAAATACAAGTGAAGTGAACGCCACGCGCCCCGCATTGTTTTCTTTTCGAATTGTTTTCGCGTCGGTTTTCAGTTCTACAGCAGGATTTTCACCCCCCGATTTCACGATCCCCCCAAGAAGGAAGACTTCATTGCCGCCGCCACAAACATTGGTCCTTCGAGCCGGATATATATATATTGGATACATACGTCGCTGGATTTTCATCCCTCCACTCCGCTCGAACCACGTCATCGGCATCTCGTCAGGATCCCCCCCAGATAAGTACTAAACTTATCTTATGCACTAAACTTATCTTATGCGGCAGAGGACTGTGTGTAATTGTTCCTTTGTGAAAAGAAATTTCTTTTACAATTTGTCCTAACCTCGCAATTAGCGTCCCGGCATCTCTGTATGTATGTACATATGTTGCTGCATTAGTAAGCACATACTTACTTACAGACGACTGCCACCTTCGAAGTTTTCCATATATATATACATACATATATGTACGGAAACACGAATCACAAATTACAAACAGTTTTATCCATCCGATTCTATTTAGAAACCTCTGCCACATACATATATGTATGTACCTTCTCCTACCATTTTCTAACGAACAAGGTACATACACTCTCCATTATAACTCCAAATTGCATGGTACTATATGTGTAACATACATATATTACATACTTACGTTGCCCATTAAAACACATTGCCAAGGTCCGAACCTCAAGTGGCAATTGTAATTCCAAATAATAAAAAAAAAAATAACACTGAATTTCTTCCACATTTATTTATTTATTAATATAAACATATAAAATACACACTACATACACTTTGCCGGCAGCAATATTTCGGCTGCACCGGCACTACACAAATACATATGTTCTTACAATTAAATATCTAACTAAAACACATTATATTATATCGTTTTATTGAATTCTTACATTATTTTATGAAACACTTAAATTAAACACTTAATTAAATACAAAGAAATATTTTATAATTTCTTTGTTTACATTTGTCAGGCTAGTGGTCGCAGTTTGCCTTAGTGATCGCAGTTCGATCACAATCGACCCACCACCACTTTTTTACATTCACTCAGTGTTATCGTTCCAGGGCTGCACTAGCTCAAATTTTTAAAAATATTATTTGGTGGGCAACAATGACTTTTAAAGTCACTTATATTTATTTATCGTCTTATTATGCACTGTGTTGTGGTATTACAAAGCGCTGTAACATTGCAAAGGATTATCGAATATATTTTCCTCCGTCTGAGAAAAGATATCCTACTAATAAATAATTATTTATTTATTTTTTCACAGTATAATTTATTATTGGAAAATAAATTATATTACATCTTTTTCTCAGAATTTCATGCTGAGTATAATAATTGTTTCGATAATTATTATCACTCAATAAAATATATCGATATTTATAATATAATATTTATATTATTTTTTTTTGCAACGTTTTTTCAAAAAGTATTGCCTTGTAACTTATCAACTTAGTCCTCGCTCAATAGATTCGATAAAATTTCCGATCGTTTGTCTAATATTGTCTTTGTCTTGTTCAAACAAGAATTTCTGTTCGTCCAATTTTCTACGCTCTTCTCTTTCACGATGGTTCCGTCACCAGCTTCAATTGCATTTTTCTCGCTTTTTTGAAAGCCTGTTATGCCAATTGATAGTAAAGACACCAAGAAACACCTTGTTGTACCCACGACTAAGCATAGACGCTCCAGCTCTCTTCCAAGTTCCATTCTTGGTAGAACACCTTCTCCCGCCTCATTACGGAAAGTTGTAACTCCGGTCACATCGAAGGTCAGTCAGGTGCCAAAAATTTCGGTGCACACTCCTCCAATCACTCGTGCAGTTGGTCATCAGATTTCATTGGCAATAAAAATGGCACTCCAAGAGTTCATTAACGCTTCCGATAAGCTCACGCAGTTCGAAGCTAGGATTCAAAATTCTCCTACAGCCTCACTTCACACTCACAGAGTGCGTCTTGAGCAGCTTCGTTCCTTATGGACTGCCGTAGAGCTCAAATATGAACTCTGTTCCAACGCATTGTCTCAAACGGAGACGAATGCTGCGGACAAGATCGCCATGCAAATGCGGAGACCGCAACGGCTCCCACTCCAGCACCTGTAGCACCACAAGTAGCCTTCCACCCACGAAGCTACCGGTCACCACCTTTCGATGCTGAAGTTTGCAGCGGTGACTACCTTAAATGGCCAACTTTCCGTGATCTCTTCACAGCGGTCTACATTTCCGATCCCGGCTTAAGTCAGATCGAGAAATTATTCCATTTAAATGCGAAGACCAGTGGAGAAGCGAAGGCAATCGTTTCCAAATCCCCTCTCACGAATGAGGGTTTCTCCTCTGCTTGGAGAAACTTGACGGACAGGTTCGAAAATAAGAGGTTGTTAGTCAACAGCCAACTTAAGATCCTTTTCAACCTTCCGTCAGTTTCTCACGAGTCTGGAGCCGCCATCCAAATCCTTCAAAGCACTATTGAAAGTTGCTTAACGGCTCTAGACCATTCCAAAATCAGCACAGAGAATTGGGACTGCCTTCTAGTCTTCCTATGCTCGTCTAAACTCCCAAGGCTGACGTTGTCACTTTGGGAGCAGTCAGTTCTAAACAAGGCTGAAATTCCGTCGTGGAAGGAAATGTCAGATTTCCTTTCAGAGCGATATCGCACATTAGAAGCGATAGAGGACATACAACCTACTACAAGCGCACAGACTAGTCCCAAACCTGCTCGAAAGGAGCCTCCTACGAGGAAGGTAAACTCCTTTGAGGCAAAGGTTGTAGGCAACCCACAAACCTGCAAACTTTGCTCAAAGGAGAACCATCCAATCCGTCTGTGTCCGCGCTTTCTCCAAATGGCTGTTGATGAAAGGTCCAATTTCATCAAACAGCAGAAGTTGTGTCTGAACTGCTTCGCAAGAGGACATATCCTAAAAGATTGCACGAGTCAACATAATTGTTTTACGTGCAAGGGTCGCCACAATACACTCCTGCATCGTGGCACCCCTCCTACCGCGCCCTCTTCAGCAGATTCTGCACCAACTCCCAATTCGAATATACAGTCCACTCCTCCAACGACTAGTATTCAGAATTACTTCACGGCGAACACACAAGGTGTTCTTCTCGGCACTGCTCTTATAAATATTTGCCATTTGGGCTTAACTTATAAGGCACGTGCACTGATCGATCCTGGATCAGAGGCTACGTTCATTTCCGAACGGATGTTTAACATCATACAGCCCTCCTACCAAGCCGTGCAAGTCCAAGTAGCTGGCTTAAATCAAGCCATCTCAGCCAATCCACAAAAGTTGTGCCACTTCCAGATTGGCTCCCCGCTCGTTCCCAGGTTACAGCTAAAAACTGAAGCCTTTGTTCTCCCCCCCAATTGGCAGGCAACCTTCCATCCTACACAATTTCAAAAGAACTTCTGAAGGACCTGCCAAACCTCCAACTCGCTGATCCGCACTTCCACCAGAGCTCTCCGATAGACGTGCTCCTAGGAGCCGATATTCTCCCATTTATCATGAAGAGTGGCTCTGTATCCAAGATTTGTGGAACCCTGCTCGGTCAAGAGACCATATTCGGCTGGGTCCTCACTGGACCAGTAGCCAAGTCAAATCCTACGACCATTTCGTCCTTTTTAACGAGGATCAAGATCAGCACAGAACAAAGGCTTGATGATCCTCTCACCAAGTTTCCGGTTGTGGAAGATCTACCAGCCAAGCTGGTAAAAGTTTCAGAATTAGAGTGTGAAAACAACCTTTTTTGCACCACTTCCAAAGAGGGCAGATATGTCGTCACTCTCCCATTCAAAAATCCTGAAAATTTCGAATTAGAACATTCAAGGTCCATCGCACTCGCTCAGTTTCTCAGGAACGAATATCGTTTACAGAGGAACTTTCCTTTAAATGAGCAGTACGACTCCACTATTCAGGATTATTTAGATTTAGGCCATATGAGGCCTGTCTCCGAGTGACGACTGCAACATTTTTTATCTCCCTCATCATGCTGTTTTCAAACCTGAGAGCACCACTACGAAAGTTCGCGTTGGTTTCAACGCCCCCAGTCCGTCCTCCAATGGGAAGAACTTGAAAGCAAAGACTCTAGGTATACGCTGGCAAGCGAATACGGACGAGTTCTCCTTTGCCCACCCTATATATATATATATATAAGTTATATATATATATCCAATTTATATATATTATATCCATATATATATACACATATAATATATATATTTTGTATCCACCTCCTTTCCAGATAAGTGAGATGGCACCACCCAAAGCGCAGACACCATCGAAGCCAAAAGGGGTGAACTCCTTTAGATGCCGCGTATGCAGAGGAGTCCACGCCCTGAAGAAGTGCCAGAGGTTCCTGTGTCTGGCTGCGGAGAGCGTCTTCGGGCAGTTTTGATCAACAAATACTGCCCGAACTGCCTTGCACATGAACACTCTAATGGTTCATGTCGCAGTGGTGGCACCTGTCGCTCATGCGGGGAAGGCCACCATACGCTTCTCCATCTCCCAACCACCACTCCAGCCGAGACGCAGAACGCCGTCCCATCCACGCCGCCTCCTCCACCTCCAGAGTCCCTGGCGACAATCCCCTCGGTGGCAATCAGCATGCTGCCGACGGCCATCGTGAAACTGGACGTGGCCGGCAAAATTTTCGAGGTGCGTGTGCTGTTAGACGCTTGCAGTCCACACAGCCGCATGCCCACCTCATTGGCAAAAGCCTTTGGCCTTTCCGCCGAAGACGGATTTTGCCGAGCCTTGTTCAGGTCAAGGGTGTCGCCAGCATTCTCCATCCCAGTGACTGAAGATGGAAAAAGTTCAGATCAGGACTCCGGCTCAGAATGTCGGAAAGGAGCTCCAAACTCGTTACCCGGGCATTACGCTGGCGGACAATCGGTGCCATGTGCCAAGCAGAGTCTCCATTGTTCTGGGGGCCGACGTCTATGGCGACGTGATCCTCCCAGGCCTTGTTCCATCCCACGGTGGCCTACCGTTGGCCCAGAACACTCTGTTTGGCTGGGTACTATCCGGTGTCTTCAAGACGTAGTCCGCCAGCGCCCCTCAAGCCCCTCCAGCGGCCTCCAAAAAGATTCCGGCCCCATCTATTTGCAATAGTATTGCAAGGGGGCGGAATGTTTACGCCGAAACTCGCCGCCAAAAAGTAGGCAGCATAGGCAGCGGCGTAAACAGTGCGAGTCACCAAGGGCTCTCGCGCTCTTTTATCCTACATATGTATTTATGTTAAGTTAGGCTTAAGTTAAACTACATCCTATGTACAAGAAGTTAGTTGAAAAAATACAAGTGAAGTGAACGCCACGCGCCCCGCATTGTTTTCTTTTCGAATTGTTTTCGCGTCGGTTTTCAGTTCTACAGCAGGATTTTCACCCCCCGATTTCACGATCCCCCCAAGAAGGAAGACTTCATTGCCGCCGCCACAAACACATTCACTCAGTGTTATCGTTCCAGGGCTGCACTAGCTCAATTTTTAAAAATTACTTGGTGGGCAACCGTGACTTTTATAGTCACTGTTTGTGGCGGCGGCAATGAATTCTTCCTTCTTGGGGGGATCGTGAAATCGGGGTGAAGCTGCTGTAGGACCGAAAAAAACCGACGCGAAAAACAATTCGAAATAAAAGAACAATGCGGGGCGCGTGGCGTTCACTTCACTTATATTTTTCAACTGATTTCATGTACATAGGATATTAACTTAAGCCTAACTTAACATAAATATGGAGATGTTGGATAAAAGAGCGCGAGAGCCCTCGGTAACTCTCGCACTGTTTACGCCGATATGCTGCCTACTTTCAGGCGGCGAGTTTCGGCGCAAACATCCCGCCCCCTTGCAATACTATTGCAAATAGACGGGGCCGGGATCTTTTTGGAGGCCGCTGGAGAGGCTTGATGGGCGCTGGCGGACTATGTCTTAAAGACACCGGATAGTACCCAGCCAAACAGAGTGTTCTGGGCCAACGGCAAACCACCGTGGGATGGAACCAGCCCTGGAAGGAGTACGTCTCCATAGACGTCGGCCCCCAGAACGATGGATACTCTGCTTGGCACATGGCATCGAGTGTCCGCTAGCGTGATGCCCGGATAGCTGGTTTGGAGCGTTTTGTTGATCTTTTGTGCCGGAGTCCTGATCTGCACATCTTCCATCTTCAGAGTCACTGCGATGGAGAACTCTGGCGATGCCCTTGACCTGAACAGAGCACGGCAAAACCCATTTTCGGCGGAAAGGCCAAAAGCCTTTTGCCAATGAGGTGGGCATGCGGCTGTATGGGCTGCACGCGTCCAACAGCACACGCACCTCGAAAATCTTGCCGGCCATATCCAGGTCGACTATGGCGGTCGGCATCATGCTGATCGCCACAGAGGGGGACGTTGCCAGGGACTCCAAAGGTGGAAGAGGCGTCACGGATGGCAAAGATATCTGTGGTTCCTGCCTCTCGGGTTGGGAGGTGGTTGGAAGGTGGAGAAGCGTGTGGTGGCCCTCGCCGCATGTACGACAGGCGCCGCCACTGCGACATGAACCCTTCGAGTGTTCATGGGCGAGGCAGTTCGGGCAGTATTTGTTGATCAACACTGCCCGAAGACGCTTCTCCGCAGCCAGACGCAGGAATCTCTGGCACTTCTTTAGGGCGTGGACTCCTCTGCACACGCGGCATCTGAAGGAGTTTACCCCTTTTGGTTTCGCTGGTGTCTGCGCTTTGGGTGGTGCCATCTCACTTATCTGGAAAGGAGGTGGATACAAAATATATATATTATATGTGTATATATATATGGATATAATATATATAAATTGGATATATATATATATAACTTTATATATATATATAGGGTGGGCAAAGGAGACCTCGTCCGTATTCGCTTGCCAGCGTATACCTAGAGTCTTTGCTTTCAAGTTCTTCCCATTGGAGGACGGACTGGGGGCGTTGAAACCAACGCGAACTTTCGTAGTGGTGCTCTCAGGTTTGAAAACAGCATGATGAGGGAGATAAAAAATGTTGCAGTCGTTACTCGGAGAGACAGGCCTCATATGGCCTAAATCTAAATAATCCTGAATAGTGGAGTCGTACTGCTCATTTAAAGGAAAGTTCCTCTGTAAACGATATTCGTTCCTGAGAAACTGAGCGAGTGCGATGGACCTTGAATGTCCTAATTCGAAATTTTCAGGATTTTTGAATGGGAGAGTGACGACATAAATGCCCTCTTTGGAAGTGGTGCAAAAAGGTTGTTTTCACACTCTAATTCTGAAACTTTTACCAGCTTGGCTGGTAGATCTTCCACAACCGGAAACTTGGTGAGAGGATCATCAAGCCTTTGTTCTGTGCTGATCTTGATCCTCGTTGAAAAGGACGAAATGGTCGTAGGATTTGACTTGGTTACTGGACCAGTGAGGACCCAGCCGAATATGGTCTCTTGACCGAGCAGGGTTCCACAAATCTTGGATACAGAGCCACTCTTCATGATAGATGGGAGAATATCGGCTCCTAGGAGCACGTCTATCGGAGAGCTCTGGTGGAAGTGCGGATCAGCGAGTTGGAGGTTTGGCAGGTCCTTCAGAAGTTCTTTTGAAATTGTGTAGGATGGAAGGTTGCCTGCCAATTGGGGGAGAACAAAGGCTTCAGTTTTTAGCTGTAACCTAGGAACGAGCGGGGAGCCAATCTGGAAGTGGCACAACTTTTTGTGGATTGGCTGGGATGGCTTGATTTAAGCCAGCTACTTGGACTTGCACGGCTTGGTAGGAGGGCTGTATGATGTTAAACATCCGTTCGGAAATGAACGTAGCCTCTGATCCAGGATCGATCAGTGCACGTGCCTTATAAGTTAAGCCCAAATGGCAAATATTTATAAGAGCAGTGCCGAGAAGAACACCTTGTGTGTTCGCCGTGAAGTAATTCTGAATACTAGTCGTTGGAGGAGTGGACTGTATATTCGAATTGGGAGTTGGTGCAGAATCTGCTGAAGAGGGCGCGGTAGGAGGGGTGCCACGATGCAGGAGTGTATTGAGGCGACCCTTGCACGTAAAACAATTATGTTGACTCGTGCAATCTTTAAGGATATGTCCTCTTGCGAAGCAGTTCAGACACAACTTCTGCTGTTTGATGAAATTGGACCTTTCATCAACAGCCATTTGGAGAAAGCGCGGACACAGACGGATTGGATGGTTCTCCTTTGAGCAAAGTTTGCAGGTTTGTGGGTTGCCTACAACCTTTGCCTCAAAGGAGTTTACCTTCCTCGTAGGAGGCTCCTTTCGAGCAGGTTTGGGACTAGTCTGTGCGCTTGTACTAGGTTGTACGTCCTCTATCGCTTCTAATGTGCGATATCGCTCTGAAAGGAAATCTGACATTTCCTTCCACGACGGAATTTCAGCCTTGTTTAGAACTGACTGCTCCCAAAGTGACAACGTCAGCCTTGGGAGTTTAGACGAGCATAGTGTAACGACCGAAGTCCGTTAGCCTCCACTTCCGCACACCCTGTCTAATTAAGCCGGCTAGGCTCAGGGAAAATGGGCTGGATTCTTGTGTGCGGGTTCGGCTATCGATGTTATCAGAAAAAAATCGACAGGTTAGGTGCTGCACAAAAAGAAAGACAGGGAAATAAAAGGACTGCCAAAACGAACGGGTGGACCATCTCTAACCCGATCAATCGGAGAGCCAGATGGGCCGCTCTCCTTCTTCACCCACCCAACCATGCAGTCTGGGAAATAAATTCCCAAAACCACCCATTATGCTGCCGTGTTGCTACCCCCTTAGTGCCTCAAAAATAAAAAGTTATTCCATGTTAATTATATTCAATGTTATGTGTATACAAATTTAATTTCAAATTTAAGCAGCTTCATGCTGCACAATGTCAATATTACAATAGCCTAATATCCTTTGATTATTTATATTTCCCTCAATTATATTTTCGACTAGCTTCTAAGGTAGTGTATATTTTAATTAGGATACGCAAGAAAAATAATGATTGGCAACATTTGTAGAGGCTCATACGACACAGCTGTTTGTAGGAAAAATAATAATAGCAATCGCAACACTATATACAAAGGCCAATCACAATACTCTTCCTTCTTTTAATTAATATGCTGTTCTTATTTATACTTTATTATATACTTGTTTTATTTTTACGTTAAATTTTACGTTAAATATGAATGAAATCATAAAAAATTAGTAAAGAAAATAATAAAAAGATAAAAGAAATCGAAAATAAAATGATAAAAGAAATCAAAATAAGAATAAAAATCAAAAGGATTTACAAACTAATAAAAGAAAATAAACAGAAAGGAAATTATATAAAAGGAAATCGAAATTGAAAGAATAATTGAAATGAATTTAAAATAATAAAATAAAAATGATAAAATAAATGAAAATGTGTGTGGATGTATGAGTGTGTGTAATAACACGAAGTGTGTGTGGAGTATGTGTGGAATTGTGTGTGAGCGTGTATGAAGTTGTGTTTACAAAATGTGTTTGTTTTCGTGTGTATACATGGATGGTGTGTGTGTTTGAGTGTATTTAGATCCTGCGCGTGCAATTGTCCAGCAAATCGTGCGCGTGTGCGGCGAAGTCGAATAGCCGGCTTTGAAGCCTCGAGCAAAAATGGTCTAAATATAGAATTCAACCGGCATTAGAAATCTCATGTTACCAAATGTTGTTTATTTGGTACTCACCCAAATCTTGACACCAAACGGCTGGTAGAAATACCACGCAGCAACACTGATTCCAATAATGCCAACTTACAGCAACTTGGCAGCAACACACCACTGTGCACCAGTTCGGAATGGCCACACAATTAGGTTGACGAGCCGCCTCTATCCAACGACAGCTAAATGGCAACAGGGTGGCAGCCAATTTTGCAATGGCAAAATGGCGAGCAGCGCACCACTGTGCATCAATTGGTGTAGCCTCGCAGTCAAAGTGGCGGGCGGCACCACTCGTGCGCAGCACCAGCAGCACCCACAGCAACGCAGCAAACAACAGGGCCTGACGAGGAAGACGATGGTGCGAGCGCTAGCGCTCCGATGGCCACACGAGGGTTACTGTAGGGCCAAAAGGGTGATGAAAAAACGCTCATATGATATGAGGCACTACTCACTCTTGAAATGGTTCGGAAAGACAAGATGAAATGTCCGGGTTGTATTGCCTGTTCCAAATGCAGCTCAATCAAATATTTTTTATTTTTCTCACACTCGTATAAATTTCGTTTTGCACGCTTGCTGATGAAAATTTTTGGCGGAAGTGTGGCTAACAGCTGTCTCTATTTTGACAGGTGGTCTCGATCCCCAAAGCAACCCTGGCGAACCCGATATATCGGTACGCCATTTATCAACACTGATCGATCGAATGGTACAGAGATGCCACCTCGATTAAAGTATCGAGTTCGACTAACCGCCAGAAATTCAAATTCAAATTTAAATTCGATCAACCGTCAAAAGAAAATTCAAATTCAAATTTAAATTTGAAAGGGGAATTTCTACACGGCCCCCACACCCTCAGATTCAATTTTACGCCACTGGTCTGAAATTGAATTTGAAAAAGAATCAAAAAGGATCGTGTAGGAATTCCGACCGATATGAAATGAGCTTGGAGTTTATGGCCATAGGTCTTTGGCATGGAAATTACCCAGCACCTTCCCCGCTAGATCCTCCACTAGATACAGGGTGTTACCTAGCCTCTTTTTAATGCGAACTTGGGTTCCCACCGGAGCCAGCTTTGCATTAAAATTGGCTGCAGCATTGCTCAATGCGAAATTGCGTTTAACGACTACCTGACCCACCTCGAAGGATCGTGGTTTTGCCCGCAGGTTGTAGCTGCGTTGATTCTGCTCATACGCCTTCAGAAGATTAGAATCGATCTTCGAGCGAATCAACTGCAGCCCATCCGATCTGGGAACGTCAGCATTAGGCTCACCTAGCATATTGAGCTTCCTCAACAATTGATAATCAGCCCCATGCGACATCATATGTTGTCCGAAGACAACCACGTATGGCGACATGCCGATGGACTGATGTAAGGTCTTTCGTAGCGAACAGTTGATGCTACTGAGGACTACATCCCACTCTCGCTGGTCACCCTGCACATACGCTCTCAGCGCCGCATTGATCGAGCGGTTGACTCTCTCAGCTGCATTCGACTGAGGAGCATATGCACCCGTGCAGATGTGGCGGACTCCGAAATTCGCCAGGAAGGTCGTGAACTCATGGCTTTTAAACTGAGTGCCATTATCGCTCACGACAACTTCCGGCACTCCGAAGCAATTAAATACCTCGTCCTTCAGGATGTCGATCACTACCTTGGCGGTGAACTTCTTCACTGCCTTCAAGAAGGTGAACTTGGAGAAGTGGTCTAGGACGATAAGGATTCCGATGTTTCCCTTCTTGGATCTCGGAAACGGACCAATAAAATCCACGTACAAACGTTGGAAGGGCCGCTCAGTTACGACGCGGGCTCCCATCAGTGGCCTCAAAGAACTGTTCGGGTACTTCGTCGTCTGACAAACCTCGCAGTTCCGGATGTAGTCTCTGACGTTCACCACCATGCCTGGCCAGAAGAGTCTTCGGCGGATCTGCTCCAAGCACTTCGCCATGCCACAATGAGCAGAAGATGGCTGGTCATGAGCGGATTTGATGACGCCTTCACGCAAGGATTCGGGAACCACCAACTTCCAAACGTCATCGGGGCTAACGCCATCCCCCACAAACTCCGTGCGATGATATATATAATCATCCACCACTCGAAAATCCGGGAGTTTGGCTGACAGGACCTCTTCCTTCAGCGCAAGGTAGCTCTCAGAGCGGAACGCTTCCGACTCGAGATCAATTTCGGGCAGGACTTCGCAAACTAAGGCACAAACTTCAGCATCCTCGAACGAACGAGACAATGCATCTGCCACAACATTCTCGCTTCCCTTACGATGCTCAATAGTGAAGGAGAAACCCTGTAGCTTGATAGCCCAACGAGCAAGCCTACCACTCAGGTCTGGCTGGTTCATCAGCCAGCGCAAACTGGCGTGATCTGTCACCACCTTGAATGGATGACCCTCGATATACATCCTGAATTTCTTAACTGCAAGGACTACTGCCAGACACTCGAGCTCCGTCACAGTGTAGTTGCGTTGAGCCTTGTTCAGCTTCTTGGACATATATGCTATGGGACGCTCAACCCCAGACTCATCGCATTGTGCCAAAACTGCACCCACTCCATGCAAGGAAGCATCGCACTGTAGCACAAATGGCTTCGTGTAGTTCGGATGAACTAGGAACGAAGCTGAACACAACTCGCTCTTTACTTTATTAAAGGCTTCTTGCGCCTGGTCATTCCAAAGGAATGCCTTGCCTTTAAGGAGCTCAGTAAGTGAGAAGATGATGGTCGAATAATTGGGGAATAAACCTCCGATACCAACCGGTCATTCCCAGGAACCTCCGAAGCTGTTTTTTGGGACTTCGGGACAGGAAACTCCTCCACAGCGCGAACCTTGTCGGGATTAACATGAAGCGTTCCTTCGCCTACAATGAACCCAAGATAATCAACCTTGCGAATGCAGAACTGACTCTTCTGGACATTGATGGTCAGTCCAGCCTTACGCAGCTGAGTCGCAACCTCAGTCAGGTGGATGAGATGCTCCTCGAAACTGGAGGACAGTACCAGGAGATCATCCAAATAGACAAGGACATGCGATTTCAGTTGGTAAGGAATCACCATATCCATCAATCGACTCATCGTCTGCGGAGCGTTGGTCAACCCGAATGGCATCCGCTTAAACTGGTACAATGGACGATTGGGTACCGTGAAAGCTGTCTTCGCACGAGAGACATCATCCAAACAGATCTGCCAAAACGCATCCTTAAGATCCACCTTGGAGATGCAATGAACTGGAGGAAGCCTGCTAAGGAGCCCATCCATGATTGGCATGGTATATGCATCCTTCACAGTCACCGCATTCAGCTTTCGTGCGTCCAAACAAAATCTCACCTTGCCAGGTTTTATGTGCAAGGTCACCGGAGAGGACCATGGCGAACTAGGAGCTTCTTCAATCACATCCATGGCCAGCATCCTATCGATCTCAACGCACAGAAGATTCTCCTTGGCTGGAGACAACGGATAAAACCTCTGTTTTATCGGCTTCGCGTCGGCAGTATCGATGTTATGCTGAATGAGTGTCGTCAGCCCTAAGCCATTCTTCTCGAAGGAAGGAAAGACATTAATTACGGCTTCTAATTGCGTCTTCTGGAGGCTGGTCAAATCTAACTGAGATGAATCGGGTTCAGCCTTGCAAAGGACCTCATTGATGGACGTCGCTGGAACGATGGAGATGTTAAATCGTTTCCAAAAGTCCATCCCGCAAATGAGATCTTGCTTAATAGCTGGAACCACCAAAAACTCAAAGTCTGTGCTTAGCGAATTGTAAGTCAGGGAAACAGAAATCAAACCTGCTATCGACTGCGTCTGTCCATCAGCAGTATGAACAACGCCCTTCGTCTTTCCAGACACACAGGCCTTCATCAACTACTTTCTGCGCTAATTTTCCACCCATGACGCTCTTGTTAGCTCCGCTATCAAGAAGAGCCATGTAATCTTCGCTGAAAACGTTGACTTGGGTGAAAGGACGTATGTCACCGCTTCTGTGGACTATCGATGAGATGGTATACCGCTGCTGGCCTCGTATGCGTCGCCAAAATTCACGCATACGAGTCGCAGATCTGGATCTACTAGACACGGTAGCATCGACATTAAATATTTCCGCCCTACGCTTTAAATATTCGCGCAGACGGACATGATACGGTTTGAAATGCTGTGGTATTGTCAAATCAGGTAAGTTTGTAAGGCTGGGAGATTTAGAAGACGTTGATGGTACCGAGATTAACGTCGGATGTCGCCTCTCGGAGGTCGACGAGCATCCGGCGTCGAGTTTTCCGCCTTTGCTTTGCATCGATCGCAATTCGGCCTATACACATCTGCGGCTCCACAACCGTAGCAGAAGACACGCCTAGGCTGAAGGCAGTCGTGGTAGCGATGTCCCTGCTCCTCGCAATTCCAACATTTGGAATTGTCGAATGAACGAACTGCACAAATCTCTGCTTCGGGTGCTTCTTCTGCCTCGGACTCCAGGTGCTCTTCTGCTTGAAGAGTGCTTACGAAGTTCCGCCTAAAAGCAGAACGAAACTGAGGACGAATACTCCTGAAGAACTCCTCGTGCCGATGACACTCCCTACGCAAGCTAGCTAGGTCAGAAGTGTCGACATGCAACAACTCATGCTGCAACTCCGAACGCAAATTATTCCGAACCTCTACTGCTATCTCACTATCCGACATAGGCTCTCGCAACGAATCGGCGATGGTGAGCATAGCGTCTAAAAAAGTCGTCGAAGCTTTCGCTGCTTCCCTGCTTACGACGACGCATGGCATCCTTGATGTCACGATCAGTCCTCTGGTCTTGGTATCGCTCTTGCAACCGACTACAAAGCTCGTACCAGTCCAGTTCTCTCACGGCACGATGCACTCTCCAGTAGAAGTGGAGTGCGGGACCTGAAAAACAACAGATGAGCAAACTGGGAAAGCAACGTAAAATTGCCATTGAGGCTCTGGGTCGTCATGCAATTGACGCGGAAGATAAAATCCTCGAGCGGAATATCGTTAGGCGATCCGGTAAATTTAATTCGCCAGTTGGAGATCGTGTTCGACACCCTATCCGGTCTATCCACCACTGCAAAGTTAGGACTAGGACGAATTCCAGATGCCCTTCCGCCAAAGATTTCTTCTCGCCTAGTGGCACTACTAGCGCGAGGTAAAGATGGTGCCGCAGCATTATCAACCTCGAAATGCTGGTCATCGCGAGCAGCTCGAGCGGATTGGGCTAGATTCAAGTTTTGAAAAGCCGATGTGATCTGCTCCGAAATCAAAGCCGATATGTCGTCACGATATCTGTCCATAGAGCTCGAGATCATCTGATTGATACGCTCCTCGGATATCGCAGCAATCGAAGGAGCGCTAGGCTCACGACGAGGATTACGAGCCGGCAAGGCGCCAGCACCAGCAGTGCCACGCCCTTGCGAACGCGTAGCCATTCGACTTTTTGGGAACTGCTCCCGAAGGAACTGAAACGCGCGAAGATCCTTGCCCATTCTGAGGGTTTAACGACGGCCTTTGCTCTACTGGAGCATTTATTATGGCTCTGGGACACATTTGTCGGCACATCGGACAAGTCTCGTTACTGTCGAGCCAAACAGACAGACACGATTTGTGGAATTGATGTCTGCAAGGAGTCTCAATCAGCTCCGGGTCCTGACTGGTGTCGTTGCAGATGGTGCACCCCATCGCAAGGTTCAACAGATCCGACCTATCAGAACTACGTCTAACCGACATAGCGAAAACTAAACAAGTCGCTAGCGTGGAGAAATAAGCACAATCTCAGAACGGTTCTAGATAGAAGGGTCACGATAGTCGTGAGTAAGAAGCACGACTAAGAAAAATGTACGCGATGATTGCTGTAACACACTGCACAACGATATCACAATAAGTGAGTGTGCGATCGTTCAATAAAAGTAATAAAAAGAAAATATACACTTCAATTCACACACAATCGTGCAACATGGACACGATACATACGATAGTTAATAATCGCTAAAAGTATACACAATATTCATGAAGGTATAAGAGGGCTTACCTAAGGTTAAGCAACACGACAGCACATAGTGATGTGATCATTTGCTAGAGATGGTCGAACTATTGAAACTACTTTAGGAAGCAAACTGCGTGTAGCTCTAATCGGAAGCTGAGGATCGTGTCGATATATCCTGCACGACCTATCTCAGCTCTCACGTGTCGAGATGTTTGTTGGATGGAGCTAGGATGGGGTATCGAACCGGTTTTACCCAATCTGATAGCTCCACATCCCAGAATCTGCCATCCAACCCCACCGATTATTCTCCATGACGAAGAATATCGAACTCGGATAGCCATATGCAATCGGTCTGGCTCCGATATACACCAGAAAGGCCAGCAACTCCAGATTGCATATAACTATCAGCTGAAACTAAAAAAAACTAAAATGTGGATGAATTTTGGGACCTAAAGGAAAAAGTGGAGGGGACGGGAAGGGTATAAGGAAAAGGTAGGGTATAGCCATAAGGAGCCTTTCGGGCCCCACGTTGGGCGCCATTTTCTGTAACGACCGAAGTCCGTTAGCCTCCACTTCCGCACACCCTGTCTAATTAAGCCGGCTAGGCTCAGGGAAAATGGGCTGGGTTCTTGTGTGCGGGTTCGGCTATCGATGTTATCAGAAAAAAATCGACAGGTTAGGTGCTGCACAAAAAAGAAAGACAGGGAAATAAAAGGACTGCCAAAACGAACGGGTGGACCATCTCTAACCCGATCAATCGGAGAGCCAGATGGGCCGCTCTCCTTCTTCACCCACCCAACCATGCAGTCTGGGAAATAAATTCCCAAAACCACCCATTATGCTGCCGTGTTGCTACCCCCTTAGTGCCTCAAAAATAAAAAGTTATTCCATGTTAATTATATTCAATGTTATGTGTATACAAATTTAATTTCAAATTTAAGCAGCTTCATGCTGCACAATGTCAATATTACAATAGCCTAATATCCTTTGATTATTTATATTTCCCTCAATTATATTTTCGACTAGCTTCTAAGGTAGTGTATATTTTAATTAGGATACGCAAGAAAAATAATGATTGGCAACATTTGTAGAGGCTCATACGACACAGCTGTTTGTAGGAAAAATAATAATAGCAATCGCAACACTATATACAAAGGCCAATCACAATACTCTTCCTTCTTTTAATTAATATGCTGTTCTTATTTATACTTTATTATATACTTGTTTTATTTTTTACGTTAAATTTTACGTTAAATATGAATGAAATCATAAAAATTAGTAAAGAAAATAATAAAAAGATAAAAGAAATCGAAAATAAAATGATAAAAGAAATCAAAATAAGAATAAAAATCAAAAGGATTTACAAACTAATAAAAGAAAATAAACAGAAAGGAAATTATATAAAAGGAAATCGAAATTGAAAGAATAATTGAAATAAATTTAAACTAATAAAATAAAAATGATAAAATAAATGAAAATGTGTGTGTGGATCCTGCGCGTGCAATTGTCCAGCAAATCGTGCGCGTGTGCGGCGAAGTCGAATAGCCGGCTTTGAAGCCTCGAGCAAAAATGGTCTAAATATAGAATTCAACCGGCATTAGAAATCTCATGTTACCAAATGTTGTTTATTTGGTACTCACCCAAATCTTGACACCAAACGGCTGGTAGAAATACCACGCAGCAACACTGATTCCAATAATGCCAACTGACAGCAACTTGGTAGCAACACACCACTGTGCACCAGTTCGGAATGGCCACACAATTAGGTTGACGAGCCGCCTCTATCCAACGACAGCTAAATGGCAACAGGGTGGCAGCCAATTTTGCAATGGCAAAATGGCGAGCAGCGCACCACTGTGCATCAATTGGTGTAGCCTCGCAGTCAAAGTGGCGGGCGGCACCACTCGTGCGCAGCACCAGCAGCACCCACAGCAACGCAGCAAACAACAGGGCCTGACGAGAAAGACGATGGTGCGAGCGCTAGCGCTCCGATGGCCACACGGGGGTTACTGTAGGGCCAAAAGGGTGATGAAAAAACGCTCATATGATATGAGGCACTACTCACTCTTGAAATGGTTCGGAAAGACAAGATGAAATGTCCGGGTTGTATTGCCTGTTCCAAATGCAGCTCAATCAAATATTTTTTATTTTTATCACACTCGTATAAATTTCGTTTTGCACGCTTGCTGATGAAAATTTTTGGCGGAAGTGTGGCTAACAGCTGTCTCTATTTTGACAGGTGGTCTCGATCCCCAAAGCAACCCTGGCGAACCCGATATATCGGTACGCCATTTATCAACACTGATCGATCGAATGGTACAGAGATGCCACCTCGATTAAAGTATCGAGTTCGACTAACCGCCAAAATTTCAAATTCAAATTTTAATTCGATCAACCGTCAAAGAAAATTCAAATTCAAATTTAAATTTGAAAGGGGAATTTCTACACGGGCCCCACAATAGGAAGACTAGAAGGCAATCCCAATTCTCTGTGCTGATTTTGGAATGGTCTAGAGCCGTTAAGCAACTTTCAATAGTGCTTTGAAGGATTTGGATGGCGGCTCCAGACTCGTGAGAAACTGACGGAAGGTTGAAAAGGATCTTAAGTTGGCTGTTGACTAACAACCTCTTATTTTCGAACCTGTCCGTCAAGTTTCTCCAAGCAGAGGAGAAACCCTCATTCCGAGAGGGGATTTGGAAACGATTGCCTTCGCTTCTCCACTGGTCTTCGCATTTAAATGGAATAATTTCTCGATCTGACTTAAGCCGGGATCGGAAATGTAGACCGCTGTGAAGAGATCACGGAAAGTTGGCCATTTAAGGTAGTCACCGCTGAAAACTTCAGCATCGAAAGGTGGTGACCGGTAGCTTCGTGGGTGGAAGGCTACTTGTGGTGCTACAGGTGCTGGAGTGGGAGCCGTTGCGGTCTCTATACTCTCATTTAATTTGAGAGGCAAGTTCCTCGTATATGGAGTAGCAGTGGTCATACCGCATTTGCATGGCGATCTTGTCCGCAGCATTCGTCTCCGTTTGAGACAATGCGTTGGAACAGAGTTCATATTTGAGCTCTACGGCAGTCCATAAGGAACGAAGCTGCTCAAGACGCACTCTGTGAGTGTGAAGTGAGGCTGTAGGAGAATTTTGAATCCTAGCTTCGAACTGCGTGAGCTTATCGGAAGCGTTAATGAACTCTTGGAGTGCCATTTTTATTGCTAGTGAAATCTGCTGACCAACTGCACGAGTGATTGGAGGAGTGTGCACCGAAATTTTTGGCACCTGACTAACCTTAGATGTGACCGGAGTTACAACTTTCCGTAATGAGGCGGGAGAAGGTGTTCTACCAAGAAGGGAACTTGGAAGAGAGCTGGAGCGTCTATGCTTAGTCGTGGGTACAACAAGGTGTTTCTTGGTGTCTTTACTATAAACAGGCTTTCAAAAAAAGCGAGAAAAATGCAATTGATGCTGGTGACGGAACCAGAAACGTGAAAGAGAAGAGCGTAGAAAATTGGACGAACAGAAATTCTTGTTTGAACAATAAACAAGAATATTAGACAAACGATCGGAAATTTTATCGAATCTATTGAGCGAGGACTAAGTTGATAAGTTACAAGGCATACTTTTTGAAAAAACGTTGCAAAAAAAAAATAATATAAATATTATATTATAAATATCGATATATTTTATTGAGTGATAATAATTATCGAAACAATTATTATAATCAGCATGAAATTCTGAGAAAAAGATGTAATATAATTTATTTTCCAATAATAAATTATACTGTGGAAAAATAAATAAATGATTATTTTATTAGTAGGATATCTTTTCTCAGACGGAGGAAAATATATTCGATAATTTTTGCAATGTTACAGCGCTTTGTAATACCACAACACAGTGCACAATAAGACGATAAATAGATATAAGTGACTTTAAAAGTCACTGTTGCCCACCAAATAATATTTTTAAAAATTTGAGCTAGTGCAGCCCTGGAACGATAACACTGAGTGAATGTAAAAAAGTGGTGGTGGGTCGATTGTGATCGAACTGCGATCACTAAGGCAAACTGCGACCACTAGACTGACAAATGTAAACAAAGAAATTATAAAATATTTCTTTGTATCTAATTAAGTGTTTAATTTAAAACGGAAAGTAAAATAATGTAAGAATGCAATAAAACAATGTAATATAATGTGTTTATGTGTTATTATGTGTTTAATTTAAATATTTAATTCAGAATATATGTGTGTAGTGCCGGTGCAGCCGAAATATTGCTGCCGGCAAAGTGTATTGATATATGTATGTACATATATGTTAGTATCAATAAATAAATAAATGTAAACGGAATACAGTATTATTTTTTATTTGGAGTTAAATTTTGGAGGTACAATTGCCGCTTGAGGTTCGGACCTTGGCAATGTATTTTAATGGGCAACGTAAGTATGTATGTGGTATATGTGTATTTATATATGTTACACATATAGTACCATGCAATTTTGGCTTAGAATGGAGAGTGTATGTACCTTTGTTCGTTAGAAAATGGTAGGAGAAGGTACATACATATATGTGGCAGAGGTTTCTAAATAGAATCGGATGGATGAACTGTGTGTAATTTGTGATTCGTGTTTCCGTACATATATGTATGTATATATATATATGGAAAACTTCGAAGGTGGCAGTCGTCTGTAAGTAAGTATGTGCTTACTAATGCAGCAACATATGTACATACATACAGAGATGCCGGGACGCTAATTGCGAGGTTAGGACAAATTTCTTTTCACAAAGGAACAATTACACACAGTCCTCTGCCGCATAAAAATAAGTATAAATTTTAGTACTTATCTGGGGGGATCCTGACGAGATGCCGATGACCGTGGTTCGAGCGGAGTGGTGGGATGAAAAATCCAGCGACGTATGTCTCCAATATATAGATCCGGCTCGAAGGACCAATGTTTGTGGCGGCGGCAATGAATTCTTCCTTCTTGGGGGGATCGTGAAATCGGGGTGAAGCTGCTGTAGGACCGAAAAACCGACGCGAAAAACAATTCGAAATAAAAGAACAATGCGGGGCGCGTGGCGTTCACTTCACTGATATATTTTTCAACTGATTTCATGTACATAGGATATTAACTTAAGCCTAACTTAACATAAATATGGAGATGTTGGATAAAAAGAGCGCAAGAGCCCTCGGTAACTCTCGCACTGTTTACGCCGATATGCTGCCTACTTTCAGGCGGCGAGTTTCGGCGCAAACAT